>CM053786.1:668436792-669036792 GCA_028749045.1 Cupressus sempervirens | reverse complement strand
ATAGAATGCTAATGAAGAAGGTGAGGGTTTATCATTTGTGTATGGAAGATAATGTATGAATCATTTATGGTTTGAAATAATAGATTGGATGCAAAGAGTGGGCATCTCCTTGGCAAGGCGTGACTGGACCACTTCGTATACTAACCTACCACCCCAATATATTTGCAACCTTGAAGTCCCTTCACACATACAGATTTCAAATGTGCTAAGGCCATTCACATGAACTATTCAGTGGAATACTCCCTCTTTTCACCAATCCACAACCTTGACGGGAGTATAGAACTAGTAGTGGTTGTTTGACACAATGTGTTGAGAGCAGTGAAATGAAGAGTGAAGGGAATGCACAAATTGCCTAACAGAATGATCTAGCCTTCAACATGCAAGTAATTGGTCATGGACACACATCAACCAAGAATAACCAAGGCACAGTAACTATTTTCAAGAATGTCCCTAATTAGAGAAATCATAGGCACAACACATGAGGAAACCCATGTAAATATTATAGATGACTAGCTTGAATGGTAGAGGATTCTAATAATTGTGTGGAATCCTTATGTGGAAATGGTCGAGGTATATGTAAATGTAATCCAATTACACCTGAAATGAATTTGGTGTTTTAAATCTGTGAGGGTTTATTTGAGCATTAATACAATGGGGGCCACAATGCATGAGAATTGTTTGACATAATACTCTATGATGGGAATCGCCTTCATTAGCTTCATGGGTTAATTTGAAACATCAAGGTCAAATAAAGGTCAACTCAGGTGTACTATTCTCTTCACATGAGTAGTTGATATGTTGATGAGGATCCCTTAGACTTGAGAATTCCTTGAACAAGAACAATCTTGCAATGTATTACATAGCATTGCACCATGAATGTGAACATTGCCTCATTGCCAACCCACAATGCCACCTAATGTTTTAAATTTTTGTAATTTGTGAGTTAAGTATTCCAAGTGTTGAAGGATGTTCAAACATTGAAGGGCCATGATGACTCCGCATATGAATTATTTCGCAGAAGATTTGTATTCTAAACACATGACATGATAATCTCCCATGATTCAAAAATCACATCCATCTCTCTTTGAACATATTATGGTGCTAGACTCTTAATAAATGTTTGATAGAATAATGATGGTCACGAGATGTTTGATTCAATGCTCCCAAACTTTTGATTTGCATTTCTGCCTAATCTTAGTATGATACCGCACTACTTGAAGACTCATTCACCTTCCTTTTTCCATTACATGATGCTAACACAATTGATGATATGGTGAACATCTTACAAGTTATGTTTAAGGAGGATGGGCTTTTGTCTGAAGCCAATTATCTTACATCTCTTTGTATTGACCATATGTAATTGGGAAGTATAGACATGCCACAACCAAAGCATACAAACTATTTGACAGAGTTCCCTAGCCTTCAAGGCATGAATGGCAAGGCACGCAAAGCTAGTCGAGGTTGTTTTATACTGACTAGTGCCTGTATGGATTCAAATCATGTATCTTTGATTTGTATTCTCTCTTTTTACATGGATGAATAAAGAGTAGATATAGAACTTATTGGCTCTTAAAAGTCTCCTCTCTTGATGTCAAATAGAATGATTAAAATCTATGTAAGCTCGAAGGTCATGGAAGCAACCAAGAGTGCATGTCCATTTGTGCAACTCTATCAATTAAATACAAACATCATAGAAAAAAAATAGAAGATGGGATTTCTTTTCAATAAGATGGTGTCCTAATCAAATTAAATGGTGATGTCACAAAGAGCTTTGATTTGAAAAATTTGAGAAACCAGTCAAGTTCTTTCTTCAAAGATGTCAAGGATAACACTATCATTCTCTTTATTATACTTGGATGAGACTTTGTTAGTAGTGACTCTATCACTTTTGGTCAAAGGTTAAGAGTTTTGTAATTTTGGGTTAATTTTTTAGAGGTTAATAAACCTCACCCAAATCACGTATTTAGGAAGTAGTTATTAACCATGAAGGAGTAGTTCTTAACCTTGATGCCTATAAAAGGAGTCATTTTTGGCTTTGTAAAGGACTTTAGAAAAAGGGAACACTATGCTAAAATTTTGATTAGAAGATAATATTTGGAAAGTGCCTACCAATTTTGTTTTCATAATAAAAAATTCCTCTCAAATTCTTGGTGCAAGAAAATAAAGGAACATGCAATTTGAGTTCTCCTCTTTTGAATCTAAATTGTTAGAAATATTGATTCTATTTGCAGTGAGCATTCTCACAGTATTGTGTAGATGTGTATGAATCTTTGGATCAACATCGTGCTAGTAATAGTTCTCAAGCGTAGATCTTAATTTTTGTTATTAGTGGTTTTAAGTTAGTCCTAGAAAGCTTTGAAGTCATGTGGTGCATTCATCAGCAATGGCTTTCTATTGGTCTTTTAAAGTTTGATTTCAATTTTATTTGTAAAACTTCAAAATTATATCATACAAGGGAGTTACCCCTCTAAACGTAGAGGAAGGCCACATATCAAGGGCCTATGCAACTATTGTGAATAGTATTCCACATACACTCCATTGGGTCATTTTCAAATGACAAATTTCTTTACCAACAACATGTAAACATAAAACACAAAACTGTATATGAAGGATTTTTAGGTTTTTGAAGGAGAAAATTGAAGATATTGAATTTTATAGATATTGGGTAGAAATAATGTAGATTTGGATTTGTTGTGAGGAATATCATACATGAAGCAAATATTTTTCTATGTAAAAATATTAGAATGACCTAAAAAGTGAGTGTTTTGTTGTTAATGAAAACTATTAATTTGTGTTGATAATTTGATCTCAACATTGGTCTCTAGGCGTACACTTTTTTTTTTTTTGTACTTATAACTCAATCAATTCAATAAATATGGACCAATCACAAATAATTATTTTTTTAGGTCACTTGCAAATTTTTTAAGTTCTCTAACCCTTTTTTGAGAAGGTTCGACTAAAATTGATACACAAATTGTGAATTGTAATATATGTTAAGAATTAAATAATATACTATAGTTATATTTGAACAATAATATACAATTAAAATTTTACTACACAAATAATAAATAATTAGTTTTTATTAAAATATAAACTATATTTTATAAAATTAAATAATTATATATATCTCTATTAACAATTTACATATAATAATTAGTTCTATAAATTTATAATATATGATGATAATTAAATAATATATTACTATTTTATTTTAAAAATAATATTATATAACTATAATACATTCTAAACTATTTCTTATACTAAACTTATAATATACAAAATCGTAAAATATGACAATTAAAATACTTAAAAATATTAATATATAATATATAACTATATTAATTCTTTCTATATATAAAATATTAAACTATCACAATTTAAAAACTTAAAAAATATTATAATTATCATAACTTTATATTTCTAAAACTAAATTATTGATTACAATCACAATATTCAATATTAAATTAAAATTTCTAATTATTATTTTAACTATTACTATGTGGTACTTTTTTTCAGTACATTTGGGAAATATTCAGTGTATATTTATATATAAATAAATTTCATTTTGACATTAATCAATTTGGTTTACAATCAGTGAATTTGTTTGTTACCGATCACAATGAATTAATTTTTGGTTGATTGAATATTGAAAAAGCTTATATATTAATCTATTAATCTTATTTACAATTAAATTATTTATCTCCATGTTGATTGGTTCATTTGATTTTCTCATATTTTGGTGTTACAAGACCCCTTGTTGATTTGTTTTCCGCTAATTATGTAGTTTTATTAGTATGTAAGCTAAAAATATTTATGAAATTATTATCTATTAGTTAACCAACTTTATATTAAAAATATAAAACATAGATTAATTAGTTTGAAATACTTTAGGTCATGTTTTTCAAAATCATACATTACCATTTAAATTTATTTATTTTCATTAAATTGTAATATATCCTATAATATATTTATAGATTAAAAATAATAATTGATATGCTATATATTATTTTTCTTTAATATTTTACAATAAATAGTGCATTGTAAAAAATAAAAAATCATTCTTCAAAATAAACATATCTCATCTTTAAAAATAAAATCAACATATAAAATCAACTTATATTATATTATTTTATAATAATAAAATATTATATAATACATAATTGAAAATTAATAGTTCTACTAAACATCTATCTTTTTTAATGTCAGATTTACTATATCATTTAAATATTATAATATTCAATTCTATTTTTGTTACAATAGAATGGACATGCCACTACGTGACATTTATTTAATATTTGGTACCTAAACCTTTATTACACTTAGGTACTTTTTGGGATACAATGAAACCTTACAAACATATCACACCTTAAATCCAATGGTTAGGAGAATTATAATTTGTAGTGAAGTCAAATACATGGAAGTGAAGGCATTTAGGATGTCCAAACATTTGCTAGTATATTATTGGAGTGAGAAAATATTACAATATCAAGGGTTCGTTCAACTAAATTAGGTGCAACAAAGTACTAGTACAACTAAGAAACCAAGGACACACTTAGGTGGTGAGATTACATAGAATTTGGAGTGATAGGTAGAGAAAGAGATGCCTCAAGAAAATGTGGAGGTTGATCTTGTATCCTTTATAGTTGGTAGGAGGAACAATGAGCTTCAATAGACATATAGGAATACTTGGGAATATTTAGAAGTTCCTAGGATTTGTATTACATAATGAAGAAAACCATCCAAGTTTAATGAGTATGTGGAATTAGTTATTAGTTAGTAGATAGTTATCCTTCCATATGTTAATAGGTTTTACAACACCAAATGTGGTGAGACATGATTGTTGATAAGTGATCCCCAATAATGGTAAATGGTGTGTGGGAGATTGTGTCAAGAAAAACCAATATGGTTAGGGATGGATCACATTGGTTCTGTAATATCAAGCACAGTATAGATGGTAGTATCAAGAAGTACAAGGAAAGGATTTTGGAAAAGGGGCTCCATTGGGAAGGAATAGACTATGAGGAGCTCTAGCATTTAGGTATACTTTAGTATTGGTTGGGATCTCATTTCCATTATAAGCAAGATGGAAATTCCACCAAATTGATATGAAGATAAAATTTTGTAAGGGTGAGTTTAAAGAGAAGGTATACTTAAAACAACCATAAAGATTTGTAGTACATATAATTATGAAACACATGTTCATATAAAGAGAGATTTTTACAAGCTCACTTGCAATTTCCCAAGGCATCTTATGAGAGAATTGATACGCATTGGCAAGGAATGGACTTTCTAAATACCGAGGAAGATGCTAACCTCTAGTGCATTGTGATTAGAGGAAATATTATCATTATTTTTCTATATCCTAATAGGTTCAATGGGGCTCCTAGAGGAGTACAAGAAGGACCTTTTAGTAGAGTTTTGCATAAAATATTTAGGACTTATGTACTACTTTATAGGCATGGATGTGTGAGAGACATATAGATATACTTTTCTTAGAGAAAGGAAATATTGCATCAAAATTTTGAAGGAGGTTAGCATTGGTGATTGGTCAGTTCTACTCCCATGATCATGAAATGTAAGAATAAGATAAAATTTCAACCATATCCACCAAACTTCATCTACTAGTAGTGTATAATTTAGCTACGACTAATTGGGAAGAAGACAACTTAATGCAATCTATGCAGTTTGGATCAAATTAATCCTAGAATTTTTTTTAATTAACTCTAACTATGTAATACAGTTAGTCTAACAATTAACCCCTGATTTATATTGTTTAAACTATCAAATGGGTAATGGTCATGGTATAGAAAGAATTTGGGCTACCCAGTCTTCCCCTAGAATTAAAGAAAAGATGCTAATTCTACTATTGTCTAAGTTGAATTTTAATATGATTTTTTTAAATTTAAAAGACACTCTAATAGAGTCATGTAATTACATTTGCTAATATTTAATTTCTTAATGTCTACTTTTATATCAAAAAGTAGTAAAAAATAGGTGACTGGCCCAAAAGAAACAAAACCTTAGTGACAAAAACATTATCAACTAACTAACAACCCACAAATCATAACCACACCAAACACATTAACTACCCATATTCAATAATAATAATAATAAAAAGAAACTATGAGGGTTTATCATTTTACTATCTAATGACATAAATACTATCTACTAACTAACAACCTAGAAATCACAACCACAACCACCACATTAGCCACCCATATTCAATTTCAAAAAATAAAGAAACCATGAGATTCCATAAACCTACTATCTAGAAAGATTTTTTTATATATTATCAACTCAATATTTATTTTCCAATTTAAAAGTAAGTCTACTTGGATTTTTTTATTAGTTTCAATTAATATTTAGTTATTTATTTTTGTTATGGATTCCCTTCACATACTTTGATAACCCTTTCACAATGTGCGATAATTTTATAATTTGCCAAGCATACACTACCCTCTAGGTTATGTAGTCTGACCCTGAAAATCCCTTACTTAACATAATGTTATAGTAAAACATTGGATGTGGAGTTTGTGTCTAGTATTATGTATAATGTGAATAACATTTATTCTTTGATAGAAGCTTTATTGTTAATAAAATAAATTATTTCTTAATACATTATGTTTATAAACATGCAATAAAGAAAAAAATTAGTTTTGGACACATGTAAAAAAACTATGGTTTTTAAAATTTTATTAAAAAGAATGGTCTTCCATAAATATTTAATATTCAAATCATCGAGTCTTTAAAACATGTTGTGTAACATCTTAATTTCTATACAAAATTTCAGTGTAAAATCATATTTGACAGTAAAAGAGTCATTAAAATTTATTCAAATAAACAAAAATAAAGAACAAAAGCATCAAACAATCTTATTGAGATTTACCAAGTAGCTAAAGTGATGAGACAAATCCAAAAGTAAACGACTCTCATGCACAATAGTCCAATTTTGCATGTGTTAAGAAAAGAAACTAAATTATTAATTATAAAATATATTGTTTACAAATATGATATTAAGGTTTTTATAATGTCGACTAGCACTATATTCTTTGCAAATATGGTTTTTAGTTTGTTGTAAAATGTCTAGTAGCATATCTCATTGCTCCAATCTTATGCAAATACATAGTACTTGTTTTTTACACTATCTTCTTAAATGCTTTCAAATTATAAAATAATAATGAATTTTTATTTCTTATATATGGATGAAGCCATAACAAGGCTCTTCTTCAGAGAAAATCTAGTGTACAAAGGGTATGGATAATAATAGCATTATTAAAATTCTTATTATTTTTGCGGAGGTTAACATGCCGAGTGTATGGGTTGAAATGCACCAATATAGAAAAGTCCACAAGAGCACCAACCCACCTTACACCAGTCCAATAAGGTCTTTCACAAAGTTATTTAGCTATCAAATATAGGTTGAAACCTCTTCTACTAAGATTCAAAGAGTGAGGAGCATCCATCTTGTAAAAATATACTCAATTACAATTGGTTTCTAGTGGCCCCATTTGGAGTCATTCAATTTGACCAACAAACCAAAATCTCATTTAGTGGAGTCATACTAAGATATTAGATTATAATTTAAGTGTATACCAAGCAACATGATACAATTCTCACTTCGTGGTAACCCATTGAGTTGATTGCATTCCTACTACTACTTATTTCTAAAATTTATTAGTCATATCCATAATTTTTTTTATAGTTACTAATCTTGGAAATATACTCATATTTATCTTATTTGAATTCACATTTTTGTTTCAAATAGAGTGTAGGTGTATTTAAATAAACCTAAGTAGCTAATAGTTCTAGTAGGATCAAGATGAATAATTATGATCTATGTATAAAAGATAGAATTTAATGTAATATATCGTTACTAAATTTCTATCAAAAAATTAAAGAATAATCTTTACATGAGTTTTTCATTTTACTCACTTGGAAATATATAAAGATCTTTAATTATTTCTCCTTTATATAATTTTATACAAATTTGAATAAAAAATCTATAAAAATGAATAAAGTATCTAGTCATAACACTTTTGTAAACACAATCTCCAAAGTGAAAATAAAAAGAAGAAAATAAAATATCATTATAAACTTTATCTTGGTGTGATGTCTAATTGTTCATCAAACAACTTCTATACAAGGAAACATAGATTTAATTTTTAGTTAAAGTATCTAATTATAACACTTTCTTTAATACAATCTCCAAAGTGAAAATAAAAAATAGAAAAGAAGACATCATTATAAACTTTATCTTAGTGTGCTTCCTAATTTTTAGTTAAATGAATTCTATACAATGAAACCCTAGAAAATAGATTTAATTTTTAGTTAAATTATCTAATCATATCTATTTCTTCAACAAAATCTCCAAAGTGAAAATAAAAAATAGAAAAGAAGACATCATTATAAACTTTATCGTAGTGTGATGTCTAATTGTTCGTTAAACAAATTCTATACAAGGAAACATACATATAATTTTTACTTAAAGTATCTAATTATAAGACTTTCTTCAATACAATCTCCAAAGTGAAGATAAAAGATAGAAAAGAAGACATCATTATAAGCTTTATCTAAGTGTGCTACCTAATTGTCAGTTAAACAACTTCTATGCAAGGAAACCCTAACAAATAGATTTAACTTTTAGTTAAAGTATCTAATCATATCTCTTTCTTCAATACAATCTCCAAAGTGAAAATAGAAAATAGAAAAGAAGACATTATTATAAATTTTATCTTGGTGTGCTCCTAATTGTTCGTTAAACAACTTCTATACAAAGAAACCTCGAAAGATAGATTTAATTTTTAGTTAAAGTGTCTAATCATAACACTTTCTTTAATACAATCTCTAAAATGAAAATAGAAAATAACCAAGAAGAAATCGTTGTAAACTTTTTCTTATCTTGGGTGCTGTCTTATTGTTCACTTAACCACTTCTGTAAGGAAACCCGTGGCATAGATATAAGTTTTTAGTCTAATTACAAATTTTGACTTTAAAGACTCCTTGTAGCACGATTAATTTTATATTACTCTCCACTCACAAGTCCTCTTCTAAAGACGCGTTGCAAAATATTTACTCATTTGATGGGCATAACTATATCCTACATCAACTCATAACATTTGTCTATTTCTGGCTGCACTGACGGTCGAATAAACTATCAAAGGAATAATGAAAGCGTAAGACTTGTGAAGATCAAAGCGGAAAGATATCCATCCAAGTGAGCCCACCTCCCAATGGAGGAAAGTGCAATGAAGTTGAAAATTCTTTTTATTGTCTTACGTGGGAACGGTAAGCAATAATAATGAGTAATAATATTGCCGGCTTAACTTACCATATATTTATGACCAGGAGATGTTAACTTCAAAAACAACGGCTTCCATAGCAATTTCGTCTTTAGTTACGTGGCGGTATTGCTCTGAGTGCTGTGGAAATCTTTGAATCCATGTCGTGTCGGATGAGAAAATCCACGTAATGCCTCCCTCGAATTGTATATTTACGATGTGCTCGACTGAAACAAAAACAAATAAGGAAGGATCGAGTGCAGCAGGAGATGGTGAAAGTGCAAATTAGGAAAGGGAGAAATCCCAGATTTGTTGATCTCAGTTGATTTTTGGTTTGCCCGTGCCCCTTTTATAAATTTAGCGCTTCACAAATTTCAAAGTGGCAAATCTTTTTGTCGGACTTAAGACATTTATTTGTGCCCTAGAATATTGTAGATGTACTCACAATACTAAAGTTGTTCATAAAGATTTTTAGATTGTCAATGAAGGAGAAATTTGAAAATATCGTATTATTGAGATTTGGAATGACTGTAAGCAATATCATATAGGAAGCAAATATTTTTCGGTGTAAAAATATGAAATTGACCTTAAAAGCGAGCGTTTTGTCGTTAATGAAAAGTGTCTAACCGTTGGATTTGTCTTGATACCTGATCTCAACATTGCGAGCTAAGGCCGTTTTTAGGCTACCTCTGCACTTTTTATTTTTATTTACAATAAATTTGAGAAATGTTTACTATGTAGATTTTTATTACTTAAACTAATATCGTTAATCAATGTGGATCTAGAACTTTATGATATTCATAATTTCTTATTATTTTATATTGTAAAGTAATTTTTCTTAATTATTTTGTGTAAAACTTTCTTCTTTTATCAAACTTAATCCATCATTATTAGAATACTCATAAAAAGTTGTAGGAGTCTTATTGATTAGCTAAAGATAGACATGGAATATGAAAAATAGTCGAGAGAACTAGTTATCAGGGGAAGAAATGGGACTTCATTTTCTACGTATGTGGAGAAAGGCTTCATTTCCTTCCATCTTAAATTTATATTCAGATAGATAGGTTATTCTGTGACCCAAAAATAGTGGCACACTGGATTCTGTCCAGAAATTTCATCATTGCCATTTAATTTATCAGCCTTAAAGGTATGATAAATAATGCTTTCGCACTCGCACAACACATGCAAATTAATAGAAGTGTGTTTGTGTCATTATTTTACAGTTATGATACACTCAAATGGGAATACATGTAAGTGCAAATAGACAGATTGTTTGGCACTATAGATATAATTTGGCTCCTAAATAAAATAACATAAATTGAATACCATAAGATGAGAGGTTTTAAATTTTCTAAGCTAAGGTTTAATATGAAGTTATCAGATTACACTGACCAAAAATCTACTTCAAATAGTAATCTATAAGTACCAAATCTATTTTATAGAAATTCAGAAGTCAAAAGATGGCCACTTACCATTGTGGTTTATCTAAATCCTCAAATCTAAGTTTTGGACACTTTAGAATTATAGAGTTGTGATTTTGAGTATCAACAGACTTGTTAGAATAAAAACCTTGATGAGATGTAGCAATTGAAAGACTAAAATGAAGAGTGTAATCAATGATATTGTTATGAGAGTGTTATAATTGTTGCCCATTTTTGTATAAAATTATGTTGTTTTGAAGCAACAGGGACACATCAATTCGAGACTTTCCATATTTTTTTGGTTTTCTTCCCATAGTATTGATGCATCTATGTCATTTGTCTATTGTGCTTGAAGTCAAATTTGTGACAAGGAGTCAACTTATATTCAAGGGTTGTTATTTTTGTAAGGCATTGGTTGTTGGGTCCTTGGTATACGATGGGTCTTCTTGCTACTACATCTCTATAGTTTTTGTTGCCTCTATTTTTCTTTGTGGGCCATCCCTAAAAAAATTCTCTCATGCCCTTCATTGTTGGCTATCATTTTCTTGTTGGCTTGCAGGTGAGTTTAGGAATCCCCTATTATTTTTTGCTAGTGTGATTCCTCACTACTCTTTGTCAAATGGTCTTGTCTCTTTGGTTGTCTTGGAGGTTACCTTGTGCACATCTTTCATGGGCTCCATTTTACTGGGTTTTGCGGCCCCTTGCTTCTTTCCTAGTTGTTGAGATTGGTCTTCCTCTACTTTTTTTGGATATTTTTAGTTATGGAGTTTCAGTTGATGGGTCCTTATGGTTTGGCTATTTGGGATCCTTTCTTCTTGTGGTTGGTTTCCCCTTTTCCTTCAAGTAGTTCTTTCTTGAGGATGAAGTGTTCTATTTTAGGAGAGTAACCTTTGGCTTTATTTCTGACCTAAAGTCTTCTAGAGGTGGTCCTTAGGCTGCTCTATTCCTACTTGGTTCCTTTTGAGGTGGATATTATTCCTATTGAGCAAGGATTTTGAATTGAAGATGATTTGGGGTCCATTCAGAAAACCCAAAATGGTTTTTTGGTCCATGATAAAACCCTTCATGTGGTTACTCTATTTTTGTGGGCATTTATCTTCATGGTTGAGTGTAGAAGTTGGGGAATATCATTGCTCCTTTTTGGTTGGTGTTACAGGTTAGTGTATTTACATGGTTAATGTGGATACATTGTTCATTTTATTTCTTGTATTAGTAAGGCTCATGTTATTAGTTTTAATAGGGCTTTGTTATACATTAATTATTTTTGGATGGGAATACATGGTTGTGTTGTCAGGCTATAAAGGTTTAGGGACATTAAGAAAATCTATGAAGGTTTGGGTTCATTCTGACAATGCTACAAGGTTTTGGGTTCCTTTAAAAAATCCTATGGACTTAGCTTTGGAGGTTTGCCTCCATAGCTAAGTTTTTGGTTTGTAGTGTTGTTTTTTCAAGGTTCTAAATATTCAAATAGGTTTTAGAAGACTACGAATACCTTTCTTATTAATAAAAAATAGACATGTCAAACTTCAAAGATGAAAGAAGAGACTTTGTGAAATGAAATTAGACATATGACAACTACAAAGTCAAGTAAAAATAATAGAAAATTGAGCTCTTTGAACAAGAGTTATGTCAATGGTGTCAAACATACATATGGAGTATAGAGATCTTAGACATTTAATAAAGTTTCAAAGGAGAGGAGGATAGAAAGAAAGGTAATTTATGTGCAAGGGATTGTAAAATGGGGAATCACATTTATGTTGTTAGAGCTCCTTCAAGAAATTGAATAGGTTCTTAGATTGATGCTATGAGAAAAAGCACATAAATTCATATTCTAAAAATAAATCAGGATAATGAATTCAGAAATATTTAAACATTTTTTTTCTTAAATGAATGACATAGATTAAGTAGGATGCTTAAATTTGAGATGTTAATTATGTCATGTTCTAATTATTAACAATGACTAGATTAGAACATAACCATGGTGCATTATGAACCATGCTACATTGCTCCCTTTTGAAAGTCTACAACCTATAACCTATCTCTTACCTCTGACAATGGTGGAACCTTCTCTTCAACACCAGAACCCCCATGATTATAATATTTAACCAAAAATTTAGATGGTCATCTCTAATGGGGTCCCTCTAGCTATTGGGGGCCCTCTTACTACTGGTGAAGCCTCAAGGATTTCAAAGTTGACTTTGGGGATTGATTTGGTTTTGCTAGATGATTTTGAATTTCTACACAGTACTTGTTCCAAGGCTAGTTTGGAGAAGGTTGGGATTTCAGAAATCTCAAAGAAAAATTGGAATGATGTGCTCATGGGATAGTATCCTTCTAAGGGCCCATTTATGGATCTTCTAATTGTAACTCATACAGATACAGGTCCAATGATCCTTCTCACTAATTTTGTGTTGGACAATATTTCTAAGGGGTTTTGTTAGAGCTTGGGTGGTTAGTTTTTATCCTATAGTCCTACCATTGATATGGTTAGGAGATGGGCTTCCATGAATCAAAAAATCAAGGGATCGATGGAAGTAGCTGTTGTGATGCACACACTATTCCTATTCAAATTTTCTATCAAGGAGGACTATAATTAGGTCTTGTTATGAACATGGAGACATGGTAAGCATCTCCTAGCATTGGCCAAATGGAAATTGGGCTTTGACCTCACTAGTGATATGTTGTGGTTTCCAAACCCACGCCCCATTTCTAAGAAAAATGGGGACCCCCTAATTTATTTTTTAGCTTTTGGGATCCCTATTTTGGGGTCTAAGTCTTTCTTGAGGTTTTTCCTAGTGTCTTTGGCCAATCTAGGCCTCCGTCTAAAAACCTAGATTTTAGAAACCTTGTTTTGGAGAGAGAAAATCAATTTTTCTAAGGAGAAGATGCACACTAGTGCACCTATCTACATGCACTAGTGTGCTAAATCACTAAAGGAAATCACTTCCTTCTTAGAAGTGCATAGCAGCACAACTGTGTGATTGTGCACCTCCAAGAGGTGCATTGAGTCCCAAGTTTATTAAACCTAGGACCCCCACCCCTCTCCTCACCTTTATTTTCTTCCTCCAAGCTCTACTTCCCAAATCACTACACCTCCTAAGGTGTGCCTCGCTTCCTCACACCTATATGCAACACACCAAAAGAAAAATTTAAGCATATCCAACATAAGGTGCACATCTAGCGCACCTTATCTTTCAAAAAAAAATTATTTTCATTAACTAAACTAAAAACCCTAAGTTTAACTTTTGCCTAGTATAAGATGTGTAGCAACACACCTATTTAAGGTGTGTTGAACTACACACATTAGACTAAAGCTAAACATCAACTTTGTATAATCAGGGTGTGCATCTAGCTTGCCCTATGGGGTGCACTAGATGCACATCCTTATTTTTAAGAGCTTTGGTAAAGAAATGCACACCTAGCACACCTATGAGGTGCACTAGGTGTGCAATTTTGTTTTATTCAAAGAGTTTTAAAGGGTTTTTTGGCATTTTCAATTAGTTTTGAAAAAAATTGGGTTTCTAAGATTTTTTGTGTCGTCATTAGGGTTTCTATTAATTGTGTGTTTTCAAATTTTAGACTAATAGATGTTGATTTAATGAAGATTCAATATCTTCTTCATCATCCTCCCTTGCTACAAATATGGTCCCAAAACCAGTGGTTTTCAAGTTTCAAGGTGTTCCTACAAAGTAATGCTTCCAAGATGACTATTGGGAGATTTGAGACACTAAACTTGGCCATACCGACTAGAACACATTCTTTGTATTATGTAACAAACCTATAGAGAGGTCATCGATGATATCTTCTCTTCTCAGATTAGGCTAGTTTATGAAGCATCACACCCAGTATCAATACAATCTTTGGAATTGATCATAACACTGGTGGAAAATTATGTCTCAGAGGAACGGTTCATGAAGAGTATAACTAGATAGATTGTGCTAGACCTCAAACCCAAGAACATATGAAAGGTAATCCATCTTCCAAGGGTAGATCAGTATATAAGATTGACATATCATCAAGTGGAGAGGTGATAAAAATAACATGTAGCAAAAGCATTTGAAATCATTCAATCCTCATACATCATTGAGAATACTCCTCTTGGGTGCAAAATAGGCAAAGTGGACATGACAAGGGGCTATATAATAGAAAATATCTAATATTCTATAATGCTCTTGAGTAGAGTCATGGGTTACTAGCATCAGAACACCTGAACATATCAATGGCACATTTCATTGAGACCATGAAAACAATGAAGATTCCAATTGATTGGGCTTTGATTCTCAGTAAGAACTTGGATGAGCAGCTGGTGGAAGTTAAGAACAACCATAAATCATATATGACATCTTATTTGGTTTACTTGTTAGTTGTAAGGGAAATAGACTATCTGAGACTATTCAAAAAAGGTAGCATGCAAGATGCAAACATTTGGCCCTATATAGTATATCCCTTGTTAGTGAAAAAAAATCTTCCAGAGCACAACAAGGAATACATGATAGTGAATGATGCTTTTATTTTCATGATTATCCAATTTGAAGGGGATTATGAAAAAAGGATATCAGATAAAGAAATGGAAAAGATTTTAGAAGTCAATTCCTATTACATCCAATTTAGGACATTGACTTATTTGAGGGTAGTGGGTACAACTATCAATCCCAAGAAGCTCCCTAGGTATCCAAGTGACAAACTTATAATGCTGGAGATCACTTGACAAATCTTGTCTACATATGATAGAGTAAGGAAGCAACACAAGATAACTTGGGTGTAGCCCATTACTATAGGATCGTTTAATGTGGTCTAGAGATAGGATATTGATTGATATCCCTTGGATGAATGTAACTCTCCTCGTCCTTATTTTGATAACATTGGAATAGTGCAATACTTAGTAGGCAAAACATTCCAACATGAAGATGCAATTGAGGATCATTGGATGAATGCAGTAGACAACTATCATAGTTGTATAAGGGATTATTGTAGGATGGTTCTCTATTTGGAAAGCAGTACTTTGAATATAAAGGTTCCATTAAAGGTAGTGCAACAAGATACTAAGGATGTCCTTGATCCATTGTATAATAGAGACAAGATTTTTGACTAACCCATTATGAATATAGAAATTGATAAGGGAGAAAACTTAGATATCAACATAGGGCCAGGCATGTCATCCAATTGACCAAGGATTAGATCAAAATACCTTTCAAATTAGATCTAATTCATCAAGTGGTAGTTTTCCATGCTACGACCCACCCAGCAAAAGGTAGAGGAGCTAAGGTAATAGTGCCCACTTTCAGAACTTAGTCCCTAGTGAGGCTAGAAATAGTGCATGAAATCAATAGAAAAGTTGGATATTATAGGGCTCAGAAGGGTAAAGGCAATAGTAGAATAAATTTTACTAAACAAGAAAAGCTAGAAGAAGGAACAACTCAAGAACCACCACAACAAGGGGAAGATAATGTACAAGGGTTAGAGAATGTGTAAGCTAAATAGACCCAGGATAATCCTCAAGTTCCACCGACTGAACAATAGCAAGAAGGACTTGAAATAGAAGTACAAGAAGTGTCTCTGCCTACTCAAGAGGTACAAGCTTCCCCATTGCTCCCAAGAGAAGAAAGATAAAAAATCTGGTCAAGAGGAGACAAAAGGTGATTAGAATCTAGTTATTTCTTTTTTCATCAATCCTCGAAGTCATTCCAGAAGGGGAGGCAAAGGATGATGAAGATAAAGAATATAACCTTCCTTTGAATCAAAGGACTCATCTTGCTAGAGCCACAAATTTCAAGAAAAGAATGAGCTTCATCATTACACCACCATCCATTCCCACACAACCTATTCAGTCTACAATTTCTGATGATGAGATGTAATAGTGGATTAATGAGTAGGAGGGTGAACAGAATGATGTCTTTCAGATGTCAGTCTTTGATTTTATGTTGGTTGGCACTAAGTTGCTAGGAGATAAGATAAGAGATACTTTGACTAATTGACCTCAATAGGAAGATGTAAGGAAACTTGGTAATAAAGAATATAACTGTTTCCACATAACCCATAATAAATCTAAAATAAACACGGAATTAAAATCCACATGCAAGAGAATAGACAACATACCCACAAAATTGTGACACAAGATATACCCTGGGAAACCCTCATTGAGGGAAAAACCCAGCCTCCAAAAGCATCCATCACCCTGTATTATTCAGCAAAAAAACCATTGCCATACAACCATGGAAGCCTTCATGGCCATAGCCGCAACTGAGCAAACTATGTGAACAAGCATGAATCCACACATCCCATGCCATGCTTTCAACCTTCACAAATGCTCCCTTGGCTAACCTGTCAAGCCTTGTCCTTCTCGACTCTTGCCTTTTGTCTTCTCCTTGTCACTCTCTCTCTATCTCTACAACAACTACCCTTGTGGCTGCTTATATAGTAGCAAGTCCCACAAAACCACCAAGTGGTATTACATAAACCATGTGCTAAAACCATGTGCTACCTAACCCACTGACCCCACATATAATATTGGGCATTTAATTCTTTTCCCCAATATTAAATAATTGCATAAAATATTTTTACAATGTTACAATACAACTCATCAAGAATATTCCATGGGAATCTTTACATGTTGCACGTCCATCTAGGAACAACATTACATAATAAAATAAAATAATAAAATAACAATATTATGCAATGTGTGCAACACCCATTATCTCAACAATCTCCCACTTGTTGTATACATTGCATAGGGTCAATCCGTAGCCACATAAATGAACAAGGGAACAATCCCTCCCAGCACATCCACCATCATGGATCAAAATACACCAAGTGCTCCATCCTGGTACCCGCAACAAAATCAAAGTATGCAGCATCTCGAACATGAATGATCTCACCTCCTATTATGCCACTCCCACTGGACATACATAGAAGCCATCCAAAGAGAAAGCCACCCAACCTGTCACATTAGAAGATCATAAAATCTTGTACCAACTGAAATTCCAAGCACAAATAACCTGATCCAAAGGTAATCACATGTATCCGTAGTTGTCAAAATATCCATAGCTGAAATAGCACCCACAACAAGTGCCAAACCCATCCAACTATCCATACCTCAAAGGTATAACAAGTTTATCTCATATCACCGACATATCCAATCTATAAGCTGCAATCACAAGCCTCAAGAGCAATACCTACCACATATATACCAAGAAGCTCCCACTGCAAAAAAAAAATGTCAAATCTATAACCAATCCACTCAACACATCTCAAAGAAGTGAATCCATGTAGTATCAAGGACATCCACAATACATAAACTGATATCCTGCAAGAAAAAATCTCATAACAAGTCTCCAATAGTCTCTCAAATTCTCCACAACTAACACAGGAAAGAGATAAAGTAATAACCATGTCATCTCTCACATGACATACATGAGCACAAACCAGTGATCACAATCTCCAACCAATCTCAAATCCAATGTAAGCAAAACTGAACATCCAGGAAGATAACCAAGACCAAAGAAACCATGCAAATCATAACCTGTATCATGTCCTTCTACACACACCTCTAGATGTAAACTGTGCAAGTATGATCTCCTCCATAAAACCCCAACAAGAAGCCTCAACAACACCCAAACCATACCATATAACTCATCATGGATGTAAGCCTCTCACAAGAAGATCAAACTCAATAAAACCATTCCTAAACCAAGGAATAACCATTCCTAATCCAAGAAAAAATGCCCAATATAAAACCATCTCCCAAACTCAACTAGCATAACAACATATGCTCTTGGAGATAACCAATGCTAAATCATCTCTCAAATGAACTCTCCGGAACTAACTCATGTACCATAGCTCAAGATCCATATCCATGAAAGACAAGCATAAATATAATGCAACTGAGAGAAACAATGGGCTATACCTCTCAAGTAGCAAACTGCCAAGTAGACCAAGAGTGGGGAATGAGAATGCTCATCAAGATACCCAAGTCTCCAACCAAGACTCATCTAAGAACAATCTCCTCTCAAGTCCATATCAGGTGACTGCCCCTCAAACTTCCTGTTGAAACCATCAATCGTCCCAACAAATACTTCTCTAATCCAAGAGAAATCAGCGTCACCACCGTCTCTAAGTATCCATGAGCACCTGTAACCAATCAATCCATGCCAACTCCAAATGCAACATAGCAATATCATGAAGTATCCAGCTTATGATCAGTGTACTCAATACCAAGAAACTAAACCAAGATCAATGTCAAAGTTCCAACCATGGCCTCAGGAACATAAACATGACAACATGATCTAACCATCTCAACTAAAGAGATAACATGCTCCATATGAACACACCATAACATGTCACAACTCTAAACGCGTATCAAGAGTATACCATGACATAATAATGAAACCATCCTCATACCAAGGATAACATGCCAAATAAAAGTATAAACCACACCTTTGCCAAGAACCTTGTGAGTCCTCAAGATGCAACCATCTCCACACACCATGAAGAAAACCATCTCCACATACCAGGAAGAACCATCTCCATACACCATGAAGATAACCAAGAACTCCATGAGTCCTCAAGATCTAACCATCTTCACATACCATGAAGATAACAAGTGCACCATGCAAATGTCAGAGACGCTTCTGCAGCAACAGGATCTAAGACAAACCTCCAACATCTGCAAACACTCAATAAATATATCAATGCCAACAACTCCCACTCAACCATGGTACGAAGTCACCTATGGCATCATAAAATCCATCTCCTATATGAAGATCCAAATCAAACCAGGAACTAATCCTGCATTGTCACCCCATCACTGTCACAAGCTCCCACTAAACCATGTATCCAAGCTATCCATGACATAATGATGAAAAACCCATCCTCTAACCATGAGAATCAACCAAGGCATCAAACCATCAAAGAACTCAAAGTGCACATCATGAGCTCCTCAAAAGAAACCAAATAACCATGATCCTCAACCAAGAAGATATACCACCATAACTAAATCAGAAAATCCAAGCTAATGAACATCAAGGATGTACCTGTATAACCAATCATGTCATGCCAAAATCTATGGCACGATGATCACATCCATGAACTGAGCATCTAGCTCTTAATATGTCCAACCTATCAGCATAAAGTAGTCAACCACAATCCTCCACCATGACTGTACCTGGTAACAACATCTCATCCCTTCTACATGAAGATAAAATTAGAAAATCATGTGACTTAGGGAATATACAACCCAAATCCAAGCCACCAATTTGAATATGCATCAATAATGAAAGATCAATGGGCAAAGACAACCCATAACCAAGCTATAAATGCAACCTGTAAGTATAGACTGCTTACAACACTGCACAACTTGTAGACCCAACAAGTCATCATGCATATCCAAACCAAACACTGATAACCATATCATCATGAGACCAATCTGAAATATGAACTGAGTATACAATGACATCAAATCTTAAATCTCCAATGCTATAAAATCACAATGTTACCATAGTCAAAATATACCATAAACTGTTCAGATAAATATATCAACAAATAAATCATGCCAAACCTACACCAAATCTGAACCAATTTGTAGAGCTCTCCAAGAGCTTTCCGTTGACTACTTGAAGTCCAAAATCCAACTCCGTATGCCCAAGTTATGCCCCAATTCGTGCTCAAAATAAACAACATGTGGCTTTAGGGCTCTTAAAACCTAACAAAATCTCAAAATCACAGAACCAAACCTATACCATCTTTTAGTTCTCTGAATTAGCTTTCCAACGCCTATAAGAACTCTAAAATCCAATATTCTGAGAGAAAGTTATGGCCGTTTTACTAAAACTATCTTTTTACCATTTTCAGTACGATTTTTCATTTTTTATTTTTTCAGTGACGAAAATTCCGATGGGATTATTGACGGCCATCATGGGTTGAAACTAAAAAACTCTTTCATTTCCTCTGAACATGGCCAAACTAGGGCATATTATATATCAAAATTTATGGAAATGTCGACCCGGATCCAATGGTGAGGTCTGTTTTTACCCAGGAGGTCATTTCTATATGCTACCCCCCAAAACCCTCATTTAAATGAAACATCCGAAAAATCTTTTTATCCAACAATTTCACATGCCCAAATATTTTAACATCTCATCATAAAAGCAAATCCAAAGTCCTCAGATCTGCAATAAATCATTCATATATCTTGCCCTTTTCTTTTATCCTCTCATGCATTCCCATGGATTCAATCTAGGGTTACAATAATAAAACCATAGCTCTGATACCAATTGTAAGGAAACTTGGTAATAAAGAATATAAATGTTTCCACATAACCCATAATAAATCTAAAATAAACACGGAATTAAAATCCACATGCAAGAGAATAGACAACATACCCACAAAATTGTGACACAAGATATACCCTGGGAAACCCTCATTGAGGGAAAAACCCAACCTCCAAAAGCATTCATCACCCTGTATTATTCAGGAAAAAAACCATTGCCATACAACCATGGAAGCCTTCATGGCCATAGCCGCAACCGAGCAAACTATGTGAACAAGCATGAATCCACACATCCCATGCCATGCTTTCAACCTTCACAAATGCTCCCTTGGCTAACCTGTCAAGCTTTGTCCTTCTCGACTCTTGCCTTTTGTCTTCTCCTTGTCACTCTCTCTCTATCTCTACAACAACTACCCTTGTGGCTGCTCATATAGTAGCAAGTCCCACAAAACCACCAAGTGGTATTACATAAACCATGTGCTAAAACCATGTGCTACCTAACCCACTGACCCCACATATAATATTGGGCATTTAATTCTTTTCCCCAATATTAAATAATTGCATAAAATATTTTTACAATGTTACAATACAACTCATCAAGAATATTCCATGGGAATCTTTACATGTTGCACGTCCATCTAGGAACAACATTACATAATAAAATAAAATAATAAAATAACAATATTATGCAATGTGTGCAACACCCATTATCTCAACAGAAGATTGGAGTCAGTTTCCGTTTTAGCCATAAGGACCCAAAGTAGCTCCACCATTATCAAATCAAGTTACAATTTGCATGTATAGAGGTTCTACTACTCCTTTCCCTCTTAGTAATGAAGAAGACTAGGTCCACACTAGATAGGATGCAAAGCCACTAAAAATACCCATTAATGAAATGTCAGAGGAAGGGAAAATATGTGAGTAGCCTCAATAGATTTCCCAAGAAACAAAGGTGAGAACTATGAACTCCATGGGTATAGAGACTCTTGATGTGGATCTATCACAAAAGGAGAAGACTCCAGAGAGGAGTGATAAGGGGAAGAGCATAACAGAATGAATTCCTTCATTATCAAAAGGTAAATCTCTGATGGAACATGTTTTGAGATGGTTGAGGAAAGAGGTCATTAGAAACAAATGACGACAAAATTTCATTTAGGAAGAGGATATGAGAGAATTAATTGAAGTTTTTAGGAAACCTAAGTTGCCGCCAAAAGATGCAAGGGCATTAGTCTTTATCATGAGTGATTAGAATCAAGATTTTTTTCCTCATGTTGTTATCCCTCCTCAGCATTTTCTGCAGAGGAATTGACTTTAAAAGATTATCAAATCATGGGGGTTGTGATTGGGAAACCCACGTGGGGCACTGCCAAGTTAATGGTGACAATTGGAATTAAAGAAGTGTTTGGGCACTTAGAACACAATGACACTGAATTGATAACACTTCAAAAATAGAATGAGATTCTAAAAGGATATACGAAAAAAGTTGTTAGCCCCTTAGATCCTAATAATCCTAAGGAGACTTTGAATATGACACTAGAGAAAAGAGATAATGAGATTGTGCAGTTATATCCATTTTTGAAAGCTTCTCAGCAATGGCGAGAAAGTTTTGAAGAAAAATGTGTGCAGATTATATAGGGAAATCTTAAAATACTACACCATATGCAAGATAATGCACATAAGCTAGTGGCCATTTTGAACTAGGATTTTGGTTTAATGGATGAAGTACATACCTAGGGAAAGGACATTCAAGCTCTATAGTCGATCAAGGGTTAGAGGTATTGGATGCTAATGGGTGCACATACAATGCAAGAGTTAGATAAAATTGATGATTGGATAAAGAATATTGCTGATGGAAATAAAGTAATGGAAAAATTACATGTGGATATTCATAATCTCAAGGATCAAACCCAAGAGAAAATTTTGGAGCCAAAGAAACATTATAGTGATGCATGCTTAAATATTTTTGAAGATGATTCAAGGGATAAAATGATGACTATAGAAGCATTTGTTGAATAGTTTTGAAAGACTTTTGAAGAAGCTTCTAATGATGATGATATTATACAAGCATTTAGGACTGAAGAATCATTACTAGATTTGGATGTGAAACTGGGAGATTTTGTGGAGACTCGCATCAAGGTGGGAAATGATAGGTAAAAGGGAAGGACTAATATGAAGATTTAGATTTACCAGATGCAGCCCAAGTCACAGAGATTATTGAGAAATTCAAGAGCAACAAAATATAGCTCTGGTATAAAGGGGAACAAAACTTAGAAGTTAGAATTTTAGTTTTGACACTTGGTAAAATTTTGCATTTTTTGAACTTGCTTTCGTGGTGCGCAGGTGCACTAGGTGCACTGCTTCTAAGATACACTTTTTTAGAGGTGTGACAATTATTTTTGAAGAAGTCAAAGGTGCACTGAAAATTAACTTCTAGTTCTAAATTTAAATCTTTCCATGCCATGGAAATGCTATCTTACAATAGTTTAACTCCTACAAAAACCTAGTGAAGATGGAGCTTCTATTTTTGGCACTTCCAGACACTCCTACATGATCTAATGACTTTCTTCTTCTTATTTTCTCATGCTTTCTCTGTATTAAGACATGTAAAGGTCCATGCATCCATTTAATGATATAAATATGGATGGAGTATTACTAAGCACCAGTTAGAGAGTTAGATTGTGCATAAATATATTTGTTTTATTAGTTTAGAAGCATTGTTTGCATAAAGAGATCTCTCACTCTCAACACAAATTGAGGAGAAAATTTCCTATAAATTAAGGAATGTAATGTGTATTGTAGGCCATTATTTTTATGCAATAATATATGCTATTGGTGCTCACTTTTGGAGTGTAGTGATTCTTGCCTAGGTGTGTTCTATTTTGTGAATGTAATTGAGCCAATAGTTTTATTGTGTTATTTTGATTGTGTGATCTTTTAATTTTGTTGTTTGCTATGGGTCTATAAATTTTGCTGACGTACTTAGTTTGAGAAGAGATCATCTATATTGTTCTTGCATAGCTTTTCATCTCGTATGAGCACACATTCCATGGCCTTGTGATTTGATGAAAAGTGAAACATCTTACAATTGCTTAATTCCCAATGACAATTGAATTAGTGGAATTAAAGAAGTGGTGCTCCTATTTTCATTAGTTGCCTACCGATCTTTTCAAAGGCTTAATTCACATATGTTTTGTTTCCATAGCTTATGTCCATTAGGAATTTACTTTTTAAGTTATTTGCTTAAACTTGTTGTTACCCTATCTCCGTTATTTGCTTTTACAAACCCTTGGTTAATTTAGGAATTCATATAGTTGCATTGTTGGATTGCATTCATTCAAAAAATAGAAAAATAGAAAAATATATTTCTTTTTGTATGTTTTTATTCTTTTGGGATAGCAAGCAGATTCCACATCTTATCTAAATTTTTAGAACTAGCAAAGGCCTCCCTGTGAACAAATACATTCATCTTCAATTGACTAGTTTCTAGTAGGTTGCAAGATCGCTTAGAACCTTGGTGTTGATCTTAGATCAACTTCTCAAGAGAAGAGTTTGAAAGGATTCCTACTATTAAGCATCATGCAAAATGATAGTTCTACAGAAGTGGCACTAGAAAGAGGGCCCCAACCATTCAGAATAGAAGAAAAAAACTTGCAATTTCAAAATTTTGCATTTTTCTTACAAGTTCTAAATTTTTTTTTGAGCTTTTGAGCTTCTAATGTGTGCCAAGTATGCCAGCTTCCAAGGTGTACCATATTTTTTGAGAAAGTGTACTTTTACAAAGGTGCACTTTTTCAAGAATTGATGCAAAATGGAAGATCCTGGTCTATCATCTTAGTTTCAACGAGCTTTAAGATCTTCACCCATTCCATAGAAGTTCCTCAAACTTAGCCACTTTTGTAAGCATCACAATGACAAAGGATTACCTCAAATTCTACCACTTCCATTCAACATTTCATCATCTTCTTTAGGTCTGCCTCCACAACAACCACTTTTCATTTTACCAAACCCTCCAATGGCCTTTTTCATAAATGTTGTAGACTCACCAATCAAATTAAAAGGTGTATTCAATGATCTTCCTAAGAATCATAAGAATTTTTACCCAAGGTTCATCTATGGATAGTCATGAATTGTTGAAGATCACATCAAGGTATTTAAGAAAATTTGCAACCGAAATTAGATTGCTAATGAGAATGTGGTGCTTTACTTATTCCTCTACTTTTTGGGGGAAGTTTCCTTTAATTTGTATGTTAATTTTCCACCTAGATGTATTGGGGACTATGATACTTTCAAAAAATTGTTCATGGAACAATTCAAAACTTTCATCAACCAATCTATGATACATCAACAATTTATATCAATCAAAACAAACCCAACTGAGATGGTTTCACACTTCAACCATTACTTTCATATGGCATACCACAAGCTAGAAATGCCATACACTATATGAGTTGAAGCTACTATTCAGATTTATCTAAATGTTGTGAATGATCTCACTACTACTTTTGTAATAAGACTTCCTACAGAAAATATCGATACATTAGACAAAGTCTTCTCAGAAGTAATTACCTTTACTAAGAAAGCTAGTCCTAATGGAGGAGGATTGATGCTTCTAGCTCAAGCTATTACAATGATGCCAACATATCCTATCAGAGCACCTATGATGCCTAGCTAGTTCATGCTAATAGATACAATTCCATTATAATAGGCACCCATTCCACAAACCCTGACTATAACATATCCAGGATATGAACCTCCAAAGCTACTTTCTTTGAGATAAAGGTAGCAACTTCCACTGAGGTAGACAACACTTTTTCTTCCAAGTTTGGTCAGATGAAGAAGACCATGTCACAAATGAAAAATGAGCCAACTAGCTTGAGGTTGTCACAAGGAAAATAATTTTTTTTTTAGAGAAACAATGCCAGTCCTTACAACAACAACAATTACAATTAGAACTACAATAGGAATTTCAGTGGAAAAAACAATGTCGAGAACAATAATGTAGGAAAAAATAATAGAGGAAATCATTTCGATCCTCCTTATCATAAAAATAGCTTCCATAGACAAGATCAACAATGGAACACTTGTTTGAATAATGGAAGCGTTCCTATAGATAACAATAACAATAATGTTTAGTATGTGGACATCAATCAATATGATGATGGTCAAAACACATCTAACAATGATGGTTCATATTACAATGTAAATCAAAGCATGACTCAAAATTCACAAGCTAATGACAATGTGCCTCCTGTCCAATTTAATGCCATGCTACTAGAATCTTATGATTCTACAAAAATTGCACAAGTGGAACAATTTTCCAATTAAGAATTCTCTTTTCCATTTAGTCAGGAACTAGACATTCAGCCTAAAGAAATGCTCACTTTTCACAATGACAATTAGAATACTTATAATATGTGAAGTAGAAAAGAACCTATGATAGATGAGATTCCTCCAGCATTACAAAAAATTCCTCATTCAAAAAAAAGTAATAACCTAGTACCAATCAAGCCCCCATATAGAGGACAACAAAATCAGAATCAAGAAAGTGTGCCAAAGATCTTAAAAAATCCTGCCTAGTCTACCAAAATGTATTTAACATAGTGGAAGATCTAAAATGAACAATGAGCAACATGTCCATTTTTGACATGTTAGAAAATTGTACTCATCAATGAGAGGCACTAATGAAAACTCTTGATCATACAAAGTCATCCCATAATATGAGTACTATTCCTCAAAAGATAGTATCTCAACAAGTCAATGCTTTAGAGGCAATGCCAACTATGTTTAAAGACAAGGTTGAGGTGCCACTATTTCTGCTTAGCATCAGGATATATGGGAAGAATCTTCACAATTGCCTAATTGATTTAGTAGCCTTTTGCAATGTTATGCCACGGTTGATAGCACAAAGGTTGGGAGTCACTCCTTAGCCTTCTATTTAGATAGTGATACAATTGGACAAAATAGAGGTGAAAGTCATTGATGTGTCGAGAGGTGTTCGGATATAGTTAAAAGTTGACCCCCAAATCAAAGACATCATCGATATACATGTGCTTGATATTCCTAAAACATACAAACTACTACTAAGTAGAGAATAGAAAAAATTCCTAAGAGGATGGTTTTCTATGGATTTTACTCAATTATGGTTACCATGGAAAGGGTTGAATAATCAAATCAAGATAGATGCAAAGCCAAAGTTAAAAATAATGATTATAGAATATAATGCACCTAAAGAGGTTGCATTATTATAATTAGACTTGGGCTCTTATAGAGTGATGACTTTTGGTACAACTTCAACCAAAATATAATATGATCAAAATGAAAAATCTAGGACTTCAATCCCAAAGAAAGAGATAGTAACATAGTTCATAGACAACATGGTGGCTAACTTACAATGTTTAGGAGAAGAAGCTGACCCCAGTATGAAGCATTGATCTGAGAACTTCTTTTAACATTGGAGAAAGTAATCACAACTCTCATAGTTGAGGGAAATTCTTAGTTGGTTATAAGACAAGTAAAATCAATATATTCTTGGAATGATAGGAGGTTGCTTGCTTGTAGGAAAAGAGTATGGGATTTAATGGATGATTTTGAAGCTTTGAACATAAAGTCCATTCAAGGGAGGAAAACCATAGTAGCAGATGCCCTTGTTATTTTAGCTAGTGCATTACAACCAATCGAGAGAACAAAATTGAAAATATTTTTAGCAGAATTGGTTGCTAGCTTGTCTATGTCAGAAAATATTACAAACTTCCAAGTCTTTCAAGATGATCAACATATACTCGAATTTATCATGTGCAATGGTCACTTTAAAGGGAAAGAGATTGATGACACTCCAGATGACAAACCCAAGGATGATGAACTTGAGGATGAAGACGAGATCCTGAACTTAAAAATCAACACTATTCCTAAGGGAATGATTGAGTTGGAGCATATTTTTTATCATGATGAATCAACACTTAACAAAACAATGGTCAAAGAGAAGGGGATTCAAAAATGTGATTTATACAATTTGGGTAATGATGAAGATACTAGAATGGTAAGGGTCAAAAAGGTGTGCAATGCATAGGAAAGGGAAGATATGCTCAAATTACTTATAGAATATAAGGATGTCATTTCTTGGAGCTATGAAGTGCTCAAAACATATGATCCTAAGATCATTACACATGATATTCCTTTGAAAGTAGATGCCAAACCTTTCCATCAAAGATGAAGGCCTATTAATCCTATTATTAAATGGTTGATAATGATGGAAGTTAAGAAGTTGCTTGATGCCAAGATCATCTTCCCCATTCGCCATTCTACATGGATGGCTAATTTGGTTCCTATGTGAAAAAAGACTGGAGAGACTCATCTTTGTGTGGATTTTTTGTAACTTGAACCTTGCATCTCAATAGGACAACTACCCTTTTCCTTTGCTAGATGAGGTTCTACAAATTGTCAATGGTTCAAAAATGATGTCTTTTTTGGATGGATATTCACATTACAATCAAGTAATGATCAATGAAGAGGATAGGCTAAATACAACCTTCATGACTAAATGGGGGACTTTTATTTATAAAAGAATTCCTTTTCGGTTGATTAACGTAGGGGCTACATTTCAACGAGCCATGGAAAAAGCTTTTAAGGGATTATAAAAAAATGTACAGCCATCAACATGGATGATTTAACTATATTTTCAAAGGATCGAGGTACTTGCATTGCTGATTTGAGACACTTATTCAATAGATGTAATAAATATGACATATCTCTCAATCCCAAGAAATGTTCATTTGGGGTTACTAAAGGAAAGCTCCTAGGTCATATCATCTTTGAAGCCGAAATCTCCATTGATTATGATAGAATTGAAGCCATTCTAAAGTTATCACCACCTCATAGTCAAAAACAAATTAAGTCTTTGATTGGGAAGATGAATTTTGTGCGAAAATTCATAAGCAGATTTGGAGAGATTGTTTGTCCCCTTAATGGGGTCAGTGTAAGAAGTTGGGTATCACTTTTGACCAAAAAATGGAAGTGTTTTCCTGTTTCTGAAATATTTTGTCAATTGATGCCAAAATTTGAGGCATTTAGAGATTAAATATTAAAAAAATTCTAGAAATAAAAATTGTAGTGCCTAGGATCTTCTTTTTGAATATGTAATTTATTTGTATAGCCATATGATAGATTATTTTTTTGGTATGAATATTTAAAAACCATTTTTTCAAAATGCTTGTTTCAGGACCATACCACGCTTGTGTATAGACACCATAATTTGACACAACTAAATGAATTTTTGTGAATCCTTTTAAGTCAAGTTACCTAACACACCAAAGATTAATGAGAATATTTTTCTTGATTTTTTTAATAAATTTCTTTTATTAATTTTTAATTGATGATTAAGCTAATTTCTAAAACCTCTCATGCACGAACACCATAGTATAACCATTTTAAAAAAAAATTCTTTTTAAAACTTTAAAAGAATTGTGTGAGGATTGATGACATCCAAATTAATTTACAAAATATGAAAAATTAAAAAAGTTATCAAAGTTTTAGTGAATGTCACTATTTAACATTTAAGAGATACTTTTGATTAATAGATAATGAAAAAATAGCAAATGAACTCATAACATTATAAAAGTTACCTTTCTGAAATTAGAACAATAAGACCTATAACGGGTTTTTGATTCATCAAAAAATTCAATGGGGATGACCATATAAAAATTACAACAATCCCTAAAATTGTTGATTAAATGCCTTAGAAAAAATGGTTCATGAAGGCATGGCTTGGTGGGACCAAGCCTATGCCATGCCTTTCCCCAAGGAAAACTCAAAGCAAGTTTGTAGCCTTTCCAAATTCCCACCTATGCCAACTAGAATCAAGAACCTAATTCAATTTTAACTGTTGACAGAAATGGGTACCCAATTATTGAAAATTCAAGTACTACTTGATTTGTAATCAATTGGGTACCTGATTTATAAATCAGGTACACAATCTTTAAACAATTGGGTACCTAATTCTTATATACCTGTTGGGCCCCAAAAGATGCCCCATAGACCACTTTTCAATAATTGAAATCATTGAATAATAGTTTTGATCTGCAACAACAAATTTTGTCATAGTTATTCTATTTTCTTATCTTCTTCTACAATTTGCAACCTATTGATTTGAATTCAAAATTGGTTCAAACATGGGATCAAAACAATGAAGAAAGAAGAAATTAAAAGTTCTAACAAATGAGGAGATTGCAATAAATAAAGAGAATGAAGCACAATGTAAACGAGAGAGATGACCAAGAATTAGAGAATTGAGGAATATTTCAAAGGAGAAAGACATTGAGGATACCACAATGGATGAAGAGGCTGAAGAGGCTGAAGAAGAGAACCCATTACAAGGAGATTCAGGTGCACATTCTAATCAAATATTTAGTACAGGTGTGTCTCTAAACTCTCAAATTTTTTCTCTCGATGAAATTGGTCATTTTTTAGAAGTAGATTATGATTTAAATGATTTAGATTTTCTTCATGAGAATAGATTTTCCAACGATCATGCACAACAAACTCTAATAGAAATGCATGCCCTAAAAGAAACACTAAGAAAAATTAAAAATGAGATTCAAATCCTAAATAATAGTGAAAATAAAATGCCAATTGAAAATAACAATTGTATGAATGTAGACATAGAAACACCAATTATTGAAAAAACATGTTAGGATGATGCTAAAGTGCCTGAACATAATTTTCATTTTCTTAATGATTTGCTAGATAATCTTGAGGGGTTGGTTTGATGGAGACAAAATAGGACACATGCTAATAGATTATATAGACATTTTTTTTATAATAAGAAATTTGGGTTTCAATGTCAGTTGATGTTGCAACTAATTAAAATGTCTAAAATGTGAAAAGTAATGAAAAGGTTAGGAATTTATGCAAAGAAAAAAGAATAAAAATGAGTCTTTAAAACAAGTTGTATCTACTGTTGCTAGTGCCTTTGATGGTATCAGAAAGAAAATTCACTTTAATGTTAAGGATGAAACATGACGAGCAATACCAATAGCTTTAGTTAACAAATCAACAACTAACAAAAGGTAGATTAGAAACATAAATGGATATCTTAATATGAATTGTGAGACTTTAGAAAGAGCTGTAAAAAGAAGGGTTAACTTTGAATGTGATCCAACAAATATTTTGTGTACTTCTAGTGGTAGACTCCCAAGATGTGATATGAAACTTACTAATGAAGTCAAAAGTTTGGTTGAAATTTTTTGGCATGATAATATAAGAGTATCACTAATTCAAGATATGTTCTTAAATTAAGAGTTGGGTCAAAAATATGTGATCCACATCCTAAACACCTTTTGGACATGACTCAAACTAAATTGTTTATAAAATTTGTAGATGGTAAGGTGTTAACTATTACCTTTAGTCAAAGGTCTTTTGAAAAGTGTAAACCATGGTATTTAAGGATTAACATGGAAAGAATCACATGTTGTTGCAAAATTCATATTCAATTTCATTACCATTATGATGTATTTTGATCTGTACATGGTACCATGCATAGTAAAGAAATGTTGCAAGAATGTGGTATAAAAATACCATCTAAAACTATAAAGGATTTGATTCAAGTTTCCTAATGATCAATACTTTCTTTTCAATCCATGTCTTTCTGCTACATGTGATATGTGTGGCAATCTTTCTTTGTTAGGTGAATGTTTGTATGAAAATGCTTTGACTACTTTTGGACAACAATTAGTTGAGGTAAAAAGATTCAAAACTATTGAATATTCATTGAAGGATGGGAAGATTGGAAGAAGGTGTGATCTAGTTATAGATAAATTTAGTTGTCATGCATTTACGGATGAGTTTAAGAGTGTGATTAGACTGAAATATGTTAAACACTCTCAATATGATAGATGGCTTGATGAACAATTTCACATATGTAAGAATACATTTTCAATTGGTACTATACTTTTAGTTGTTGACTTTGTAGAGAACTACACACTTGCACCACAAGAAGAGGTACAACCACAATATTACAATTCAGTGCAAGTAACAATTTATGTTCATATAATTTATAGGAATGCACTTGATAGTACAGAGGAGGATCAAAAAATATGGAGAGAGTACCATTTTATATGAGTGACAATAAAATCCATTCATCTGAGTTTGCCCAATATTATTTCAAGGTCTTTTATGTTAATTTAAAAGAGAGACAAATTCAAATGACACAACATTGGATATGGTCAGATAATTGTATAGGACAATTCAAGAATGCTAGAATGTTCTATTGGTTGAGTAGGACACATAGGAAAACTAACATCCAACAACATGTGTGGAGTTTTTTTGAAGCTAGATATGGTAAAGGAGAACATGATGGTGCCGGTGCATGCATAAAGAGAGCCCTTAGTAGAGAGAAATTAAAATTTGAGGAAAAAGCCAAATTAAAAAATGCACATGAGATTGTTCAATGGTGTAACAAATATTTATACATGAGATCAAGTGAGAACTCTACAATCAAATGTTTCTTCAACCTAGTTGAAGAGAAGAATATCCTTTCAAGATATGACTATGATAAAATTAGTGGGTTAGCTAAATGGCATTCATTTAGGAGTTTAGATTCTAACACTTGGACTATATAGACTAGGGAGCTTACTTTTTTCTCTCAGTTTTATCTTGTAGGTGAATGGGAAGAATGCAAGAGTACAAAATGGGTTGAAGATTTGAAAAAAAAATCATTAGCACCTACTAACACACATTTTCAAGATGATATAGTAAATGAAGGTCAAAATGTTACTCTTGCATCAAAAGACTATGATTGTATTTCAGACCTCATAGAACCTGGTATGTACAATTTAAGTAGATTTTGTTGTGATCATGCTTCAATTTATATTATTTATTTATGTACATGTCATTAAGATAATTAAAGTAAATACATGTCTCTAACATATTATTTATATATTTACACATGTGATTAAAGTGTTTGTGTACTTTATCTTATCTTGTAGGACATGTTTATGTTGTTATTGCACCTAATGATAATGATGAACAGACTAAGTATTAGCTAGCTAGATGTGCGGAACCTAAGAAAAATTGATGTCATCAAGTAGACAATGATGGTTTTGAGTATCCAGTTGGGTCTATCATTGTAGCTGGCACCTGTCTATGTAGATACCTAACAAGAAGAAATGGTTTACCTGAATTTGAAGACTACAAATCCAAAAAGAAGATTTTACACTATTCTCATTTGGTTGTGGCAATGCATATCATATTAGAAAGATACAAAGGGAGACCTATCAATAAGGTATTATGGACAATCTCAATGGACAAGCACGAGAAGATCATAGATACATTGCAAAAGAGGGAGGATGCAAATGGTACAGTGGGATGACTACATTTAAATCAAAAACATGTAAGTTTTTTCTTTATTGTGCTATTTTTATATATGTCCTTAGTATATTTAATTACATGTATGTATGCATTGTAAATAAAAAATTAGAGAACTTATATATACCTTTTATTCAGGTATCAATTGCAATTTATGAAAATTTAAATGTTAAGTTGGATCAAACATCAACATCTTGTGCAATTACACATAGTGAGTGCATATGAATTACACATATTTACATAGTTTAGATAAATCTATGCGTTTATTAACATGTGTTTTTGTTTTATGCTTTTATTTTATAGGACCTCATTTGAAGAAATGTGTTAAACCAGCTTTATGTTTTGAGTTCACTTCTATAAATATGTCATTGACATTGTCTTACATGTATTGTGAAATATGTTGTAAACATTTAAAAACAAGAGTTTACTTCTATTTGAAAGTTAAAGGTGTGCACTTGATATTATAAATTAATTGTCAATTCAAGTAATGACCTCCTAATTTTTTCCATTACTTTTACATTCAAACATGTTTAAATTAATGTTTGTATATATAAATAGTTAAAATTATTGTTAAATTGCCTTATACTTACGAAATGTATCATATCATGAATAAAAGATGTCACAATTAAGAAAATGGTTTGAATACTTACAACATGATCTAACGTAATAATATATACTACATACACTCCCATTATAAGAAGTCGTAAAAAAATAGTGCATGGTCTAACATGATCTATGAAGTCAAAAAATACATATAATATAGTTAACTGTCCTAATACAAAGTGTATCAAAATAAACAATGTGTCATAAAAACACAATCTCAAGGTGCTAAAGAGACCTAATCTATTTGATCTGCAATCCTCTTTAGTCCATGCACAGAGGACTCAGATGGATCATCCTATGTAACATGAGTTGTCTCATCATGTGGGACATCCTATGAGGTAGATGGATCATCCTATGTAACATGAGGTGTCTCATCATGTACATGCTTAATTGAAATGGATTTCAAAATCTAGCTTGTAAATAAATTAAATATTCATTACATAATAAAAATAATACCACATGAGATGGGTGTCCCTCTATAATGGGAGGAGGTGCACTGTGAAAGCTACCAAATGCAGTGGTCATGAGGTCCTATAATTTAAAATACATACATTTTTAAAATTTGATAAAGAGCATAATGAACTATGTATACATACATAAATCACAATACTGACCTCAAAGTATGATGTAGGTACCTCCATCTAGCTTAGTCCCATACTCTCAACAACACTCATGGTGACATAGTCTTAAAATTATGGATACATAAATGTTGAATCAATATTATATATACATGAATTGCTAATGTATGTAAACTAAAAAGTACATAATTTGTACACTATATTTTTTATACACTATAAAAACATGTATACATATCATACCTAAGTAGTAGCTAATGTCATAGATGTGTCTAAAGATATGCTATCCTGATGATCAAAAGATGGAGTAAAAAATAAACTGTATTGAGGCTTGTATCGATAAGTATGATCCATCTCCTATTTGTAAAATCAAAACACATAATATATATATAAATGAGTCAAAATTGTTCAGATTATATGTTAATAAAAATTTACATACATTAAAATAGTACAAATTATTTTTCTTTAGTCAAAAGTTCATACTGTGTGTATTTGAGGCTTTGCCTCAATGGTGAATGGACCAGAACCTATATTGACATCAAACTGTGTAGTAGCTAACAATCCCTACAAAATCGAATAAAAAGAGCATATGAGCACATGTTATTAAATTTGAGTTCAAATGTACATTTTTATAGTGTAGTTCAAAGTGCATACCATATGAGGGATGCCAATGTTTGTAGGTCTCAAAAAAGGACTATACTGCCTCCTGGGAGGAAGAGTATCATCCATCCTTTGTACTTTATATTTAAATTTTACCTACTACTCTTAACTATCTCTAGGCTCTCCCTGCATGAGGTCAACAAATGATGACATATAGATGTCATCACTACCATCACCATGGGTAGCATATGTGTCATCATCAAAATTGACACCCTCAGCATAATGGTCATCATGCACAACATCAACATCTCTCTAAGGGCCTCTACATATGCCTCCACAATTAGTACAAATGTGTTCAACTAGATGAATATGTCTCCCCTACATCCATTGCTCTGCTAAATTTCCTGAAAGGGCACTCAAAGAGGTAAGAGTAGATGAAACTACTCAGTGATGGTGTGGCATTGGTACAATGGTTATGGGAAGAGGTATAAGAGGTTGAGGTCGCATGCAATTTCTCATTCTATTGCTCAGCTTTTCCCAAAGCCCATCCTGAGGCATCCCTCCAGAAACCCCCTGAAATGATTTCATATCAAAAAAATTGGGTTTCAAAACTGATTCAAACTCAACCCATAGTTTCCTAAGGAAGTACATGGGCATCTCATGATTAGTGTGTAGTGGATGGTCAAATACCATCCACCATTTCTCCCAAAAGTGTGTAGATATATGCAAATGTGTGTACCATCTAATAGAAATATGAGGCTTCTTCTCATTAATCTCCTCACCCATCTTAGGGTTTAGAAAATATCTTGTAAAATATTCTTTGCCTATTTTGAGGTTATAGACCTCTCTATATGATAAGCCATTAGAATAGTAGGCATGCATATTTTGCCTCAATTTAATGAATCAATATTAGAATCCACATGTTGTATAGAGTGAACAATGCCTTACATCCTATTTGCAAGGTGTAGTAGGTGAGGCGGGGGTGCCTCATGCCTAATAGCCTCAATATCTCACATGAGGTCATTAAGATTATGCTTCATGCTCTCTCGGAGATCATCTATGGTAGGTGGTGGAGGAGGACTAGGCGGTAATGGAGGTAGGGGTGGAGGTGGAGATGGAGATGGAGGAGGTGAAGGTAAGGGTGGGGGAGGGGGAGGGGGTGGCAGTGGGTCCATCAAATATAATCTACATACATGTTTAAATAACATAAAAAATAACAAAATTACTATTTAATAAAATAAATCTAAAATATCAATTATATAAGCATAGATCTTTAAAACCATATCAATTAAATAAATAAAGATAAACACTAAAGTAAACTTTAATGCTAAGGTTATTTGAACAATACACCAAATTTAAGTCTAATCATAAAATTTTACTCCAAAAAACTATAATAATAAATCAACTATAAATCTAGTTTTAATGTTAGATATGAATTGGTTTTGTCTATGCAAGTTCAAGGGAACATGTTTTTGATATTAAGGAAAAGGATGTGAAAGTGCCCAATAGTTTAACCAAATTATTTTGTTATATTATGATCTAGATCCTAAATGAAATTAGTTTATAAAATATTGTAGTGATTTTTTTATTATTAATATTTTATATTGAATGGTAGAGTAGTTATATTCCTATTCTATTTAGTTTTTAAAGTCTTGTTGAGATACAAACGAGGATAATATAAGGAGAAGATGAGTTAAATATGAGGATAATTAAGATTATGGAAAGAAAGTATGAAGAAATTGGCAGGGGGACTAAGAATGTAACTTCTAATGTGTTGATGGAAATAGATTATAAGGGCATATAAGTACCATAGTCTATGGGTGTAACAATTAAGGATGATTTAGACAAACCATGTGTGATTAAGGATAGAAAAAAGAAATCAAGGACTCACTTCTAGGTAATTTCATCAATAATGAGTGAAGAAGAAGAGAAGGAACCAAATAAAGTTAAGGATTACAAATATTGTAGAAGATATTATGACTAAGAAAGAGAATAGAAAGGTAATTAATGAAGGGTAAGCCTTCAATGATTTTCCTTAAAATCTTGTGATTGTGAGTGAACAATCTTTGCAATAAGAGAAGGTGATAGATAAAATGGAAAATATTATCTAGACTGACATTCCTTGTAGTGGTGAGAAATTAGGCATAAGTTTATTGTTGGCAAGTGATTTTGGTAAGACATTAGCAAAATTTGGAAATGAATGAGACTTAGAGACATATGACAAGGATCAGCTCATGAAAAAATTACTAATCCTTTGTGAAGGAAAATGAGAAGTTAGAGAAGAAAATAGAAGAAGATTGTTGGAAAGTGTATTCCATGTGACCATATAAATGTTATCATTGCTGGAAACATATCTCTTAAGTATGATTAGTACTCATGATGAGTCAAATAGGAATAACATGTCTATGTCTAGGAAGGACTCACAACATTTCTTGATCCTAATAAAGGGGTCATTAGTGATGGCCTAACCAATCATTTGGTTTCCCAAAGAAACCTTAGCAACTAGATTTAACACCATAGAACCCTCCTCTGACAACAAATGCACTTTTGGTAAAACCTATACAAGTGCCAACACAACTAGTAACTAATCCCAATAAAAAACCATTGAAGCATTAATTTTATTCTCTCATATCTAAATCAACAAAAAACCATACACCATAAGGATTAATGATATCAATCTTTAGATCAAAGACTACTGTTCCAACCTGACCATCTAATCCTATAACCATAGAGATACCTTTAGAGGAAATGGCCCAAGAGGAATCTATTGATCCACTTGCTAAAACAATTTCAATGCAATGACACTTCATTCTAGTTCATATATTTGAAGTGGTTCCTATGAAAAATATAGCCAGTTCTCCATCCAAGAATGAGAAAAAAATAGATAGAGCAAACTGATCCCATTGATGTATTAGGTACTTAGTGGACCTCATAGTTATTTCTTGGAATATGCCCATGATTTTGAGACTCAATTAACTTTTTCTAGTTCTTCTTATTTGACTCTTATGTGACGATGGATGGATTATGTAATATTTTTTCATGCTAACCAAGTGATGTGTTGAGTACTCATATGTGTATCTCAAGATAGAAAGCTTCATGATTTTTATTTGTGCATACTATTTTTATTTAAAGATAGATATTTCTATTTGATGTTCATGATGAACAATGTAGAGTTTCTTTTGGATTATGAGATAGAGATGTATTTTTTGTTGATGTGGTATTTCACAATACTTATTTATGTTTCTTAATTGTATCATGTTATTAATATGGGAAAACAATGAGATTTTTGATTAGATTCAAAAGGTCTCTTGGAGTGTGTTGATGTATTATTACCCGACTCAGTTAGTTGTCATGTTGCATTAGAGAATGAGTGTGATTTATAGATCATGGCATACTAGAGATTATATATATGGGTCCTAACTATGTCTCAGTTTACATATCTTGGGTAAAATTGATTATTGTAGTTTATTTTTGTAATTAATATGATGGTTGAGATCAACATTTTTTTATGTTAATTGCATATATCTAATGATAAAATTATTTTTTAATGTTACAAGAAAATGGTGATGTTATGAGTGTATGAGATATAAAGGTGTGTAAGAATCTCATACTAAAGATTGATCTAAGAGGTATGACTAGAACATATTGAAATAGAGAGTTGATAGTTCTTATTTAGAGTTGTATTAACATATCATAGATGCTACTAGTTAGTCCATAATTCAATTGATTTTTATCCATAATGGATTGTTGTTGGTTCTAGGGTTGTTTCCCTCAAAATTGTTTCCCTTTTGTATATTCAAGTAGCTAGATCAATTTTTATGTATACTTATTCTGTGACATTGGGGGATTGTATTCTCATTATGGATCCATTATATGTTCATCTTGGGATGAAAAAAAGTTTAGTAATGTTACCTTTGTTGGCTTGAAATCTTAGTAATTAATGGCTTAAAAAGGTTATAAAATCTAATAGAATCATACAAACTCATAGCTAAAGTTGTAACAAATGTAGACTTCATCACAAGTTGAATGAGTAATGGACAATTATAAAATATACTTAATTTAATAGTTTGATAGAGGAAGTTTATAGTTGGTAGAGTTTTAGTGTCTCAAAATATATCAATGTACCAAGATCTAGTATTTAACTTAAGAAAATTATATCTATTAAATAGTTCTACATTAATGGCATAGTGCAAGGTAGGAGATGTCCTAGAAATACAATAACAATGCAAGATCTGATATCAAATCACAACTCTTTGTTCATAAAATAACTATTACATGCAATATGTCGGGCTATAAGGCCTTCCTAGTTATGGCCAAATAAAAAGCAATTACAATAACAGTTCTGCAAGATCCCCCAAGATCCAACCCATACACTAGCTAGTCTAGATCCACGCTCTAGTAGAAACCTCCAAGATCTCAACTTGTGCTCACAAGAAACCAAGAAATCTCCTTGTTTCTAAAATGTAGCCACTAGCTCTTCTCACAAACTTTATCCAAGATCCAAGTGTAAACTACCTCACATTCGGTGCTCTATCCACACACTCACAACTGCACCACAATCTTGATGTAAACTGACTCACATTTGGCACTCTATCCATAGACTCAGAAAAACTCACCCTTTGCTTCCTCCCTCTCTCCAAGCTCCTACTAAGAAGAGATCACACCTTGAAGCTTGATTAGAAATGCTCATATGCCTTGCTTAAATAGGCACTTTCCACCCAAGATGTTACCAACACAACCAATGTGGAATAAAAGGTAAATGCAAATGCCTTACAATAAATATTTAATCCCCACCCAAATACAACTAAGCACCACCACATGGCCCAAAAAATATTAAATGCATGATTTAATTAAATATCCACAAACTTATAGAATTCAACCTACACACCTCAATAAATGGAATGACAACCTTTTTTATTTAATTTTCCGTTTACACTACCTATGCACCTCGAAAATAGAAATTCCCTTTTCTCCTTTTGTATTTTTAAAATTTTTATTATTATTTCTCCTCTGATTTTTTTCACTTTCTCTCTCCTCCAATTTTTTTAATATAATTTTTCCCATGCAAGATGCTCCTACATCAGACTCCCCAGGTAGAAAAGAAAAGTCCGTCCCACACTTTGATGCTAAAAGAAAGATCTACAACCATATTCATCTTCACCAAAGGTTTCCACTTCAATAGGGACAAGAAAACCAATCTATACATCATCCACATCTATATCCATATGTCAAACACTAGGATCTCAACCATCCAATCAACATGATCACTACCAAGAATAAACTGAATATAATATGTCACTAAAAAACCCTCATCCATATCAACAACTAGTGAACTCACACAACCAAAAATAAACTCTATATCAACAGCCATATGTAACCCCTCAGTAACATATTCCAAACTCTCAACACCAACCATTGTTAATCACAAGATGCTCTGCAACATACAAGTCACCACCAACAACAACTGGATCATCCATGACTGATTGCTCAACAATTTCCATGTCAGACTCAAACAACTCATCATGAAAACCAATCTCCATCCCAACATCAACAAGGTTAGGAATATCTTCAGCAACAACCTCCACCTACTCTGTAGGTTCAATATCAAGCTCCACAAATTGATCAACAAAGCCAACCTCTTCCACCTTGATCTTGTGATGCCATCTTCTCACACAAACAAGTCTTTTAACTCACAAGACAACTCTCTTCTAGATCAGTAGACTCCAACTCCATAAACATATTTGAAATTCCTTCCTCACCCCTACCTTAACTTGATCAACCAAGCTAGCTTCAAACTGAGAAAACATCTAAGAAAGCCTCCTCTCCACCACATCATGGAGATTTGCAATCATCTCAGGGTCCAATACTCTTAGAGCCATCTTCCAAGATATTTGTAAACCCTCTGCAATAAATCTTTCATATGCTCCTTGTGACAACCTTGAATTTTTTCTAGGTCAAATTGTAACCTACCACCTCACATGAACAATCAGAAACCACATCACAAGTCTAGGACCATGGATCTACAATCTAAAAACTCTCTATGATCATGCCTCAACAAGATCAATCTTCCATCTTTGCATCCATTGATCCATCTACAAGCCCTCTATAATTGCAAGTTAGAACCATGATCTGCCACCTCACAACCAAGAGATCTAGCACTCCAAAAAGAAAATCTACCACCAAATCAAGATCAACTCAGATCTACTTCTCCAACCCAAGTCTTGGTGCAAACTGCCACAAGTTTAGTGATTTGTCTACACGCTTAGGAACAACCTTTGCTTTGATACCACTTGACATAGTGCAAGGCAGGAGAATCCCCAAAGGAGATGTCTTAGCCCCCAAAAAATAACCACATAGCAAAAACACAATAAAAATGAAAGATCTAATATCAAATCACAACTCTTTATTCATAAAATGACTATTACATGCAATGTGTCTAGCTATAAGGCTTTCTTGATTACGAACAAATACAAAGCAATTACAATAATAATTTTGAAAGATCACTCAAGATCCAAACCATACACTATCTATTCTAGATCCGTGATCTAGTAGAAACCTCTAGGATCTCAACTTGTGTTGACAAGCCACCAAGAAATCTCCTTGTTTCTAAATTGCAACCACTAGCTCTTCTCTTAAACTTTATTCAAGATCCAAGTGTAAACTGCCTCACATTCATTGCTTTGTCCACAGACTCACAACTCCACCACAATCCTGCTATAAATAGCCTCTCATTTGGTGCTCTATCCATAGACTTAGAAAAACTCACCCTATTCTTTCTCCATCTCTCCAAGCTTCTACTAGGAAGAGATCACACCTTGAAGCTTTCACCTTGAAGCTTGATTAGAAATGCTCATATGCCTTGCTTAAATAGGCACTTTCCACCCAAGATGTTGCCAACACAACCAATGTGGGATAAAAGTTAAATGTAAATGCCTTACAAAAAATATTTAATTCCCACCCAAATATAACTTAGCACCTCCACATGGCCGAAAAAATATTAAATGCATGATTTAATAAAACGTCCACAATCTTATAGAATTCCACCTACACACCTCAATAAATGGAATGACAACCATTTTTATTTAATTTTCTATTTATGCCACCTTTGCACCTCAAAAATAGAAATTCCCTTTTCTCCTTTTCCCTTTCTTTTATTTTTTATTATTTCTCTTCTAACTTTTGTCACTTTCTCTCTCCTCCAATTTTTTTAAATATAAATTTTCCCATGCAAGATGCTCTTGCATCATACTCCCTAGGTAGAAAAGAAAATGTGTCCCATACTTTGATGCCAAAAGAAAGATCTACAACCATCTTCATCTTCACCAAATGTTTCCACTTCAACAAGGACAAGAAAACCAATCTAAACACCATCCACATCTGCATCCATATGTCAAACACTAGGATCTCAACCATCCAATCAACATACTCACTCCTAGGACAAACTAAACATAATACATGATCAACAAACCCTCATCCACATCAGCAACTAGTGAATTAACAAAAGTAAAAGAAAAAACCAAATTAATAACCATATGTAACCCCTTAGTAACATATTCCAAACTCTCAACATCAACAATCTCATTGTTCACCACAAGATGCTCTACAACATACAAGTCACCGCCAACAACAACTAGATCATTCATGACTGAGTTCTCAACAATATCCATGTCAGACCCAAACAACTAATCATGAAAACCAATCTCCATCCCAACATCAACAAGGTTAGGAATATCTTTAGCAACAACCTCCATATGCTATGTAGGTTGTGTATAAGGCTCCACAAACTAATCAACAAAACCAACCTCTTCCACCTCAACCTTGTGATGTCATCTTCTCTCACAAATTTTTTTTTTAACTAGCCAGACAACTCTCTTCCAAATCGATAGACTCTATCTCCATAAACATGTTCAAAGTTCCTTCCTCACCCCTTCCTTAACTTGATCAACCAAGCTAGCTTCAAACCGAGCAAACATCTCAGAAAATTTCCTCTCCACCACAAGTCACAGAGATTTGCAATCATCTCATGGTTGAATCCTCTTAGAGCCATCTTCTAATTTATTCACAATCCCTCTATAACAAATATTTCCCATGCTACTTGTGACAACCTTGAATTGTTTGCAAGTCAGATCGCAACTTGCAATCTCACACAAACAATCAAGAACCACATCACAAGTCCAAGACCACAGATCTACAATCCAAAAACTCTCTACAATCATTCCTCAACAAGATCATTCTTCCATCTTTCCATCCATTAATCTATTTGCAAGCCCTCTACAATTGCAAATTAGAACCATGATTTGCCACCTCACAACTAAGAGATCTAGGACTCTAGAAAGAAAATCCACCACCAGATCAAAATCAGCTTAGATCTACTTCTCCAACCCATGTCTTGGTGCAAACTACCACAACTTCAATGATTTGTCTACATGCTCAGGAAGAACCTTCACTTTGAGACCACTTGACACAATGCAAGGCAGGAGAATCCCCAAAGGAGATGTCCTAGCCCCCATCAAATAACCATATAGTGGAAACACAATAACAATGCAAGATCTAATATCAAATCACAATTCTTTGTTCATGAAATAACTATTGCATGCAATGTGTCAGGCTATAAGGCCTTCCTAGTTATGACCAAATACAAAGCAATTATAATAACAATTTTGCAAGATCCCTCAAGATCCAACCCATGCACTAGCTAGTCTAGATCCACACTTTGGTAGAAACCTCCAAGATCTCTACTTGTGCTTGCAAGCCCCCAAGCAATCTCCTTGTTTCTAAACTATAGCCACTAGCTCTTCTCACAAACTTTATCCAAGATCCAAGTGTAAACTACCTCACATTTGGCACTCTATCCACAAACTCACAACTCCACCACAATCCTATTGTAAACTACCTCACATTTGATGCTTTGTCCACAAACTCAAGAAAACTTTCCCTCTACTTCCTCCCTCTCTCCAAGCTTCTACTAAGAAGGGATCACACCTTGAAGCTTTCTCACCTTGAAGCTTTCACACCATGAAGCTTTTACCTTGAAGCTTGACTAGAAATGCTCATATGCCTTGCTTAAATAGGCACTTTCGACCTAAGATGTTACCAACACAACCAATATGGGATAAAAGGCAAATGTAAATTCCTTACAACAAATATTTAATTCCCACCCAAATACAACTAAGCACCACCACATGGCCCAACAAGTATTAAATGCATGATTTAATAAAAGGTCCACAAACTTTTAGAATTCCACCTACACACCTTGATAAATGGAAAGAGAACCATTTTTATTCAATTTTCCTTTTACGCCACCTATGCACCTTGAAAGTAGAAATTCCTTTTTCTCCTTTTCCCTTTTTTTATTTTTAAAATTATTTTTCCTCTAATTTTTGTTACTTTCTCTGCCCTCCAATTTTTTTAATATAATTTTTTCCATCCAAGATGCTCCTACATCAATTAGTAAATGAATTTTTATACACAATCCATTTCTTTATCTAGAACTAGTTATTAATAACGTATATTCTCAAATTAATATTATTCATATTATCCATAATATTTCTTCAACCCAATTTAAAATCATTAAATATAGTTTTCAAACATAGGATTAAGATTACTTTCCTTTATACCTACTATTATGGTTACCAGGTTTAAGATTTGAAGTTACAATTATAATTAGTGTTTAACATTTAGGATTAAGTTTATTAAAATGATTAGGGTTAGGCTTAGAATTAAGTTTATCAATTTTAGTTATATAATTTGGTTAAAATTTTAATTAGTGTTAGGGTTAGGTTAGAATTATGGTGAGAGTGAGAATTTACATCAAGGTTAATCTACTATGTTTATGGATAGTGTGTAGTTTTATTAAAAAAGATATGGTTTTAAGGTAAGAGAGCACATTATGTAATGCCCAGCCAAGGGATCCAAAGAACTAACCTAAAGTTTTACTAAGTAAGCAATAACATGTGCAATAATTTACATTAAAAATATAAGATATTACATTCCTTAATGATCCCAAGATGTTGAGTCACATTTCATTTTTAAATAATTATATTAGAAGTAAAATAAATAACACATCCACATGAAAGAATAACTACAAGTTCAATCCATTTTAATAATATACATTTGTTCTAAATTCCACTTGGCATTAATTTGGAATGCATAATCATCCATTGTACATGTCATAGGGTATGAAAGGCTGAAAGAATATACATTTATAAAATAGTTTACATCATTCCTTTTCAATGCATGAAACAAAGTACAATACAATAAGTCAAATCATTAAATACTTAGTTTTGTGTTTATGTCCCTTGGTGGGGTGGTACATGATTAAATATAGTTTTATGCTTAGGGTTTTATTGTATAGTTATGGTTAGGTCAAGGTTAAAGACTTATGAATATAGTTAGCTTTACATTCTTTGGTATATGGTTTACAAACTAATCTATAATTAATCACTATTTATTTGAAATAAATATAAAATATTGAACGTAATTACATGTTTAAACATTGAATTTACATCTATCTAATCATTCAACATGACAATTTACATATTAAATACATTTCAAAATATCTAAAATAATAAATTTTAAATTAACATCTATGAAACTTTTATTTAAATTAATAGATATAATAATCTAAAGATAATACTATTAACAATGGAAATTTACAATTTTATTTATATTACAAAATAAAATAGTACAAAAAAATAAAATACCTGGTATGTCAGAAAATAACAGTAGGGGGGTTAGTAGACATTGAAACAGGCTCCCGATTGCTCTAAAATTGGGCTCACATTTTCTAAATGATAAAAATGATATTAAAAATGCCAAAAAATAGGGAATTTGTAGTTTTCCAAATTAGGTACCTGATATTTTTACAATCGGGTACCCAATTTTGAACAAATCAGGTACCTGATTTGTTCAAAATCAGGTGCCCAATTCTAAAAAGGTTCAGGCACCTGATTTTTGAAACATGGATTAGGTGCCCAAAGTGGTATTTCAGAATCAAGTACCCATTTCTGAGAGGTCTAATTCCACAAAATTGACTTCTGCGAAATTGCAACCCAACTTTGTGCTCTTACCCAATGATGTATTCAAAAAGGGAGAAAAAATAGAATCGGTTTTAGAGATTAAGAAACCATTTGAGGAGATCAAAGTGGCCATTTCCATGGCCCCAATACTCATTAGTCTAGATAATGGTCTACCTTTCAAAATATACTCTTTTGCTTCAGAACATTCATGTGCTGGGATTCTTACATAGAAGAAGGAAAAATAAGATGAAAGGCTCATTTCCTTTATGAGTTTCCCTTTGAAAAATGTTGAGTTAATACACTAACCTCAATAATTAGTCTTTTTCCTTAATCAAAGTGGTAAAGAAGCTATGCCATTATATATTAATGAACAAGGTATATGTGATTGTGCTTGATCCTGCGATTAAGACATTATTGATGCAAAATGAATTTGGTGAAAGATGAGGAAAATGGATGGAAATCCTCAAAGAATTTGATTTACAGATTCAACCCATGAAGTTAGTAATAGGCCAAGGGTTATAGAAAATGATAGCAAATAATTAGATCAAGGATGAAAAGAAATTTAGATTTGATGATGAAATGGATTTAGAGGATCAAAGGAAGATTATAGTATCTCAAGTTGATATTGACTAGGGTATAGTAATAGATGTTTGGTACCAAGATATTGTTTACTATCTTTTACAAAATCAGTATCCCAATTCGATGAATAGTTCACATCGTAGGGGTTTCAAAATGAAGTGTAAGTCCTACATGTTGTATGATAGGAAATTATACAAGAGGAATTATGAAGGAATTTACTTAAAGCTTTTGGGATGTGAGGAAGCAAAAGAGGTTTTGGAACAGTTTCACAATAAATATGGTACAGGGCATGGTTGAGCAGAAGCAATTGCTCATATGATTTTAAGATCAAGTTATTTCTAGTCAACAATATTCAAAGATACTTTTGAACATGTGCATACTTTTCATATTTGTTAGACTAGTGCTAACAAAGAGAAACATCTTTCAATTCCATTACAACTAGTGTTCGAGGTTCATCCCTTTGCAAAGTGGGGGTTGTATTTCATTGGTCTAGTGAACCCACCATCGTCAACAAGACACACTTTTATTCTCATAGCTATTGATTATTGTATACACTAGATAGAAGCATAGACTTTTAGAAATTACATGGCTAAGGTGGTAATAGATTTTTTGGAGGACCACATTGTTACTAGATTTGGGACGTTGTTCTCATTAGTCTATGATAACGGATCAACTTTTGCATCAGTATTCCTTACTCAATGGGCACTAGAAAATTAGGTTATTATCAGGTTCTCTTCAAATTATTATCCACAAGGAAATGGTGTGGCCAAATCTACAAATAAGAACTTGATTATGGTAATAAGAAATTTGTTGAAGGAAAATCCTAGAGATTAGCACACCCAACTTAAGTATGCACTATGGACAAACTAAGTTAAGGTCAAGAATGCTTTAGGGACATCACCATATCTACTTGTCTATAGACAAGAGCTAGTATTTCCTCTTAACCTTAGGATTCCTATTTTGAAATTTATGAGTAGGTACATTGAAGATGCTACTAGGGTACAGATCAAACTAATTAATCTTTTGGAGATGGATGAAAAATGGATAGCTTCTTTGGAGCATATAGTGAAACATCAATCTATCATCAAGAGGTGGTTTGACAAGAGGGCCATGATAAAATCTTTCAGAATATCTAGCCTTGTTCTACTCTGGGACAAGGCAAAAGAAAAGCTAGGCAACCACACTAAATGTAAATGCTTGTGGATTGGTCCTTATCAAATCACATAAATTCAGGGAGAATCTAACTTTACACTGAGTTCCTTATAGGGGGAATTGGTTCCATTAGCAATCAATGGACAATTTCTAAAACATTACTTTGAAGCCTAAAAACTAAAAGAAAAAAAAAAAAGAAAAAAAAAAAGAGAAAAAAAGAAAAGATAATTATTTTCTACAAGTGTGTTTCTTTTCGGTTATGTGTTTTCTTTTAGTTGTGTGTTTATTTTCAAAGTTGCATTAGTCTAGGGGTAGGTGCACTCAAGATTTCATCTTGACATATTTTTATTAAACCACTCTTTTGGTTCTAACTTTTGGGAAGACGTATTTCTTTGTCAAAACATTTTAATGATTTTGTTTCTTATACTAACTGAGGAATAGATGTTACTTGCAGTAGTAGGGGAGTTTCAGTCTTGAATTCAAAATTGCAAATAAAAAAGTTCTCCAAACTTTGCAAATTTAAAGATCGACTATATTAGGTGTTTTTGAACCAAGGTTGAAGGTAGCAAGGGATAGTCTAGACCCTACTAGTTCAAACAGAGGAACACAAGGGATTTTGACTAAAGATTGAATGTGAGAAATGAGACCAATGTCTTGGCCACTAGTCTAAGCATGGTTAGGGTATAAAAAGAAAAGGGAAAAAAGAAAAAGGTGTTAAGAATGAAAGATTCTACAAAGTCTAAGAAATATAATCTAACTATAGGGATATGCACTCTAAATAGGCTATCCAACATTAAAATAATTGCTTCTCAGAAGATTACTATGACTTCAAATGAAAAGTGATATCTCGTTAAGAGCCCTCATAAATGATTCTCTCCTTGACCAAAACAAAGGATTGATAGACAACTTTCAAGAAGATTTCCAACGAATGGACCAAAAAGGGTAGAAGATTATTTTAAAGTTGTCATAAATTTTTGATAGATTACATTCTAAGATGTCAAAGGAAATTGATACACTGAACACACACTAAACTTAAAGATTTGAGATTTTTGAAGTTTTGACTATAAAGTGACTTAAAATACACTTGAAATATTTGGGATTTAGTTGGTGTTTGACACATAACAGAGGGATTTTTTTGATGAAGAAATGCCTTTGTCATTTCTTCCTTTTTGTCAAGACTATTTGTTGTGGTTTCATAATGCATGCCCCATTTCACCTAGAAATGGGGAACCCTACTTTATTTTTTAGCCTTTTAGATCCCTAGTCTGGGGTCTATGTCTATTTTAGGGATTTTCCTAGTGTCTTTTGCCAATCTGGGTCTCTTCCTAAAAACCTAGATTTTAGAAACCTTGCTTTGGAGAGAGAAAGTCAAATTTGCTAAGGAAACTATGCACACTACCACACCTAGCACACCTATCCAGGTGTGCTAGTGTGCCAAATCACTAAAGAAAATCACTTCCTTCTTGGAAATGCACAACAATGTAGCTGCGTACCTCTAAGTGGTGTGCCAAGTCTCAATTTTATAAAACCTCACCTTTATTTTCTTCTTCTGAGCTCTGCTTCCTGCATCATTGCACCTCTCAAGTTGTACCTCGCCTCCTCACACCTACACAAAATACACCAAAAATAATTTTTAAGCATATCCAAAACAAGGTGCCCTAGGTGTGCACCTTATCTTTCTTAAAAAGCTATTTTCAATTAACTAAACTAAAAACCCTAAGTTTAACTTTAGCCTAGTATAAGGTGCACAACATCACACCTATTTAAGGTGCACTATTACACATATTATAATAGAGCTAAAAATCAACTTTGTATAATGAGGGCACTTCTAGCACACCCCATGAGGTGCGCTAGATGCACATCCTTATTTTTAAGAGATTTGGTAAAAAAAGCACACGTAGCACACCTATGAGGTGTCCTAGGTGTGATTTTTCTTTTTTTTCCAAAGATTTTAAAAGGGTATTTTGGTGTTTGTAGTAAGCTTTGAGCAAATTTGGCTTTTTGGGTTTTTGCATGTCATCATTAGGTTTATATTAATTAAGTATTTTCAAACTATGGACTAATAGATGTTGATTTTGTGCAGATTCGTTAGCTTCTTCATCATCCTCCCTCACTACAATGATGGCCCTAAAACCAATGGTTTTCAAGTTTCAAGGTGTTCCTACAAAGTCACACTTCCAAGATGACTATTCAGAGATCCGAGACACTAAACTTGGGCATACCAATTGGAACATGTTCTTAGTATTGTGTAACAAACCTATAGAGAGGTCCTCGATGATATCTTCTCTTCTTAGATCAGGGCTAGTTTACACAACATCATGTCAAGTATTGGTACAATCTTTAGAATTGATCATGACACTAGTAGAAAACTATGTCTCAAAAGAAAGGGTTCTAAAGAGTACAAATAGAAAGATAGGGCTAGATCTCAGACCTAAGAATATAGAAATGGTATTCCATCTTTTGAGGGTAGATTAGTATATTAGATTAACATATCATTAGGTACAGAGGTTGTACAAAGAACATATAGTGGAAGGATTTGAAATCATTCAATCATACCTCATTGAGAAGGATCCTCTTGGGTGCCAAGTAGCCAAAGTGGACATGACAAGGAGCTATATGAAAGAAGATATTAGATATTCTATAATACTCTTGAGTAGAGTCATGGGGTTACTAGCATCGGGACACTTGAACATATGGATGGTCCATTTCATTGAGAACATCAAAACAACAAAGATGCCAATCGATTGGGCTTTGATTCTTAGTGAGAACTTGGATGAGTAACTAGTGATAGTTAAGAACAAATCTAAATTATATATGACATCCTATTTGGTGGTTATGGTACTCGTAAGGGCAACAGACCATCCAAGACTAATAAGAAAAGGCAACATGGAAGATGCAAACGCATGGCCCTTTATATTATATCCCCAATTGGTGAAGAAAAAGCTTCCAGAGCACAACAAAATATATAGGATAGTGAATGATGCTTTTATTTTTGCAATTATTTGGTTCACTGAAGAGGATCATAAGAAAGGGATGGTAGATGAGGCAGTGGAAAATATTTCAGAAGTCGACACCTATTACATCCAATTTAGGACATTCACTTATTTGAGGGTAGTGGGTATGAATATCAATCTCAAGAAGCTCCCTAGGTATCCAAGTGATAGACCTATATTGCTAGAGATTTCTCAAAAACTCTTGTCTACATATGATAGAGTAAGAAAGAAACATAAGATAACTTGCATGTGGCCCATTACTATAGGACTGTTTATGTGGTTTGGAGACAAGATATTCTATCTTTTGAATCTGAGTGGGATCAATATCCCTTGGATGAATATAACTCTCCTTGTCTTTAGTTTGATAACAATTGAAGAGTTTATTACTTAGCAGGAAAAACATTCCAACATGAGGATGCAATTGAGAACCATTGGATGAATGCAGTAGGCAACTATGATATCCGTATAAGTGATTGTTATAGGATGACTCTCGATTTGGCTACAAGTGCTTTGAAGATAAACGTTCCTTTAGAGGTAGTGCAACAAGATACTAAGGATGTCCTTGATCCATTGTATAATAGAGACATGATTTTTGATTGACCCATTATGAATGTAGAGATTGATAAGGAAGAAAACGTAGATATTAATCATAGGGCCATGAATGTCATAAAATTGACCAAGGATTGTATGAAAAGACCTTTCAAATTGAATCTAATTCCTCAAGTGATAGTTTTCCATGCTATAGCCAACCCAACAAAAGGTAGAGGAGCCAAGGTAATGGTGCCCACTTTCACAACACAGTCCCCATTGAAGCCAAAAATAGTACTTGAATCAATAGAAAAGTTGGATATTATAGGGCTCGGAAGAGTAAAGGTAAGAGGAAAAGGACTTCACCTCAACAAGTTGAGCCAAAAGAAGGAACAACTCGAACACCAACATGATAAGGGGAAGAGAATCTACAAGGGTCAGAGAATGTGGAAGCTATGCAGACCCAAGATAATCCTCAAGTTCCATCGATTGAACAAGGGCAAGGAGGAGCTACAAAAAAAGTACAACAAGTATCTCCACCTACTCAACAAGTACAAGCTTCCCCATCAGCTCCTAAGAGAAGAATGATAAAAACTCTAGTTAAGAGGAGAAAAAAGGTGATTAGAAGAGTTAATCCTTTCCCATTAGCCCCAGAAGTCCTTCTAGAAGAGGAAGAAAAGGATGATGAAGATGAAGAAGATAACCTTCCTTTGAATAAGAGAAATTATCCTACTAGAGCCAGAAAGCTGGAGTGGAGAAGGAACTCCACCATTACACTGCAATCCATTCCCACATAGCCTATTTAGTCTACAAATTTTGAGGATGAGATGCAGTAGTGGATCAATGAATAGGAGGGTGAAGGGACTGATGTCTTTTAGATCTCTAATTTTGACTTTATGTTGGTTTGCACTGAGTTGGTAGTAGATAAGATAAGGGATACTCTGACTAATCAACCTCAATAGAAGTATTGGAGTTAGTTTCCATTTTAGCCACAAGAACCAAAAGTAGCTCCACCATCACCAAATTAATGTAAATTTTGCTTGGATAAAGGTTCTGCTGCTACTCCCCCTCTAAGCAATGGAGAGGAATGGGTCCAAGCTGGATAGGAAGAAGAGCCACAAAAAATACCCACTAATGAAGTGTCAAAGGAAAGACCAATATGTGGGAATCCTCAATAAACTTCCCAAGACACAGAGGAGAGAACTATAGTCTCCATGGATACAAAGACTCTTGATGTGGATCTCTCACAAAAGGAGAAAACTCCAGAGAGGAGTGATAAGGGGAAAAACATAGCATAAAAAACTCCTTCATCGTGAAAAGGTAAATCTCTAATGGAACATGTTTCAATATGGTTGAGAAATGATGTGATTAGAAGCAAAAGACAACAAAATTCCACTGAGGAAGATGATATGAGAGAATTGATTGAAGTTCTTAGGAAACCTAAGTCACCACCAAAAGATGCACGTGCATTTGCCTTTATCATGAGTGATTAGAATTAGGATTTGATTTCTCATGTTGCTATCCTTCCTCTACATGTAGATGTTGAGGAATTAACTCTAAAAGATTATCAAATTAGGGGGGTTGTGCTTGAGAAACCCACGTTGGATGCTGCACTTAGAAGCTAATGGTGACAACTAGCATTAAAGAAGTGTTTAGGCACTTAGAACAGGATAACACAAAATGGATAATGCTTCAAAAAAAAAATGAGATCTGAAAAAGGATATCTAAATGAAGTTTTTTGTCACTTAGATCCCAAAAATCCCAAGACTTTGAATGCAACACTAGAGAACAGAGATAAGGAGACTACATAGTTAGATCCATTTTTTAAAGCTTGTCAGCAATGGCGAGAAATATTTGAAGAAAAAGGTGTGCAAATTATATAGGGAAATCTTAAATTGCTACACCATATGTAGGATAATGTGGATAAGGTAGTGGTCATTTTGAACCAAGATTTTGGTTTAATGGATAAAGTACATACCTGGGGCAAGGGCCTACAAGCAGTAAAGTTGATCAAGGGTCAAAGGTATTTGATGCTAATGGATGTATATAAATTTGATGATTGAATCATGGAGAAGATTGTAAATGGCAATAAGTAATGTAAACACTACATGCAGATATTCATAATCTCAAGGGTCAAACCCAAGAGCAAATTTTTGAGGCAGAGAAACATTATAGTGATGCATGCTTGGATATCTTTTGAAGATGATTCAAGGGATAAATTTTTGACTATAGAAGTAGTTTTTGAACAATTTTAAAAGACTTTTGAAGAAGCTTCTAATGATGATGATATTAGACAAGCATTTAGGACTGAAGAAGCATTACTAGATTTGGATGTGAAACTAGGAGTTCTTGTGAAGACTTGCATCGAGGTGGGTAATTATAGGAAGAAGGTGAAGGAAAAATATGAAGCTTTAGATTTGTTGGATGCAACCCAAGTCATAGAGATTATTGAGAAATTAAAGTGCAAATACCTATACATAGCTCTGGTATAAAGGGGAACAAAACCCAAAAGCTAGAATTTCAGTTTTGACAATTGGAAAAAAATTTCATTTTTTGAACCTACTTCTAAGGTGTGCATGTTTTCTAGGTGAGCTTCATCCAAGATGCATTTTTTAGAGGTGCCTTAGAAGTTTTTGAAGAAGTTAGAGGTGCACTAGAAGTTTTTGAAGAAGGGAGAGGTGCACTAATAGTTAGCTACCAATTCTAAATTTAGAGCTTTCCATACATAAAAAATGCATTCTAATGATGGTTTAGCTCCTACAAACACCTATTGAAGATTGAGCTTCTATTTTTGGAAGTTCTAAATATTCCTACATCATCTAATGGCTTTCTTCATATTATTTTCTCATGCTATATTTATCCTAAGACATTTAAAGGCTCACGCATCCATTTAATGATATAAATATGGATGGAGTCCTACTAAACACCAGTTAGCGAGTTAGTTTGTACATAAATAGATTTTTTTTATTAGTTTGGAAGCATATGTTTTCATAAAGAGATCTCTTACTCTCAACACAAATGGAGGAGAATATTTTCTATAAATTGAGGTATGTAATATGTATTTTAGGTTGTTATTTTGATACAATAATATATGCTATTGGTGCTCGCATTTGGAGTGTAGTGATTCTTGCCTTAATGTGTTATATTTTGTGAATGTATGTTCATGGAATGTAGTTGAGCCAAAAAATTTATTGCCTTATTTTTATTGTGCAATATTTTAATTTTGGTCTTTGCTATGTGTCTACAAATTCTGCTAATGTATTTAGTTCGAGAAGAGATCATCTATATTGTTCCTGCATAGTTTTTCATCTTGCATGAGCACATTTTCGGTGGCCTTGCAATTTGATGAAAAGTGAAACATCTTACAATTACTGAATTCCCATCAACGATTACATTAGTGGAATTAAGGAAGCACTGCTCCTATTTTCACTGGTTACCTACCGATCTTTTCAAAGGCTTAATTTGTAGACATGTTGTTTTTGTATCCTATGTCCATTAGGAATTTACTTTTCAAGTTATTTGCTTGAAATTTTTGTCACCCTATCTTTGTTATTTGCTTCTAGAAAGCCTTGGTCAATTTAGGAATTCATATAGTTGCATTGTTAAATTGCATTCATTTAAAAAATAGAAAAAATATAGAGATATGTTTCTTTTTGTGTGTTTTTATTCTTTTGAGATAGCAAGTAGATTCTACATCTTATCCAAAAAATTTAGAACCAACAAAGGCCTCCATGTGAAGAAATTCATTTATCTTCAATTGAATAGATTCTAGTAGGTTGCAAGATCACCTAGAAACTTGGAGTTGATCTCAAATCAAATTTTCAAGAGAGGAGTTCTAAAGGATTTCTGCCATTAAGCATCATGGAAAATGACAACTCAACATGATCTTCTAAGAATGGCCCCAATTTGGGTTAGAATTCCTAGAGTGTCACTTGAGTTTTGGGATGAAACGACCTTTAAATGGATTATAGACTCCTTCGGGCATCTTATCAAGGCTGATGTGATCACCCTACACAAGCCTTACCTATGTTTTCCTAGATTTTGTGTTAATGTGCCAATTAATAAATCACTCCCTAGAAATATAGCCTTGAAATCAAAATGGTGAACCTAGAAATAGGGGTTATTAACTATAAGAATGATGGTTTGTATTTCTAGAAGTGTAGGAAGTATGGCCATGTGGTCACCGAATACAAAATAGATAAAAATGGTGAAGAGTTAGAAAAAGGGAAGGAGATAGTAGTTTCTCTCAAAAGTGATGGGGCCTTTATTAATACTTCTATTAGTCATCCTCCTAAAAGTACCTCTATCATAGACAAGTTGTAAGAGCTTAATGAATACTCAATGTTGTTCTTGTGCCCTCTATGCAGTGTCTTCTCTACTAGATTACTCTGCTAGTTTTTTGCTTGTTGGTTTGATTTTTTGTTCTTTTTAGGTAGTTAGTTTTCTCAATTCACTTTTGGTGAATTATTTTCATGCCATCTATTCAAACTTGATGTTAATTTAATATTTGAATGGGTTTTATCCCTCTTAAATTAATAAGAACAAGATATAATATGTATTTATGGAAAAGAAGATTAACTTCATTATATAAATTAAAATAGTAAGAGGGACTACCATGCTACAACAATTTGTGATATAGTTGAAACCATATGGGATGGATGGTAACCAATCAAAATAGAGTTCCATTATAAAAATGGAGCCAGAAATGTTATTAAAGAAACTAAAATTTAGTTAAATAATATATCATTTGGTGTTACTAAATAATCTAATATAGCTAGCTCATATATTTAAAAATTAATGATAGCACACAAACATGCATGTAGATGTTGGATGTGAACTTATCTGGAACACCTTCTCTATACCCAAATATCAACATAATTATTAAATGAGATCATTATTAATCATTTTAATTCTAAGAAACTCTCATCTTTTAACATCTAAATAAAAGCACATGTATAGAAATCTATATTTCTTTTGACAACATTTTTCAAATGTCCTTTGATGATTCCAATATATAATATTTATTATAGTAATTTATGGCTAATCTTCTTCACAATTGGCAAGTATTTCCAACCAATATTAACAACAATAACTATTTCTTCATTTATTATTAAAGAGGTCAAAATTAGTTGGATAAAAAGTTTTTTAGCTTTTTACTAATTGAGCCCCCTATAAACTCTTGATTTTCATGGATTTTATTTTCCTTAAATAAGTTCTATCATTGAAATTGTAAACTAGTTATCTGCACCTACTCTATATTGCAATTACTTCTAGTTAGCCTATGAAGAACAACTCTTAGATGCCAACATTTTCTTGGGGACTTTTATAATAGAATTATCTCAATTCTAATTTTGATATTATCTTATAGCTGTAAAATAATTTCATTAAATTTTTTTTATATATTTGATTAAAGATAATGATCATGCATAGAAACTATAAATTCTTATCATCAATAATTAAAAAGTGTATAAAAACTTAACAATGGAATAAATTGTAATTATTAAAATTCAAACTATCTGACATTGTTATTATTAAAAAATTTATTGCCAATACTATTACTAACACATTCAAATGTCACAACACATATGAATGAATACCCCTTAGTTCTTGGTTCTTAACCAAAGAAACTAGACAAAAATTGTTGAACCTCCATAAAAGACCAATGCAAATTTGATTTTTACATGAAGCAAGTGGGACAATGATTCTCTTTATTTTAGAGAGAGAACCGAACTCTCTATTATTGCCTCTGAGAATTGTACATTAATTGGATTACAATTACTGTGGTCCACTAATTCATCCTCTCCCTTGTCTATTGTTTGTTGTAGTTTAAGAACTTCTTTTATTTGTGGCTCATATTGGATCTATCATTATTTTTCTCATCTTGCATCTATTACCTAATCCTTTTAAAAATATAATTTGTTAACTAATACAAAAGTAAATAGAGTTTTCTTTCTACTTAAGTTTCCTAAATAAAAAAAAATTCACAAATATTGACAAATATTTAAATGTTTTACCACTACTCTTACCAATTCCCTTTCAACCATGTCCAAGTTCACAACAATGTCAATTTCATACAAGCTAATATAAAAAGCAAATTCTATATTTATAAATTATGGATACAATATTTAAAACTCTTATTTTTCTCTCACAATCATTGTGTCATTTTGGTCCCTCTTGCGAAAATTGCACTAAGGATTCTACCATGCAAGTTATAAATAATATAGTACAAAAATGAATAAACAAGAAAATATTGAATTCAAGCCAAAAAGACATTAAAAAAAAAACCAATGCAAAAAAAATTTATTTCCATATAGAACAAATGTTTCTATATTGTATTCAAAAGGATTTCCTACTCCAACAATTCGAAACATTTTGTGATTATGACAACACTTTATGAGATGAAGAATACATGTTTCCTCTATGTTTATGATGAAAAATTGCAAATGACTAATGTTTTTACTTCAATTTTTCATTGAAACTATACCATGTCTTCATGTTCCTACCTACCAAAGACCTTCTTCCCATCGAGCTAACCTTACCATAAAAAATTCTTGACATAAATATCATGGTTATTTTTCTACCAACCACCAAGGTAGTGGCTTAACCATACTCAGTCTTGCATAAAGTATTTGTGCAATCTTCTTAATGGTAGTCTACTTGCCATGTCAACCCATCTTAGATCTTTAGACCATGACAAATGATTAAACATTTTAAGAACTTCATTGGATCTTGTTCTTCTTGTAATATTTGCAATGCCTTTAGTCCACAGTTTACTTCCTTTTATGGTCACCATTTGGTTACAATGACACAACACATGACGTTGGCCTCTGAAATAAGTCAGAATGGATCTTGTGGATGCTATGGTGTTTGATGCATTTTAATATATAGTCAATTATTTTATAGATCATGTATGGTGGCACATTCTATTAGGATGATAGCTACATCCATCACAATATACATGGATAAAGAAGCTTGTGCAAAATAATTTTATTTGATAATTTGTGATATAGTTGAAACCATATGGGATGGATGGTAATTAATCAAAATATAGTTCCATTATAAGATTGGAGCTGAAAAAGTTATTAGAGAAACTATAATTTTAATAAATAGTATACCATTTTTTGTCACTAAATAATTTAATATAGATAGCTCATATATTTACAACTTAATGATAGCACATAAACATGCATGTAGATGTTGGTTGTGGACTCATCTAAAACACTTTCTCTATAGCCAAATATCAACCTAATTATTAAATAAGATCATTACTAGTCATTTGAATTATCAAGCAACTCTCCTCTTCCAACATCTAAATGAAAGCACATTTATAGAAATCTATATTTCCTTTGACAACATTTTTGAAATGTACTTTTGACGATTCTAATATTTAATATTTATTATAGTAATTTACATTTAATCTTCTTCACAATTGGCATGTCCTTCCAACCTATATTAGCAACAATAACTATTTCTTAATTTATTATTAAAGAGGTCAAAACTTAGTCCCATAAGCAAAATTTTATCTTTTTACTAATTCAGTTCCTTTAAATTCTTAATTTTTAGTGATTTTATTTTTCATAAATCAGGTCTATTATTGAATTTTTCAACTATTTATCGACACCTAATCTATATTTACAACTACTTCTATCTAGCCTACAAATAACAACTCTTTAGATTCCAACATTTTCTTGAGGACTTTTATAATAAATTATCACTATTCTAATTTTGGTATCATCTTATAGCTGTAAAACAATTTCATAGAAAAAAAAACTTATATATTTGATTAAAGATAGTGATCATGCATAAAAATGGTAAACTCTTATCATCAATAACATAAAAATTGCATAAAAATTTAACAATAAAATAAATTGTAATTATTAAAATTCAAACTATCTGACATTGCTATTATTAAAATTCTTATTGACAATGCTATTATTAACACATTCAAGTGTCACAATACATATGAATAAATACTCCTCAATTTTTTATTCTTAAACAAAGAACTCAACAATTTTTTTTTGAAAATCCATAATAAAAACCTATGCAGATTTGATTTTTTCATGCTAGCATGTGAAGCAAGTGGGACAATGATTATCTTTATCTGGGAGAGAGAACGGAGCTCTCTACTGTTGCCTCTGAGAATTGTACATTAATTGGATTGCAATTACTGTGGTCCACTAATTCATCCTCTCCCCTGTCTATCGTTTGTTGTAGTTTAAGAGCTTCTTTCAGTTCCCCAACAACGTGGGTCATATTGGGTCTGTCATTATTTTGCTCCTCTGTACACGACATTATTAGTTCTCCAAGCTTACACATTGCGCCCAGGTGTAAGTTATCCACTGCATCTTTATCTATCAACTTCTCAATATCTCCTCCACAAATTGTCAACCTTGACTGCAACAACAGAAATCAATATCGTTAAAATAAAACTGCACCAAGTGTTTGCTTGACCGAATAATTTTCTTTGTAGTACTGTCCTTGTGCTTACTGAGCATAGAATGTTGATCATTTCATTTGAGCTATTCATATAAAGAGGCTTTTTGCCCGACATGATCTCTAAAATCAAAATGCCAAAGCTATATACGTCGCTTTTCTCTGTTAATTGCCCAGTGTTCGCATATCTGTGAGGGAAAAATAATGAAATCACTCTCAGCATCTGTGGTATAATTTTGTTTACAAATATCAACAAAAATATAAAATAATAATAGTAGTAGTTAATTTACTGGGGATCAAGGTAGCCGAATGTGCCCTTCACATTCGTTGATACGTGAGTTTCTTCACTAGCTGGCCCATTCTTTGACATCCCAAAATCTGCTATTTTTGCTTCCATTCTCTCGCTTAGCAATATATTGTCTGCTTTGATATCTCTATGAATTATGGGAGGATTGCATCCAGAATGCAAGTACTCCAATCCTGATTATCACATCCATTTGTCGTTATATAAAATCAAATTTTAAAAAATTGTAAACTGTATCAATGAATGGATTTACCTTGAGCTGCATTTAAGGCTATCTCTAACCTCCTTCCCCAGACAAGGCACCGCTTTGCTAAAGACATTCCTGCAAGCATGGAACTATATGTCAGTCCAATACAAAACTTACTTCCTATTTTTGTTATCATGGTTTACCAAGCAATTTTTATTTTATTTTAATGTAGTCATAATTATATTATGAAATTTTATATTTAGAGGAAAAATAAAATAGTAGGATACTTGCGTTTGCATGAATCAGTTGGAATGGCTTAAACATCAAACATTCAGCTTAATTCCTAAATTAAAAGTGTTAAATAATCAAAGCTGACTTTTTTTTTTTTTCAAATTTAATTCTTCTCTTAATGTGTAATATTTAAGAAAGGCTCAAAAAGTTTCTTGAAAGACCACTATCATTACCATATGTTTTAATGCAAATGTTGCTTTTATTACATAGATAATATCCTTGTTCAGTACTAATTTTGCTTTTATTACATAGATAATATCCTTGTTCAATACCGATTTTAATTAAGATTTTGCTTTCGAAGTCATTTATGTCAATCATCAGAAAAAAGAAATGGAGCAGAACATTGCCATGCAGAAGTCCATTCAAGCTTCCCCTGGACATAAACTCGTAAATCAATATTCGGTGTTCTCCTTCGCAGCAATACCCAAGTAAAGACACAAGATGTTTGTGGTGTATCCTCGAAAGAAACACAGCCTGCAAACATATATTTATGTAAGAACGAACTGTTGATCCATGCTCGAATTCCTGTTATAACTCAATTTATCAGAGAAACATACAGACCTCCGTAGTAAATTCATGCGTTCCCTGGTTAGATGTTGCTGAACATAATTTGACGGCCACTTCTGGTCCGTTGTCTAACTTGCCGTAGAAAACAGGTCCATATCCTCCTCGCCCAATCTGCCTAGAAAACTCACTAGTCATTCCTCTTACCTCTTCGTAGTTATAAACTCTGCAATTTGGTTCGATTACCACTTGCGGCGTTGACGTTGGGGAAACCAGGGATTCTGTAGCGTGACAATATTTTCGTTATTGAAAAGGATTACATACTATAAACAAGCGAACCATTTGGCTTAAACATTGAACATTACACACTAAACATTACACAGTAACAACTGATTTCTAAATAGTCAATGTCGACTACCTCTTGCTTTGCTGCTTCTAAAGTTTCGGCGCATATAAAGGAGTGCCATGCGTAGGGACTTCATTTTATAATAGACGACAAATACTCCTGTCAGTATGAAAAAGCCAACAACAGCCAAACCGATAATCATTCCTTTGCTTGTGGGTTTCCTTCTACAATAATCATGGCCTTCGTAACAGAGATGCACATTTCCCGAAAGACTACAAAACAAATAAATTTTAAATCAGATAATTACGAAACTTTGGGTTTAAAGCAGAAATAAAAGTTTCGACAGAGGGGAAAATGACCCACAAAACTGAAATAAAAAGTCCTTATTCGTAATGGGTTTTTGTTGACTTAACCTGAGAGTCAGGTTCTTGTTACTTTTCAAAGCTGCGGGCACTGTTCCTCTGAGGTCGTTGTTCTCCAAGTCACTGAAATCAATGTTTCATTCATTCGCAAAAGACATTCAGATTGAAGAATCACTATCATCTACCTGAGTTCTGTAGCAAGTAAAATAATTCCCTCGACATATAAAATAGTAGAACAAGTAGGAGAACAGATAATACACAATTTTAAAATTTCAAGGAGATACTCACAGTTTCTTCAAGTTTGTCAGACTAGCGAGCGATTCAGGTATTGTTCCGCTTAAACTGTTGTCGGACAGATCACTGGAAAAACATACATAGAATTTTCTTATTGGGAGCTTTAAGAAACACGTAATCTTCTTTTGAAAATTTCTTCTTAAATGAAATGTAAAAACATAATAGAGAATTCTAGAAATTCCAGATTCCTGAATAGGGTTAGGTAAAATTAATATTTAGGTTTGTAAAGTTCTAAAAGTCATTTGTGTTTAGATAGTTCTGGAAAACTCTATTTGTTTTAGCAGTTTTGAGAAATAATCAAGGACTCTATAGATAGAGGCAAATGTAATTAATTCCAAAAATGTAATTGATATGAGAAAGTTAATGAAATATATTAGTGCAACAGAACTTTGAAATTTTTTCCATTTTTAATTTATTTTGTCCATCCACCTTTCACAAGATATAGGAAGAAGAAAAATATAAGATTAACGTGGAACTTGGAAATATGTAAGGCCTATAAAACATTACAAACTGATCCAAAAACTTAGACATCTTGAATGGAGTGTCTGTGAGAATGGTCTGCAGGTCATTATGCAAAAGCAAATAGACAACACTTTCCTTATCAAATGTTTTAAAAATAGGCAACTTATCGTTCAGCAGTTAAAGTTGATTTTTTTTTCTTTTAAAAATATTAAATGTCATTTTTATATTACTTAAATATTGGAAAAAAATATTATTTTAACAAAAACATTTAGAAAATAGAACTTACATAATCTCCAATGCTGTCAATCTGCTAATTTCAGCAGGAATACTACCTGTTAAGCCTTTTTTTGAGAGATTCCTGAAGAATGCACGATAATAAATGCCAAATTAAGATAGACACCTTTAAATAACTCAACAAAATATAAATTGTAAGTGTCACTTACAGAATCACAATTCTAGGTGATACATCGTCATTGCAAGTCAACCAATCCCAGGAGTATTGTAAAGGCAAGCACGGATCACCGGCATATGTATAGTTTATTTGTTGTTGAATGATGCTTAATGCTTCCACTACAATTTCAAAAAAGTTGAATCAGCTTCTATATTATAACTAAAATGATAGTCTAATCTAAATCATCATTTCTTCTAATATGAAGATTCTATACCCATCACATTCAATGATAAATTTTTAGCATTGCATCGAAAACTATCTACCAAGGCATTCAATCATGGGTTCTGGAAGTTAAAATATCTGAAACAGTCTAGAAACGAATGAAGATAAATTTTGTAGAACCAACTCAGTGTAGTTACATGGACGAATAACAAAAGTAACAATTATTGAGAGATTTTCAAAAAATTATAAATACAAAAATTATAGAGTTAGTACCGCGAGTTATCAAATCCAAGCCTGTAGTCTATGTCTCTACAAATGAAATAATCAATCACTCATGAAATGTTTTTCTTTGTGTGCTTTTTATAAAAAGGAATTAGCAAATATTGTTTTTCAAACAGTAACATTTTCAACCAAAGGCAAACTTGGAGCCTAAAATCTAGAATAGAAGTGAATCAACATATCAGATTGTAGATTTATTTTTAAAAAGTAACTATCGTTCATGTGATATTTGAAGAGTTGAATTGCATACCATCTGATGTAAATGTTCCTTGCTGATGCTGAGCCTTTTGGCGATATGATTCCAAAGCACTTGTTAATGGAGATAAAGTGGAACGATTTGTTGCTTGCAAACTAAAGGCCATAGTATTAGTAATACCATAAGGTATGAGGACAGATATGTTTGATGACTGGAGATAAATAGGCTGTATAGGATCATCATTCAGCTTGTTACCATCCAGATACAAGTCAAATTCTCGAACGTCAGTTGCACTCAAATCAGGTTGCACTTCTGAAAAATACATACAAATGTAAAGGTTTCCGTTTCGACTACTATAGCGATGGGGTAAATCCATCACCCTGGAAGAGCTAGGGTAGCTTGTTTCCGCTGTTTGCATGACAAGAGATGGAGGTTGGTCATTAGCCACACCCATTGATACTTTCATTCCAGTTGTAATATTTGGGAAGTCTACCGGACTAGGAGACCAAAGCCTATCAAATGGATCATCTGGATATCTGATCATTCCATATACAATGTTAGGCACTTTACAAATCGCGAAACAGGGGGAAACAATACAACACTAAATTTTTTCTAATTTACAAAGGAAACAATATTAGGAATATCTCTTTTAAAATTGTGTATTTCATCGACAATTATATAGATTTTTTTGCATTGTAGAAGGAAAAGGGTATTGGCTGAAATGTAAACTAAAACGTAATTCGTATTCTTACAAGGGGAACACAAGGGAGCTAAAGCGCTATTGTTGAGACTGTTTAATCTCAACTTTGTGGAATTATATAGAAAGCAAACCTGACATCCTTGTCTAGTACTTGTGCTCCAAAGTTGCTGTACTCGAGCCTTAAGAGCGAATTAGCTTGATCGGCAGGCCAGTACATGCTTTGATTAAGGGGTCGCAGTTCCAAAGAAGAAATGACAGGCAATAAATCACTTTCATTGACTCGAACAAGGCAAACATGTGTAGGATCGAAATTTGCCATTAAAATGATTTCCTTTTCAATAACATATGTGGTTGGATTGGGAAACGACACGCCATCCCAAATGTCAGCGTCCAAAAGGAGCATAAACTGGGGAAGCATGTTGAGATTGTCGTAGTTCCCATAAACAAATGTTCCGCGGAGTAGATATTTTCTTCCAATCTCCGCTGGCAACTGGTAACAACTTTTTCTTCTCTCTGGAAAGCTTCGGAGCGTGTCCAACTGCCTTGATGTTCCTTTTCCAGGAATTGTATTTGAAAGATTCCATTTTTGTCCAGAATTGATGTAAGCGTCATCTGGAATCCAGTGTATTCCGGCATCATCTGTGTAGTTTTCACTGCCTCCACAATCGAGGCTAATGAATCCTGCAAACATTCATCAATGTTATTAACAAATGTTACAGATTTGCATCGCTATATATAGCTAGGAAAACGCTAATCACGCATTTCCTACTCACCGGGCTGAGTAGATACAGGAGAAGCAAAAATTGCAGCCACTATCAATAAACCAAACATCTTCCGATTCATTATGAAGAATAACTAACTAATCTAAATCATTCTTCTACTCTCAAGTATAAATAAGTCGTAATAGATAAGTACAAAACAATGTTCATTACGTATAAACCAAAGAAAACAATTTCTTGGCTATGTCTTGCCATTGATGTTTCCTGTAAGTTTTCAGATTGTTTTTGAGTTCACAATGTTGTTTCATGTAAGCATCATGCCGGCTCATTAAAGAAAACAATTCCAGATCATTATCAAGAGCAATTGCCATATTTCAATAAATAAAGAGAATTAACTGAAAATAATTTCTTGACTAATCTCTACCTTTATCGGTGACTATAACTTGACGAGGCTATCTAGTTAGTTCTGTAATTAAAAAATGGGCGACTGTAACTTCTTTATCTGGTATAGTTTATGGAGTTTGACATGACATTGAGTTTCCTTTTAATAGTCCTTTGCACCCATGCTAAATTCTAACACAAATTCCAAATTATTAACGACTATTCCATTATTATTAACGATTATTCCATTGACCTTTTTAAACGTTAATGTGAGCCGTACAACAATTACAAAGGCTTCATTCTCTTTCCATAATAATTATGGTTAATACATCAAGTTTAGACTTGTTTTACATGGCGAAGTTTACAATGGTTCTATTATTGGGATCATCTATTTGAGCTGTAATTAGATGTAAACAATGAAATGCAAAAGTTCAAATTCCATTGACCTTTTTAAATTTTAATGTGAGCCCTACAACAATTACAAAGGCTTCGTTCTCTTTCCATAATAATTATGGTTAATACATCAAGTTTAGTCTTGTTTTACATGGTGAAGTTTACAATGATTCTATTATTGGGATCATCTATTTGAGCTGTAATTGATGTAAACAATGAAATGCAAAAGTTCAAATGGAAGCAACATTCACATAAAACAATAACGGAAATAAAATAATTCTTTCTTTGTTATGTGAATGTTCTTTAGGGTTCTTTTGTTTGCTGGAATTGGGATTGTAAAAAATCATCATTGAAATTTTGAATGTTTGTGTTACAAAAATGAAATTCAAATATGGATTTGTTAATTTCAATGTAACCTCAAAACCAACATTTGAGTCCTCCACCTAAATAGGTAGAATTCAAAAATCAATTCCAATTGCACTTTAATAAAATTGGAAGTAAATGAAAAAAAAAAACTTTCTAAAAGACACTTCTCATATGCATTACAGATTTCTTTCACACCTTTTTGTTTTAGAATCTATTTAAGGCACATCAATGCTATTGAAGAGCTAGGACATTGTTTGTAGGAAGGTTATGGAGTCAGAAAGAGCGTTGCAAGAGGTAGGACTTTTCTGGTCAAGTTGGCTTTTGTTTGCTCCAAATCTCAATAAAAGAACTTCCATTTCCAACACTCATTGTTAGGATCCCGGCTAAGGAATCTTCATTGGAACACAACTTCAGAACTAGTAGATATATTTCCTTTTCTTCAAAGTGGCCTTACTTTTGAGCGATTTCAAATGCAACCACTATAAAATTTTGGCAAATAATGACTAGCTGATTAGAACTTTTAATCACAAGACTAAAGAATTTAGTCACATGATTAAAATCGATCAATTTATAGGTATAAGTGACTACTTTGGTCATCAAGTAAAATCATAAGGTTAGACAAAGATAAGTGAATAAATAAATGATTAAATTAATGACTAAATAATCGGTCACTAATAATTGATCACTCAAATAATAAATTATCGATGATTTTTTTAATCATATTTTTAAAAAAATTTAAAAGATTTTATTTCTTAGCAATAGAAATTAATATATTATTACAAGATAACTTCCTCCAATGTCCTCTCAACTAATATTGAACAGATATGATCTCAAAATCATAGTAATTTGTACTTAAACTCTTTAAATTCTATCTTTTACTCCTCAAACTTTATTTATGCATTAAGTAATTTAGGTAAGAGTTGCTAAGTTAATAGAACATTTGATTTTATTAAAAAAATGGAATTATCTTCCTCCCAAGTTTTTTCTTTCTAGGATTATAAAATATGCATAATTTGTCTATAGTCACCATGATCATGCCAAAATAAGATCTTTATAATTAGGTATAGACAAAAAATTAATATCTTTTAAAAGCTTATGTCTATAAAGACAAAAACTAGGCCACTGCATTTTTGTTCATTTATACAAGAAAAAAATGCATTTCAAGATTCACATAATAACTACTAATATATACAAAAAAATGCTTTATTTTAAAATTATTACATGATTCAACCTAACAAGTCTTAAAAAAAATTTTAATTTATATTAAATATACAATAATTTAGACTTTTATTAAATGATTATAAAAATAAAAATAAAATAGTTATAATTTTTAATTTAGAAAAAAGTTAAAATACTTTACTATAAAAATATTCCATATATATATATATATAGACTCACGAATAAATATAGTAAAATTTTAAAATCATTACAAATAGAAAATCAAATAATAGAAATATATGTCATTATATATTATATTAAATAATTTAATCTAAGAATTCTTAATAAATAACTAAATTTATATTAAAATATATAATAAATTAAAAAAAAATTATTTTCTTCTTAGTAAATAATTTTTTAAAAATATACATGCGAATAAAGTTTAGATTATAAATATCAAAAAATGGTATACAAGTTTTAACTTTTAACAATTCTTATAAGATTCTAAACTTAAACTTATACATATATGAATAAATTCTCAATTAGAAATATATAAAAACTCATATACTTAGTATGTTTCTAAAATTATATTAAATATATTTCAAGTTCAAAAATATTTAGACTCTATCACTTAAATATATATATGAATATAAATAAAAAATAAAAATGTAACAAATAATTTATAAAGTTCTCATATACAATGTGGAAGTAGAAAAAAACTAAAAAGTCATTATGATCATCAAATTCTGCTCAGATCTAGTGCAAAATCTGAGTGCACGTCTGTGCATAAGAAGATAGCTAAAGAGTTGTTATCAGTATTGTTTGTTATTGAATGTGATCTATTTGATTTGCTATAGAAGCACATTTATAATCTCTTTGTTTATTCATGATTTGATGAGTTTGTGTTTTAATATTGTTGAAGATCCAATCTATCCACCTCCCAGATGTAGAGCAAGGAGCGAACACAGTACTTGATGAGTTTAGAAGTCATCATTGCCAGTTTTGAGAATCTGTGATTTTACAGAAGTTCGCCAATGCTGCCAATGCAAGATTTCGAAGTCTAGGGTTTTTCACCAATACAAGGATCTCAGATCTATTGATTAAGAACATGAAAAATAAATCAAAAGCCTCAAGCCGAAAATGTCACGGCCATCAAAGAAAGGTCTTATCATTTTATAGATTTATATTTATGAATCCATCACTTCCAAAGAATAACAACTATTAGAAGATTTGTTGTTAAAAACCAAAGTATAGTTACCCACATAAAAGAACATTTCTTTTTCCTGCTATAGATGAGATTGAAGGTTTATTTTAGATGTCTCTATTTTAATTGTTAGATTGTAGATTTTAAAAGAATTTGTTTTAAATTTAGTGTGAAAGAGAAATAAAATGGAAAATAGGGAGACACAAATTTGAATGAGATCATGGTTTTCAATATCACAGTTTGGAGAAAAAAAAATTCCGTGCAGATTGTAAAGTATTCATAAAAATAGAGATCAAGGGTTTGTTGATCGTTCAAGGATTATGCACTAGACAAAGTTTATACTAAATTCAGTGTGTTAAAAACAATGATAGTGTTTGTAATCATCTATTTTCTAATTTAGTCATTGTACTTATTTCAATCAAAGACACGAGGTAACCATTTTAGAAGATTTCATGATTCGATATTTTATTTTTAAAATTTAATTTGCAAGGATGAGAGCAATGGTCTAGGTCTTTCTAGAAATTGATTCACATTATATCGACTTATCTGTGTTCACGGTTAGACAAGCATCTCATCATTGTTGTAGCTCGTGAGATCTAATTGCATTCATTAGCTTTGTCCAAGCACTTCATTTTATTGGATATTATTGCTTTTTCAGTTTCACAATTCAATTTTAGTTTAATGTATTCTTTTTATTATTATTTAACTTGTATTATGTAGAGGCAAATTTTCATGTTCTAAGCTCCGATATGAAAGAGCACTCATTGCTTCTTCTTCACACAATTTGTTATATATATATATGTATGTATGTATGTATATATATATATATATATATATATATATATATATATATATATATATATATATATATATGTATGTATATATATATGTATATATATATATATGTATGTATATATATATATATGCATATACATCTATATATATATACATATACATACATACATATATATACATACATACATACATATATATATATACATACATATGTATATATATATATATATGTATGTATTTGTATATATATATGTATGTATATGTATATATATACATACATATGTATATATATATATATATATATATATATATATATATGTATATATATGTATGTATATGTATGCATATGTATATATGTATATGTATATATATGTATATGTATACATACATATGTATACATATACATATATATACATATACATATATACATATACATACATATACATACATATACATATACATATACATACATACATATATAGTCTGAGTTTGAGGGATGTTTGAAATACTTATGTGCAAGATTTGGAGTTTTGTGTATTATTTACATGGCAACAGTGATGATATAGTCACTATTGATGTTTCTTTTCAGGACGTCAATTAAGATGGTGGCATGTATTATTGTGGAATCTATTTCTATTTTGGAGAAGATGCACTCTAAAAGGTATTTTTATCATGTTTTCTTTATATAAAATTTCAATCTATTACGTATCTATTGTAAATATTATACTTTTGTTGTTAATAATAATAATGACTGTTTAAATGAGTAATAGTTTTATTTTCTCCAATATAATACCACATCTTGGATACTCTTGAAGGTGTCCATCCCCAGCTAGAAGAGGGGGTAGGATAGCACCTCGCCTTTGAAAGGAACTCCAAAAGGTGGGGGGAAATTAGGGAAGCATAGCTAAAGCAAGGCTCGACTAGATAGACTATAGCAATCTATGAAGGAGATGGCAAAAAATCACATAGGAATTTGCCAAAAAATTGATACACTAGCACAATTCTCCACAAAATTTATGCATTTCACTGCCACTGCTCTTTATTTCTTGCAAGTGAATAAGGATGTGAAGGACTTGGGCAAGGAGAGAAAAACTACCTGCTTGATTTACAGCTTCCTAGTGGAGGACTGGCTAAAGATTCTCATGGGAAAACTTGTCAAAGAGGAGGGGGTGAACATGAATAGGGATGAGCTCAAGGAGAAGAAGAACGAGGAACCAAAAAAGAATGAGGGCATCTAGCCATGACTTTGTTTTTTCTTTTCTCTTTTATGTCATCATTACTCTGAACCTGGTGCCCTATGTGGTTTTTATTATATATGTATATTTTTAAGTGCTAGATTAATAGTAGCAATATGTTCCCTTGCTCCTGGAATGCTTTTTTGTTTTCTCTGCTAGTTATTAACTGAACTTATGGTAACAATTATTCTATTCTAAAACTTATATTTTTTTGAAGTATAAAATTGGTAGCATTTAGATAATTTGGAGGTGACTTGCTGATCCTTCAGCCTTTTGTACACCAAGGTCAACCCTCCATCTTTTTGTCTACTATCTAATACTTCAAAAGAAAAAAAATTCTTTTTGGATTAGACATGCAATTTTTTATGTTATTTTAAAAATTCAAGAATGAGATTTGGATGCTAGTAACACAAAATTGACTATGTATATTCTTGAAAGAAAATATATTAATTTGTGAGACATAAAAAAATCCATATTTTAAATATTAACAATAGAGAGATAACGTTTTATATCAATATTCATATTTTTTCCACACTTATTTTAATACCTTACTAAGTAATTACTGTCATCTATTGACTTATTACAAGAGATATAAAAAAAAAATTAGACTTATGTATCATTATGAATGATTTGGTTACTTGTTTGAAGGGTCTCATTTAAACTAAAGGGTTTCTCTAAGGCCTACTCATTCAAATTAAAAATTGTAACCCATGACAAATTTTGAATATTATTAATTTGGGGACATTACATTAATATTGACTTCACCTACATTTTTTAGCATAAAAAGTACTTATAGGTATCCCAAATAAGTTGGGACATCTTTTATATCTAAGTTATTCGCATCATAAGACGTTGCAAATCCATAGTTTTATTAGGAAAAATATAATCTTGCATTTAAACATCTACTAAATTTAGTATCACATTCTTGGTTAATAAGGTATAATAACCTTCTTTTCAAATAGAAAAAGTGGCTAAATCTTATTAATACTTGTATAGATTTTGTTTTCAAGTTTTATGGCATAATTAGATGTTTTGTTAACTATATAAATGCATGTTTTTATAAATTCTTAATCTAAGTATCTTTTAAATGGTTGGTATGAAAGCTTCTTAGAAGGTTTCTATATCTAAAAAAATAGTTTATGTGATTCTTCCAAAGGCTAGGTAAATCTTAGACTACATAAAAATTATGAGTACCTTATAGAATAAACAAATTTTAAGAAATATATTAAAATTTGATGTCATTTTGTCCACCTATCTACTTGTAATCTTGATAAGAGGTAAATATTTGTGTAAGGTCTAATAGATTATTGTGATAGTTTATCTATCCTTTTCACATGTTGATCATCCTTTCGATAATGTGCTTATATTACATGGAATGCTATAGTGTTCTACATTACTCATATTAGACTAAATTTATATTAATAACACGTGTACTTTTAAAATGGATTTATGTTATCTCTTTCACAATGTAAGTTTGTGGCTAAACAAAAGATTCATCGAACTTGTAATTTTTTTGGAGTTGAAAGGAGAATTTGTTTGAATCTAAACAAAATTGATCTATGTATAACTACTACCTTTCCACATATTACCTTTATAGTTTAAATAAATAATGAATTAGTACTTGTAAGGAAAGCCATGTATGTTATTATTTAGATAGAATTGTGAGGGGTAGATCTAGCTAAGATTTAAAGAAAAAGTTATTTATCTGAAGAAGATAAATTTTACAAGAGATGAAATCCTCCTCATTTAGCCTGATGTAAAGCATTGAGTGCTGCGTTTTCCAAGTAGATGGAGACATTGCCTATTGTTTTGCTTACCCACACTCCAATTTTGTTCATCATTTCTAAAATAATTGATCAACCATTGAAAGTGCTAAATATCGTCTTCTTGTAGAAGAGGAGAACAATTTGACTGGACATATTTGTAAGTTGTATTTTGAAGAAAAGAGGAAATAGATAAATTAGCATGATAGTTACTTTTTATCTAGATTAAAATCATATGCATGTTATAAATTGGTGTAGGGTGAATTCAACATTTTCCTCTCATATGTCTCATTTGAAAATATTAAAAACAACACTTGCACAATATTTAAAACATTTTGAGAGGCCTAAATATGGACTAAACTTTGGGTAGCACTCAAATTGGGATTGGTGGAAGCTTTTAAAATGGAAGCAAAACCCTTGATTTTGATGTAGACGAAAATGTAAGCTGAAGAAACTTAATAGATTGTGAGAACCAAATCCATGATTCTTGATTGCCATTTGCAAATCCTATCAAGACAGTAATCTTCTTTCTTTCTTTGTTATTTTTGGGTCATGTCTTTTTCAGTTTTATGCTCAGTTTTACCCTAGTTTACAAAATTAGAATGCAAATTGGAGTTGTTGTTCTATGCTTATTTGTTTGACATAGAATCTCTTAGAAATATTTGTGTTGTTTCATTTGTTTTTTATTTGTATTTTTCTTATGCTTCACTTTTATTTTGATATACAAAAGTCTCAAACCCTTCAAAATTCTTACTTTTATGAAACAATTCAAAATTTTATTATTCTTCCTTTCTTATTCAAGAAGAATGCACTACTACACAATAGCCGTATTAAAGACAATACTTAAAGATAAAATTGATATTTTGTCTTTATTATATTTTTATATTTAAACTATTTTTTCATTTTTTTAAATAAAGACAATAGTGAAAATCACACTTTACCTAATAATAATAATTTGTGATGAAATTATAATTTTATCTTTAAAAAAATTACATTATATTTTTTAATTTTTAATTGCTCTAATTAAAGTGATAGCTAAACGCATGGGAATAGATTTTTTTTTTAAATTTCCTTTTCTCCCGCGACAAAGAACTCACCGTGCAAAGCAAACTCACTAATCAAAAGGAGTTTTTTGAGGGATCACCGCACAAACTCCTCAAAATGGAGTAATCAGAGGCAAGAAATTTGGATAGGGGGTATTTATACTATAAGAATAAGAAGAATGATATCTTGTAGCTTTTATTCCCTAGGCACTGCAGCCTTCTTCCATGGTTTGACTCCCTGGAGATTTTTTGTATTGCTACCTTGTAGCAATGGAGGATCTATTTGTTTCAGCTGTTTAGTTCCAGCAACCTTTCCCATTTCATTTCGGTCTTTGTGCCCTAAAATTGGACATAAATGGTATGTTCTCGCTTTTTATAGTTTATGTTCTAGGAAAAAATGGTTTTGAATAAATATAATGGCGAGATTTTCTTCAAAATTTTCTATGTAGAGACAAAAAAACTTGGATTTCAATTTTAGTTTAGTCTATTGAAGGTAAAAATGGGTCCTATCACTAAGATAATTGTCACTATAGACTTAGCGTCCTATATAAATTCTAGCTATTGTGCTTGGGGAACACCACCTATTCTCCAAATTTGACCTCACATGCCTCTGGATTTGCTCAGAATGTCATTGAATTTGGCCTCTTAGGTATGTGCAAATTAAGTTTGCAGATTCATTTAGGGTTTTTTTTGGGGCTATGCTTTTGATTTGGAATGTGGACTTATTTTTGTGAGAGTTGGTCATTATTAATTGTGCATGCTTTTGCAAGCTTAGAAATCTCTTTGATCACAGTGTACTCCCTTGATAAAAAATCTTGAGCAAATTAAAATTTTGTTCCTACATAGTAAGTTTCATAGTGTAAATTTGTCATTTCTCACTCAAACAATATTTCTCCTTCGGTGTAACTAGATTTTAGAAGATAGTTCTGCTTTTGGTTGTAAAATAAAGTGTCCTTTCAGCAATTCACATTGTTTCTTTTTAATGATGAGCTCCACTGGCTTTTCCTAATGAACTTTGATGGATTTTTCTTGTTTTTTAAGATTTAAAACTAATCTATTCTCGATTGTTACATGCTTTGACTATAACCAATTTTTCCTTATACTAGATTTAGTTTGTGCCCTCAATGGTCATCCAAATTTTTGGATAGAAACCCCTAGTTTTGCTCTGTATCTTCCTTTATCCCTTGGGCTCATTGGTTCATCTATATCAAAATTTATAGTTGGATCATTTACCTCTACCCTGTCAGTGTTGAATATCACATCTACCTTAATAGAGCTTATCAGTTAGAAATACTAATACGGGTTTTAGTATATGGGTTTTAGTATCCTCAAAGGTAGTTACATAATTTGCAAACAACTTCCTTTAGCCAGGAGACAAATGTTGCATTTCAACTATCTTTTGGTAGCTGAAGGATACAAATGGTGCATTTCAACTGCCTTTTAGTAGTTGAAGAATGAGAAAGAAGAGACATGGTACAGGAAGGTTTGTGCATGTTCAACCATCACTATTCAAGGTTGCTATTATTTGAATAATAGGATGGACATGGCTGACATGGCCATCAGTTTCTAGAATGACACAAATATAATCCCCAGCAACAAAAAGCATTCCAAAAAACAAATCTTTGAGAGATCGAATTTCTTCATATTTAGGTTTCCACTTTCTTTCAAGCTCATAAAAAATTGAATGATGCATTAAATTGAGCATTCCATTTGTTCACCTTTACAAGACATTATAATTTTTTCCTTTTACATGACAACTGTGAAGGTCTTATGGATGTGTTCCAAGCCCCCAAAATGAAGAAACCTAATATTACCATCTATGTTCAGATCATAGTAATCAACTTTTGTACCATTTCTAGAAAACTAGTAGATATTTTGGTTTTGCATGAATACGCTGGTAAAAGAGCTCATTGTTATATGCCTAGAGACTCTTCCCTCTAAGAGAACTTCTCTTATTTCCCACCTCTATTCTATAGATGTATAAGTCAAAACAACACAAAACTTATTTCTAAGAAGATAAAGTTTTCCAATTATAACAATTACTTGGTAAGTCTTTTCCATTGGATCACACTTGAGGTGCATAGAAACATCATCATGATATTTTTCAAGTAAGAAGAGATCTTGCATTTTTTGGTCACTTTCTCATCTTAGAGACAATGAGACTACATAGTAAGTGCATTGAGCACTCTAATGCTTCCATTTCTTCTATAGCTATAAATGAAAAGACCTATATCTCCTACTCTGAGACACCATTGTGAGTTACTACAACTCCATTCTTCACCAAACGTTTTCAACACCCACTTGTTTCATCACAAAGCTCCATCACTGGCTAGCTTTCCACATTAGTCTACTCCCACATAGTGTGAAAGTAAGAAGAGGTAGAAATAATGCTTTTCCATGAAGTAGTAACAATTTGAATCTAGAACAAAGCATGAAGATGAAGCATGCAAAAGATTATGATCAAGATGTTCTCTAGAATATGATGCACAAAAATTGGTTCTTCCTTACCTTCTACTCTCTTGTCTAAACCATCCTCTCTATATAGCTGATTGAAGCATGCTCTCAATTTGATGAAGTCTCCCCTCTATATGTATTCATGGTATACATATGCTTGCTAGATCCATCTTCATTGCTTAAGCCAACTTTAAGGGTAAGCCCATTGTTATAAACTTCCCTTGATCCAAAATCAACTTTATCATGGTCACAACTTAATAATGATATTGATGCCCAACCGTGCATGATAAAGCCATAAAAGAAACACTTAATTCTTAAGTAAACAAGCTTAACATCAATGACTTCACAAGATAACACTCGGCCACAATTCCCAATAGATCTTCCTCCCATTTTTAAAATTAAATAACTTGGCTCTTTAAGAGGACTTCCTAAGAACAATAGCATTTCATTTGTAAGAGGACTTCCTAAGAATAGTAACATTTCATTATTCAATTCTTAACAATGAATTCTACCGAATAGAAACTCCTAACAACTATAAAGTCAATCCCTAGTATATTTACAAAATATTCCTGAAAATTTACTCACTCTTAACTATGGGGGGTAGTACCAATGTCCTATGGTGTTTTTACCTTCAAGATTCTAATAAGAATGAATTTATGGTGTGCATGTTTACAATAAGAAACTTCATTCTCCTAAATTCAACTACTACTGTCTGATCTAGTGAAAGCTTACTCTTGTAAATAAATTATAATACTGGATTTTCTATTTTTGGTAAAAAAATATAGTTAAAACACCACAAAGGGAACACTACGATCAGCATCAAAGCACTAATCCTTCCACCTTGTAGCACAAACCTACCTTAACCACCATTCAATAAGGATTAACCATTCAAACCTCTTCTTAAGTAAATGAAAAACTAAATTGAGTAGGCAAACATTGCACTTCTATATATGAGTATGTCTCACGTCTTAAATGTATATATATTTAATGTCTTACATGTGTCATTTCTTTTATTTGTGTATTGCTCCATACCTTACATCCATTTATGCTCCATGCCTTATGTATATACTTCATGCCTGACCAAAATTTGTGTGTATTGCTTCATGTGTTACATGTATTTATGCTTTGTGCCTTACTCATGTGTATTGCTTCATGTATTAGATGTGTTTATGCTTCATGCCTTACCTATATTTATGTGTATTTTTTAATTCCATGAATGTATGCTTCATGCGTTATATGTGTTTATGCTTCATGTCTTACATGTATTAGTGCACATTTTTCATTTCCTACATGCATTTATGTTTCATACTTTATGTGTATATGTGTGTATTTCTTCATGCTTTACATGTCTTATATGGATGTTCCATGCCTTACATGTATGTATTTCTATGTCCCATGTGTATTTGTGGGCATAAATCACATCTTATACATATTTATGTATTTGCTTCATATCTGATGTCTTCCAACATATTTACTCCATATGCATTTTATATCTATACCTTTTCTCACATATGCTCTATTTCTTGTATCTATGCTATGTGTCTTACGTGCATTTGCATGTTTGGTCCATTTCTATCGTGTTTTAAGCATGATTAATTCATCCATGGGTGTGCCTTCCAAATTTATGCCTTATGTCTTGAATATGCTTTGTATCATGTCTAAAATGTTTTTAGAAAGTCTATACCATTTGAAGAGCCATAATCATGCATAAAATTAGTAGGACACTAGTAAAAATAGCATAGGGTTTATTATGGCAATGCATAGGGTACGACTATGAGAATATGACTACTTAGACAACACTAAGTGATAGTGTAAGAGCTTAATAAGTTTTCTATAAATTGTGAGAGGAAAGGTTTTGAGAATAATAACCATTCACAATGTATTCATGAGAAACAATAGCCATAATATCATAGGACTATAGCTATAAAATCATGTCAAGAGTAGTCCATAACAATAGTACCATTGTCTAGGGCACAACCATGACAAGTTTACAATAGAAGGCTAAAACTTATTGATAACCTTGCAGTTAAATAGTCCAAAAATGGTTGAACTAACAACCAGTCACACCCTAGTTTAGGTTTAAGACTGATGGTGACAAAATCTCATTATAAAGAATTCACTGCGACATCAAAAGATACTTATCATTCTTATGGTTACATGCTTTAGGCTTAATACACACAATATCTAGGGAACATCCCCCAACATCCCCTTCCCCACAACCCCACCCCCCACACCCACCACCCACACCCTCCAAGATTTATAAGAAGATAAATGTTGGAAAATTTTGAACTTTACTACAATGAATGACTTCACTTGCTTATATGAGGGCATCATTCTTATAGAGTAGTAATGATTATCACCATTCTCAACATAGCCCAAACATTCAAAACATAGGAAACAAATTATTTCTAAATAATGAAAGTTCATAACCACCACAAACTTTGAAAAATTCTGAGATTTTTAAACCTGACAAGAGGAATCATACCTCTTGTGAACTCAATCACTTGGATCTTGCAAATCCATAAAGCATATATGCTTGTAATGCTAAATATAATGTACCATGCATTCCAATTTAGTGGATCTATTGCAATACCCAAAAATCATTGCCTGCAGACATTCATCATTGATTGATCCAATTCAAGATGATAAATTTGGCATATGTTCTTCTCCCTTTTGAGAAATCAATGAATGCCATATGATTTATCATAATTCTGTCATGCATCGACAACTAGTTTATTAAGTTTGTACTACTTGTTGTGACCTAATCAGAGATCACCCATCAGAGACGAGGCTCCTATCTTTTCAGGGTATTTGGCTCCTTTTTGTTTTTTCATCTTGGTAGCTCTAGTGTCAATCCCCAATGTTCTATCTATTCTAGCTAAGGATTGATGAATTAGGTACAAAAATTTGAATTATTTCCTTACCCTTTAGGTCTCCAGTTTCAAAACTTTTCTCAAGTTAAGATTGTGAATTCAAATTAATCAAGTTTTATCAAAGGAAATTCCTCGAATCTCTTAGAAAGTCTTGTTAAATGCAAATTGAAATTGAGTGATCAAAAGTTGGTTGAAATAGAATATATTTGGGCCAAGTTTGAAAGAATTTTTATCAATATCAATATCCTTAATGTGCACCCTAGAAAGAAAGGTAGAAATCAAATTTGAATATGTGAAAATTTGGTCAAAAGGAATCGACTAGATTAATTTGATATTAGCAAAAGAACATGAAATTCAAGCATAGAAGGAAATTTGGCACCGTGCTTTAATGCAAACCTCTTCAGAATGCTGAACCAATAAGAACTTGTTTTCAAAGGAATTTCCTATGGTTGCTAAGGAATATTTCAAAACTTCATAGTCTATCATTTGTTGTCATGTACCAAACAGATGGTTGAGAAGTCTTGTCTTCAATATCAAATTTGGAACCAAGATTATGAGAAGCGATGAGTTTGGCACTATATTACACATGAAACATGAATGGAACTTCCTAAGGCTAAGGAAATAGTTTAAAGGAGCGAAGAATTCATCAAACATACTTTGAATGTGAACATTGCAATTTAAAGGAAATTATGCAAGGTTTAAAAATCATCCATCTCACTTTCAACACCAAGTATGAGAAAAAGATGTGCTTTGAAATATTACATGCTCAGGGAAAGATTTATGGGTCACAGGGATTTAAATAGTTATGATCTTATGATCTTGATTTCATTACTTGTAAGATGTTACAATTATAGTTGAATGAAATAAATATCTGAGATTAAAAAATGTCATTTGATGTCATACTTCTGTACACATACCCATTGCACCTTCTTTTACAAGAACTACTATAAATGTAACAGTCAAATTACATATCTAAGTTTGGTCTCAATTATAGCAAAATTTTGGCCCATAAAGGACCTCAATCCATATACAAATGAGATAAATGCAGTAGACTCATGTTTAGCAGCCTTACTTATCCCATCACTGAACCTCTTAGAATTAAATTCATTTGCATCAACTCCCCATAGAGATGCATCGTGATAAAATGAAAGCATGGGGAAAAGGACCTACGTAACTTTAGGATTGCAATTCCTCCTAATGTTGTATCCCAACTATAGTCCACAATACATAATTCAAGTAGAAAAATGCTAATGTAGTGGAAGTAATGAAGTCTAGGTTACAAATATCTTATTCAATTCTCACAATTTTAAATTAGTTTCATGTCACAAATTTTGGATGGGAATTTCCACAAACTTGTTGTATTTCTAAGCATGCTTTCTCTTGCCATTCAGGATGCATCACCAGGAGAACAATGAAAAATGTTAAGTAATTACTTGTAGTCTCCTGTTGGCCAACGAAAAATGTTTTACATTCACCTATGATTTCCTCTGTTGTGAGGCCTTTGTAGCTTTTAGATCTCCTCATCTCTTTAATTGTGTTCATCATGGAGCTAGCAGTTCATTACCATAGCATTGAGTAATGTTTGCAAGTAGTGGTAGACTATGTTGTAGAGTACTGGTGACCGTCTTTAGTGGTGGATTCAATATTCATTTCGTATATTTAGGCTACAAGCTTGATTGTATTGGCAGAGAGTCTTCATTATATTTTTGGGTAGTAACCACATTGGCAGTGAGCCTACTAGTAGTGACTCAAATTGTAGTGAGCCTCTTGTAAAAATCACCTTAGCTAGTGTCACCTTAACAAGTGTTCATTTCATGACAATTAGCTTCTTTATGGTTTTACCCAATCTAGGTTTCCATGTAAATCTTGGTGTCCTCTATGTTAGTGTTTTTGTGCTTTTCATGTTTATATGTTCTGTGGATGTTTAATGTGGTTAACCAATATATTAGAAGTTGTTTATAAGCCTACCGATAGAGAAGAAGTTTTATAAATTGCGTGGGAATAACTGAATTACCTCCATCTCATATATTAGGCCTATTCAATAGTCTATTAATAATCATAATAATGAGACCCTGGATAACAAGAATTTTGTGGCTACTTAGAATAATGAGGAAGAAAACTAGGATATGCAGGCTCCTGATGACCCCTTGGTGTCATTTAGAGAATCAATTAGCTAGACAGAAGGATGAATAAATAAAGTCTTGCTATTGATAATGCCCTCAATTCTCTCATTTAGATTATGGATGGCTTCATGAACAGAGTGGTCATGGATATAACCATAGGAAAATCCAAGATTCGGAGATAGCTCAAAAAAATTAGCTAGATGTGGTCGCCTACAAACTGGGAAGCTTGACACCTGACCAGAGGTGCTTTGGGAGCTGGAAAAAGATTGAAGCCTTATTGAAGCTCTTTATAGTTCTAAATGATGGTTTTAATAAGTTTTTAGATAGCTGCTTTTGGTGGAAACTGTTTGTATGTTTAAGGACTATTAGTAGTTACTTACAAGTTACTACTTTACTTAATTTTGTTGATACAATTATTTACTTAAAAGTTACTATTTTACTGAATTTTGTCGATATGATAGCATATAGATTCCTATTAATAGAAATGTTATTTTTGGTTTCATAAGGATAGATGGTTAAATAGTTTGGTCTGCTATCATAGGTTTGTAATATTGTATAGGTAATTTTTGGTGCATGTGTGTGGTTCAGTTTTGGGAGGCACCTCACTATTTTTTCTATTTTTGGTTGTTCTTAGAACAATACTGATATGTGTATGCATGTATTTATCAATTATGGCATCAATGATATTATAAACAAACTAGTATTCTTTTTTTGCCACATAACTGTGTGAAAAATAATTGGTATCCTTTGTATATTCTACTTGTTAGCATTTTCTATTATCTCATTTCTCATTTATGAATAATGTCTTTATTCTTGTTTCGGATTTGACAATAGTTTAATATTTTTGGTAGGGTGTTAACTGATTTCATAATTCCATTATAAATATAGGAAGTAAATGACCAAGTAACTGATGTGCCTGTAATGGCACTTGCCTCAACTCCCAAGACCTCAAATGTATCATTAGTAACTAGAAAAGGATTGTAAGAAGTAACAATTTTACTCACCTCTGGAGGCAACGTGTTGAAGGATGATACAAGCTTAAAACTTTATCACTTTATTTATCACCATGTAGAAAAACTATTTGGAGATACAATCCAAAGGGATTGAAGGAGACAACCAAATGATAAAAAGGAAGAACTCTTTAAAGATGGCGTAAAAACATTTGGTAATCTTGGTTTTAATAGGGATGTTATTCTAGATATTGCATGTAAGTACATTCACTCAAAAAGAGATAATCTAAGGTAAAAATTGGCAAAAAACTTGAAGTATCTGTGTCCAGCTTGGATCACAGACCAAGTGACATGGGATGAATTATTAAAAGATGCCAAGTTTAAGAGGAAGGTTGTTGACAATCCAAACTATATGCCATCTAAAAAAGGAGGTAAAAGACATCTTCGTGATACAAGGGTTGCAACCCAAGCTTGGGTTTCAAAGATTGGATCTCATAAACTTGGATTTAGAGGATATAATAGTGTTTGTGGTGGCATGGTAAGTTAATATTTAATGTGTTATATTTTCTATTTAAATAAAAATTCAAGTTAATTTTATTTAATTAGTCATTGGACCTTATAAGTTTAGTTTTCTTTGTTAATATAGATTCACCAATTTGAAAAGGAGGCTTCAAAGGAAGACTTAAAGTATGCTCTCCTACATGGTTCCCAAGGCCTTCGACAATACTTGGTTGAACGAGGGGAGAAATTAATCACTAGTGATTAGTTTTATGTAATTAACTAGCATATTTTATGATATGGATTAATTTAATTAGATATGTTATGTTTTAATTGTTAAATTGTGTTGTGTATAGGAAACTCAAAAGTCAAACTCCTCTACTGAAGCATTTGGTAGTGAGCATGAGGAGGAAATATATTCACATGATGCATTCAATAATCCTGAATTTGAACATGCAGCCATTGTTAGATCTCAAAAATTGAGAGACAAGAATAATGAGGAAGATGTTCAATGCAATGAGCAATCTGAAACAACAATTGATCTACTGCCTCGTAGAAGGAGAACAAAAAGGACAAGAATGGATAAAAACAATTCTTATAAGATAACATAAATCATAGATTACATTTTCTAGAACTTTTCCTTTTACTTACAAAAATAATGCATGCACTATTTTTGGGTTATGCGTTTGCTAGTGTTATTTGTGCATGCTTTGCTACATTTTGTTCTTGGAGATGCAAAAAGCTCTATTTTATATGTATAAGCTAATGAAGTAGTAGTGATTTGTGGTGTTTAATTAAGAACATTGAGTCGGTAGTAGAGTCTTTGAACTCTTTGTATGTATCTTGTCTAATTTAATTATTTTCTACACATTTTTCGGTTAAATTCAAGGTTACCACATATTACAATAGATCGAGGTAATATTGTTATTCATTTCTAATATTCTTTTGGCTTATTTTGTGGTGTTGAGTATTGCTTGACATTTCTAGTATAGGAGGTAAGTTGAAAAGATTTCATGTCATTTAGTTTTTCTTTAACACATTTTTATTTTTGTTATAGATCATTTTGTTAAGCTCCCAAATGAGTTGGTGTTGATTGGTATATTCTACTTGTAGCTTCAGCAACATGAAACTCTGCATGCAAATTTTCCATTTACTGCTGATATTATCTCTTTAAATATATATATATATATATATATATCATTTATGTCTAGATTTAGTTTTAGAGGTTAAAGATTGAATAGTTTCATTTTTCAAAATACCAAATCTTTTCTTTTACCTATTTGTTGTTGTTGTTTCATGATGCTAATTGTTTCATATGTTTTTATTCTATGTTTTTAAAGCTGGACATGGTTGGTAAAAGGTACAATAGTAATGATTTGCTGCATCTTATTAAAATATCATTTTTCAAACTTTTCCTATCGCTGATATCAAGTTTCTATATTAACATAAACATCCTACAGCCTATGCAAATATCTATAAATCTATATGTCTATCATTAAAACTTGTATCTTCCTCTTTGATTTGTTTTATTTAAGAAACAAGCTAAGAATGTAATGTTATAGTGTGATCACTGATACCCTTTTTAAGAGTTTGTTTGATAGGCTCTTGGTGAGACATCAACTTGGTTCAAAAGAAACTTGGCCATTAATGATGTATTTGATGATACTTGAACTAGGCAACTACTAGCATTAATATGTTGGAGGGCTGCAAAAGCATGTCTTTGGACTTGATGCAGAAGACAGTGCATTAGTACAGTTTTTCAAGATAGCTGAGATAACTAAACAAACCTCTTCATTAACAAAATTGGAGGTGCGACAAAAAGCTATGCTGATTTCATAGCCTCGCTCTCTTGACAATGGCTTCAGATATGTTGTTTTTTATTTCAATTTTGTAGTTGTTGACAACAACCAAAAAATCTAGATATTCTTCAGTGGCTAGTGAGTTCTTTTTTATTTCATTCATTCTTCTTATGTGAATGTAATTCATACATAAATATGTTGTATCAATTGAAATTTGAAATGATAAATTTCTAGATCCAAATAACATGAGTATTAAAGTAGGTGGTGCTCAATTGGATGCAATTTTATCTACTTTGTTTTTCCTTATCGATTTAACTAAACAAATTGCACATCAATGTATAAATTCAAAATCTATATGTGGTGACCAAATGTGGGGGATTTTTTAATGATATAATCAGGTCTTTTCTGGCATCTCATATCAGAGAAAAAATGCTTTATGCTACCTCCAAAGATAGACTTAGACAGGAGCTTGATGGTGTTCACTATGAGGTGCAAGCCACATATCCCACTAAGATGGGCATTCACATCATTGGGGATTGTACCATATTAGATTGTACAAAAAGTGTATGAATTTGAAGATCTTGGATTATAAAAAGAGTGACATCTCACTTCACATCTAAAGATTATCTTTGCTTATGGTTTTCTTTAGTAGAATATGTATTCAAATCAAAGATATTTTGTATAGAACCATTAAGTATGGTGGTCAGTGTATATGATGCTATAAAGTAAATAAATTCAATGTTATTATTCAATTATGGTCATCCCATATCCATAATATACTTTTTGTGTTGTAGTGACGAGCTCCCACATCATTTTGTAAGAAACTGAGCATTGGAAATAAAATAATTAAAATATTTTTTCTAGTCAAGTTAGTGTGTTATGTTACTTTCTTGAATATTGAAAATAATTACATTGAATATTTGTATTGATGTTTTGTACAACTACTGGATGTCTTGTCTGTGTGTGCTGTCCCAAGACTATCTTTTCTCTCTTGTGAGAAAATAGGAAACGGGTATTGAAACCAAACCAACATGCCAACCGATCTCTCATTCCTCACTTTTCATTCCATTTTTCCAAGGCCATATACACTAAATAAGGAAACATTGTGAAGGCTTCAGTTGTGAACTAGCAACCATGAGTACATTGAAGTGAAAGGAATCAATGGTGTAGAGAGAGGCAGATCAGTTGATCATCACTCTGCTTGGGGTTGGTAATGAAGTTGGTCATTCCTGTGTTTACATGACCTATAGGAACAAGACTATTTTTTTTCCATCTGGATCATGCAGGATTACTTCCTTACTTTTTGGAGAAGACAACTTTCAATGGATTGGTATTCATGACACATTCAGCCAAAGCTATTTACAAACTTCTGCTTTCTAATTATGTGAAATTAAGCAAGGTTTTAGTGTAGGATATGTTATTTGATGAGCAAGACATTATTCGATCCATGGATAAGATTGAGGTTATTGATTTCCACCATACTTAGGAGGTGAATGGCATCTGATTCTAGTCTTACATAGTTGGGCATGTCCTTGGTGCAGCAATGTTCATGGTTGACATTTCAGGGGTGTGTGTATTATATATTGGGGATTACTCACATGAGGAAAATTGTCACCTTCATGCTACTAAAACTCCACAGTTCTCCCCTGACGTTTGCATAATTAAGTCAATGTATGGTGTACAACTTCATCAGCCTAGAACTGTTTCAGAGAAAAGATTCACTGATGTTGTGCAAAGTGTTGTGTCTCAGGGTGGAAGAGTACTCATTCGTACATATGCATTGGTTCATGCTTAGGAGCTTCATTTGATCCTTGATGAATATTGGGTAGCATATCCAGAGCTCCATAATATTCCCATTTATTATGCTTCTCCTCTTGCAAAAAGGTGTATGGCTATTTATCAAACATACATCAATGCAATGAATGATAGAATACATACTCAATTTGAAGATTCAAATCCATTTGATTTCAAACACATCTTACCTCTAAAAAGCATTGAGAACTTTGAGGATGATGGGCCTTCAGTAGTCATGGCTAGTCCAGGTGGCTTGTAGAGTGGTTTGTCGAGGTAGCTCTTTGATATTTGGTGCCATAATAGGAAGAATGCATGTGTGATTCCTAGGTATGTAGTCAAGGGTACGCTGGCAAAGACTATACTCAATGAACCAAAGGAGGTGACATTGATGAATAGTTTGCAAGCTCCATTGAATATGTAGGTCCACTATATTTTGTTTTCTGAACATGCTGATTTCAGCCAAACAAGTGCATTTTTAAATGAGCTACATCCACCTAACATAATTCTCGTGCATGGAGAGGCAAATGAAATGGGATGCCTCAAATAGATGCTACTTTCTCAGTTTGTAGACCAAAATATGAGGGTTTTGTCACCAAAGAACTGTCAAATAGTAGAGATGCATTTTAATGCTGAGAAGATGGCAAAGACAATAGGTAGGTTAGCAAAAAAGATGCCTAAAGAAGGCAATCAAGTGAGTGGTTTACTGGTGAGAAAAGGTTTCACATACCAGATGGTAGCTCTTGAAGATCTTCATGTATTCACCCAACTTTCAACAAGAACTATTACACAGTCACTATTAATCCCTGTTGGTGTAAATACATACTTTACTATTTACACTTACTTAAGTTTACTTAGGTTAATGCATTATTTTATTATTTTTATTTTTGAGACACTTAGTAGTTTACACACCTTTTTGAGTTGTCATGTAGACAACACATGAGTGCACAACTCTATTTTAGCACATGGTGTCTACAACACTATTTTGCATGTCACATCCTTGTAGGCTTATCCTCTCATCACCACACTTACTTCTATGCTTAATGTAGGATAACCTATATCTGGTGGACATGTGCTTGGTTGTATGACACATCATGGTGTTGATTATGAGGCATTGTAGATGTATCTCAGAGGCCTTTATATATAGGCACTCCTAGTATACTTTTACATTGCATGAATCATGGCATATTGAATACATTGTCATTCTGATCATACTCTCTATCTCTTTGGTCTACCGTGTGCTTGTGTTTGAGTTCTTAGTTCCTGAGTGAATTTTGTCCTTAGGAAAATTCTTACAATCCTATATAAGAGAGCTTTCTCTATACTTAAGAGACATCTCCAAAAATTGTACGAGGGTGCAGAAATTTCAAATGATGAAGTTCCCACTCTTAAAGTCCATGGAAAAGTTACAGTGAAGAAAGAAGGAACAAATTATGTCATGTTACAATGGGTTTCTGACCCCATAAGTGATATGGTGTCAGACTCCATTATTGTAATGATTATGAATTTCAATCTAGAGTCTTCAGGGGCCAAGTCATCTGGTTGAGATTCAAAGGAAGGCAAGGTAGAGAAGGATTTTAGCAAATTATTTTAATCATTATTTTCTTCTTTGTTTGGAGATGTTAAGGAAGAGGAAGGAAAATTGATTATCTTTGTGTATGGGATTGTGGCCATAGTAGACCATGCAAATAATACCGTTGACTGTGAAAATGAAAACTTAAAAGAACGCATCAAAAATGAACTTAATAGAATGCATAATGCTATTAAACCTATTGGTACTCATTAGTTTTCTTCCTTTCTAGCATATTTTAATAGAAGGATCTTTGAGCTGCCTTTTGATTATATTCCTAATTTTTATGTGGGATAAAATAAAAATCAATAAAAAAATCATCAATTTAAAATAACTCATAATAGATTTGTTTAATAATGTCTCTAGAGTGACAATAAACACATATTGTCTCTCTAGAGATAATAGTTTTGATTGAAGAAATATTGTCTCCAAAGAGACAAACATGAAATTGTCTCTTATGAGACAAAATTACTTTTGTTACATATTGTCTTATAAAGACAATATTTAAAGACACTTGGTTAAAGACAAAATTTACCACGGTACAAAAATTTTTTATTGTCTAAGATTAAGACAATTGATCAATAAATTGTCTCAAAAAATGTCTTTATATCACCCTATATGTAGTAGTGACACAATTTCACATGCCCAAATCATTTTTTTTATTGCATTGGGTTTTCTAAACCCATTTTAGAAGTGCTATTAAGGGTATTCTTACTACTATTGGTTTCCTTCTTGACTCTCTTTTAACATAACTTTATTCAATATTATCCTCAATTCTTCTATTTCAATTTCATATGTGAAGAGCTAATTCTTATAGTTTTCATGGTTGGAGGTTGGAGCAAAAATGATAAACAACATTCTTGTTGATTTTTTTTGAATGTGGATATATTCTTTTTGAGAAGAAAACTGATGGCTTAATAACTCATCTTGGGTTGTCAATTATTTAGAGAGTAACAATGATGATACTAATCTATTATGTTGGTCATATTCTTAGGGACCACTTCAACCCTTCAATTATACTGGCCTTTACGTTTGTCAACATATTTCTAGTAAAGGAAGTTTGTAATCAATATCTTTGATTTGGGTATCAAATTTATCTATTCTTATAACCCATATGGAAGTCCTATTTATATTTGATTGTAAAGTTATGCTCAAATTGGAATTATTTGTTAGCAATTGTACATAATTCCTCTATATTTTTTATTTTATAGTAATTCTTGAATTGAAATTGGATATTACCAATTATTTGGTAGTCATGATGATTGGCATTGGGTATTATAATTTCTTTGAAATGATATTTTAGTATATATCATAGCTCAAGTTCTTGGGTCAATTTCTGTTGTATTTGTTGCCAGAATGTTGTATGGATGTATATCACACATAGCAACAACTATGCCTTCTTGATTAAATATATAGTCCTTTATCTTGGAGTTTTTCATCATATTTTTCTTGATACTTGTGGTTTATGGTGTGTGTACTAAATCTAATGTGGTACATTTTTTTTTTAACATCTATCTAATAGATAAGTTTAAAAATAGTTATTCAATTTCTAGATGTTAACTCTATATAATCTATAGTATGACATACAAAAGTTGTTTATACATTAGTACATTTTAAGAACTAGAGAACTACTTCAAAAAAATTATATTTTACTTTTCCATATATAATTTATCTTTTTACCAAAAGACCTTATGCATATCTTAGAAATTAGATAGGTGTTGAGTATAATCTCCAAAGATTTTGGAATTCAATCAATATAAAATTTTATGGAAAGATCCCAAAATTATGGAATTCAATCTATTATGCATATCTATAAATCCTACAATAAGAATGATCCCAAAATTTGATTTTGTATAGATAGGAGAATTGGGTGAACAACAGTTGGAGCCCAATTGCAATGATTGCCATTGTTGTCGGGTATGTCATTTTAGCTTCTACTCAATCTTCATTGTAGTGTTCCAATATTGTTTTAATGTCTAATTAAAAATGTAATTGGTTTTTGTTAAGTTAAAAATTAGAAATAATACTTAATATGCAACTTGTTATTATTATTATTTATGGCCCAATATGATGGACATCATTAAGCCCTACAAGAACTTTAGGGTTTGTAATTATGGACAATAAATACACAAGAATATGGATTTACATGGTTGCTTGTGTACTTCATACAATTACATGTATTTAGACATATAATCCCATACATGTTTTTGATCAATTCTAATAGAAGGTGCCTAACACTGGATCCTTCCTCATAAAATAACCATTAAATTAATACAATATTTTAATTTTATAGTTTTATTTTATTTTATAAAAATATTGAGTGTAAATATTGTTTAAGTTATGATAGGTAAGACTTAAAATATAAATTTAGGCTTATTAAAACATGAAGTATTAATTGAAAGTACTCTATATTGTACTATTGTTTTTTAGAGGGTACTAGCTCAATGGAAGAGTGTCTACTTTACAAGTAGGAGGGGTAGTTCAATTCCACCATACCCTAATATGGTTAATGATTAAGGAAAAAATATATGATTAAATTATTGACTAAATATATGATCAAATATGTGACTAAATATATGATCAAATATGTGATTAAATATGTGACTAAATATGTGATTAAATTAATGACCAAATATGTGATTAAATATATGACTAAATATCTCATCAACATGATTAAATAAGTGATTCAAATAGTTTAGTTGTAAATTTGGTCACAAGGTTTATGACATGCAATAAACTACTAATTGTCATCTAATCAAAATTAGTAAACATTTCTCTCCCGAATCCGACCATGTGGTTAAATTCATCGTGGAGTGGTTTAATCTTCACTAGTCAATTTCTAGCTTGAGATTATACTTGTATGGTAGATATGGGAGGCCAAAAATGAGAGGACATTAGTTCTAATGATGCTCGTAGTGCAGCACTATAAACTACTTTCAAAAGCCTTTCAATGTCTGAACTAGAAAATATGGCATAAATATGTAGGCATGCGAGTGAATGAATAGGTTGAAACCAATGATGATGATAATCGAAAATATTACATCGGTGAAGAGCTTATCAATATTGGTCATCTAGTTAGAAAACATTTGGTCATGTAATTATAGTGTTATTTCAATCTAGAAGTAATGAACCAAATGAAGTGTATCCATCTTCTTGCTATGGATTCTAGGTGAATAAAATGGTTCCAATTGTATTCCCAAAACAATTTTTCACATTTGAAATTTGAGGAATTGTTCAAATTCTAGATTCAGATAATTTTGGTTTTACTTATTTATCCACAACCAAATAGGCCCTTAGTGATGCATGGTAATGTAAATCCTCTTACTTTTATTTATTTATTAGATGTGGCACAATGGTTAAAAAGTGATTTCTTAGATCGAGAGATGGATCAAGGATAAAAATTGATTATTTGAGCTTATCTTTAGCTTTTGGAAAAGTTCCTCAAATAACAGAAACATTTAGATCGTGAGGTGAGCAAAAGTGAAGACTACAAAGATAAATTGATTTGTTGGTAAATTCGATGGTCAAGAATGTGGATCTCGATCCATGTGAAGATTCGATTTGTTAAAAAAAATGATAATTGAAGTCAAACCTTTTTAAATATTTTTTTTTCAATTTGAGAACATATCAATTAGTTGATGTACCTAGAATTATATCCTTAAAAAATTAAGAAAGGGTTACTTAATTTACTAGTGGGAAGATTGGAAGATAAAATTAATTAAAATTTATTAATTAATGTTAGGTAGATAAAGAGGATAATAAGTGAATATGTAGTGGATAAAATATGTTTTATTGTGATGTAGGAGCATCTTGGGTGCAAGAGCAATCTTGTATCATCCAAAAATATTTCATTTCAGTTGTTTGAATAAGGATTATCTTAATGTAGAGCTAGTGTCTATGGAGACTTGCTATTTAGTAAGTTGGTCATATGAGCTCAAAATATCCTAATTTTAGAGATGAAAATTCATCTTGGATATATCAGCCTACTAGTTGGAGCTCAATGCCATATCATATGTATATATGGATTTATTGTGAATCTTTGGTGTGCAATTTTGATATGAAAACTTTAGGCTCGTCATTGAAGGTCTAAATGTGCCTAGATGAGGCTCAAAAGCTCAATAGATGGGTGCTTGTGTGAGTCCTAACTTGTAGACCAAAAGATGAGGTTTCTAACAAGTGGTTATAATAGCCAATTGAAGAAATGGTTCGAGTGTTATGGCCTTCCAAAGTTGGATTAACCAAAACTTCCAAAATAAATGTCAAAAATTTATTTGGTTGACTATATATGTATTGTTAGGGCCTTTCTACCCTAGGTATTAAGTTTGAGTGTCTAAAACCTTCCTGACTAGGATAAAATTGCATATTTAAGAAATTCTAGAACATTCACTAGGAAAACTCTGGGTGATAGTTTGTAGCTTTGTCTTATAGATTACTATAATGAAGGTACTTGTTAGAAAGGTTAATCTTTCCTTCGATATATTAATTGGGATATTCCAAGGGTCCCTAAATGTAGTTTTTCCTCTTGTACACATGTGAACGACATGTCATTGTTTGTCCTTTATTCCACATGTAAGGACAACTCTTGTTTATTTCTTTATTTAGTTTATCCTCCTTAAGAGGATTGTGACACTTTGCACACACCTATTATGAATGTGGCATTCATAGAAATGGGAGTTACAAATGCAACTCCTCTCTCATCTCTATATAAGAGATGCTCCTCCTTCTTTCTCCAACACACTCTTAGCACTTGATGTTATTGTATTGAGCTACTTTTGCTCCAACACTCTCTCTCTCTCTTCTCTAGGCATTTTCCTTCATTCATAATACTCACAAGGGGTTTTCTTTGCTTTCCCCTTATAAATCCTTGTCTCCATTGTTGAACTATCTTGGTGTATGCTCTTGAATTTTTCTTATCTTATGGTAACATTGTTTCACACTTAACTTACTTGGATTGCTTCTTGTTCCTTGCTCAATATTATCATTTCTTACATGGTATCAGAGCTTGGCTATTTAATTCTTGTTTTAAGTTTTGTGTTGAAGGTTGCCATTCATTGGAGCACACCTTATTTGGAGACGTTATTGAGAGAAGAAGTTTGTGTTGTGATTTTAGTTCTTTTTAACAAATCTTGTGTATGCAAGTTTCATATTTTTTTTTACTAACCCTCTTTGGAAGGCTTGCCACCAAAGGGTTTTCTTGTAAAGTTTCATATTTTTTTTTACTAACCCTCTTTGGAAGGCTTGCCGCCAAAGGGTTTTCTTGTTAAATTTCAAATTTTTTTCTTGTTTTGGAAGGCATGCCGCCAAAACAAGAAGTATTACATGAGTAAAGTTTTCAATAACTCTCTCATTTTTATACTCCTTTTTAAAAAAAAAAATTACCTACTCTTTAAAAACTTTTAATATATTCTTCTATATTTATTTGTTGTATGCTATTGAAAATTTCAACCATACAACATAGATGATTTTTATAGGATTTTAATCCTTATAAATCTATTAATTTTTTTTTACATTGCATTTTATTTAAACCCACATTCATTCTTTACATTGCATTTGATTGGGCGGCCGCGCCACCCGTGTGCCACTCGTGCACTGCCACACGCCGCTGCGAGTCATTAGCGCCACCACGCACCACCGCGCGACACCAGAGCGCCGCCGCGCAACGCCGTGCAACACCAATATGCCACCGCGAGTTGTCAGTGCCGTCGCACGTTGCCGCTTGCATTCACCACCGCCACGCACACATAAAACATAGGCTCGAGCGAGATCTGCAACTTCGCCGAAGCCCTCATCACTGCCGTGCGGTATCAGCGACGCCCCACGCAAAATACCATAAACCCTATTGTAACTTCGTTCCACCACTTTCGCCACCCCCTTCACACCCGGCGTAAACCCTTCGGCGCGGCTTGCGTCCAGGCCACGCGGCAACCACCACCTGCGCAGCCGCATCCCTATCCTCTTTGCATTTTTTTAAAAAAACTCTGTAACCCCACCTTTTCCACCGACCAGGGCTGACCAAATCCTCCGCCCTTTGGCCATGCGGCAGCCACCGCCTGCGCTCCGCTCCCCTTTTCTCAACCATTTTAAATTTCCCATTCTTTGCCCGCCTTTTTCACTTTTTCAAATCTTGTTTTATTTCTTAAAACAAAACCATTGAAAACAAATATAAATTTTAATTTTATAAATTTTAAAACAAATAAAAATTTAAATTTTATTAATTTTTTTGTTTTCTTTCAAATCCATAATTCAAAAAAAAAAAAAAAAGATATATTCTTAATTTTATATATTAAAAAAAAAAAAACAATTTTTTTTTCTCAATTAATTTGATTTTCAAATTAAGGTTTTTTTTAAAAAAAAGAGAGAAATTTTTTTATCATGTCGGCCTTAATTCCAAAAATAAAACTTAATTATTCTAATTATCATTCTTGGAAAACTCATATCTCATTTATTTTTCGTTTTAAACACCTCTTCGAAATAGCCACTGACCCTTCTCTTGAACCCGGTTCAGCGGCTACTCAAGATGAGAAAGATACTTGGAAAGCTAAAAATGAAGAAGCTTTAGGGTTAATTGGTATTTCCATTATTCCAGATTTATATGTCTTAATTGCTCACTGTTCTAAAGCTCATGATGCATGGTCCATCTTGAAAACCAAGTATGACAGTGGCGATGAATACCGCAAAATACAGTTGCAGGATCAACTTGAAGATCTCAGGTATTCAAATTTTAAAAGTATGGATGAATTTCTCTTAAAATTTGATTCTCTTAAAAGCCAAATTATGGCCTTAGGTGTTCAATTAGAAGACATTCGTTATATTCATCTTATTCTTAAAAAATGTCTTCCTAGACAGTTTCAACAGTTTATAACTAATATTCATGCACATCTTGTTATTCCTACTTTAACTTCTCAGTTAACTTATGTTATTTTTCAAACTTTATTAAGACAGGAAGAAGCTAAGCTAATTCAGTTTGGTACCCTTAAATCAACTGAACATGCATTTGTGTCTAGAAATTCAAATAATAATTTTCGTTCCACTAATAATAATAATAATCACAAACAATATAATACTAATTCAAATAATTCCAACAATAAATTTCATGCAAAATATAATAATAATACCAATCATCCTAATAATACTCGTAATACTAATAATCAAAGGAATCATTCCAATTCCAAACCTCATTGTTCTTATTGTGGCAAAGATGGTCACATTGTCAATAACTGTTTTAAAAAGAAAAATGATAAAAAACCTATGAATAATAGTAACAATCATCAAAACTCAAACCATAAAAAAGGCAACTCTACTGGTTTTAATTCTCGTCATGCTTTTACTTGTAGCTTTAATCTTTGTAGACCTTTAGAATGGATTGTTGACAGTGGTGCATCACAACATGTCACTTCTCATAAAGAAATTTTTGATTCTTTACAACCTGATATTGCTAACATTCCTATTTAGTTAGCTAATAATCAGACTTGTAAAGTTGAAGGATTAGGTGATGTTACTATTCCTAATGGTAAATTGCATAATGTATTATATGTACCTGACTTGAAAACTATTCTGCTTTCTGTTTCACAGTTATGTCAGGACTATAAAGTTGAATTCTACAAAGATACATGTTATATCATAGATCCTCAAACTCTCAAAGTGATTGCTCATGCTAAAATGGATAATGACAATTTGTTTAAATTCCATGAATTTGCTAGTTCACGATATTCTTTACATACTTCTATTGATTTCAATATATGGCATGAAAGACTTGGCCATTTAAATTCTGATTATATTACTTTCATGCAAAAGTATAATATGGTTGATGGCTTGCCTCACATTATTCCTTCCAAGATTGCCTGTACAGGTTGTATGAGTGGTAAGATGCATAGGGAGCCCTTTCCAAGTGGAAAATCATGGTGGGCAACTCATAAGTTGCATCTTGTCCATAGTGATCTTTTGGGCCCCATGGAGAATACCTCCATCCAAGGTTCTCGGTATGCACTTACCTTTGTTGATGATTTTTCTAGACGAACTTGGATCTATTTTTTGCATAGCAAGGATCAAGTTCTTGATATATTTATTGAATTTTAGTTATATGTTGAAAGGAAATCTGGGTTTAAACTTAAAATTCTTAGAACTGATAATGGGAAGGAATATGTGAATAATGTTTTTCATTCTTATTTGAAATCATGTGGAATTAAACACGAACTTACTATTCCTTATACACCACAACAAAATGGTGTGGTGAAATGAAAGCATCGGACCATTGTTGAAATGGCTAGAAGTATGTTGCATGCTAAGAATCTGCATTATAAATTTTGGGCTGAAGCCATGTTTTGTGCAACTTATATTCTTAATCGGACTCCTACCAAAGCTCTCAAGGCTATCACTCCAGAAGAGGCTTGGTCTGGTAGGAAACCTAATTTACATCATTTACGGATATTTGGTTCTATTGCTTATGTTCATACTCCTAAACAGAAAAGGCATAAATTAGATGCTAAGTCACTCCTTATATGTTTTTTGGGTATGATGAAAACACTAAGGGTTATCGTGTTTATGATTCCATTACTAACAAAGTTCAAGTTGCTAGAGATGTTTGTATTGCAGAAAATGGAGTTCATGATTGCTCTACTACACATGATGAAAAATTTAGTGGCACTAAAATTGTGCTGGTGGAGGACCAACCTCCTTCTGTTAACCCTACTCTTTCTCTTCATCCTTCAAATCAAGTACCACCGATTATTTCTGCTCCTACAACTCACAATACTCAAGTAGATACTAATGATACTTTTATTACTAATGATTCTTCCTCTAGTGATAATTCCATCACAACTAAACGTAAACCTAAATGGGCTCAAAACTTAATCAATGAAGCTGATGATTATATTTCTAGATCTGGTGGAATTAAACATAGAAGGATTAATTATTGTAATTATGCTTTGATGACTACTATTATGAATTCTAACGATCCTAAGTCTTTTGATCAAGCTAACTCTCACCCTCATTGGCAGAAAGCCATGCAAGAGGAATATGATTCTTTACTTGCTAATCAAACTTGGGACTTAGTCAAATTACCTCATGGCAAGAATCTAGTTTCATGTAAATGGTTATACAAAACAAAATTGAATACTAATAATGAAATTAGTAAATTCAAGGCTAGACTAGTTGCTAGAGGTTTTTCCCAAATTGAAGGATTAGACTATAATGAAACCTTTGCTCCTGTTGCTAAAATGCCTACTATCAAATTAGTTCTTGCTTTAGCATCTAACCTGAATTAGCCCATTCATCAAATGGATGTTAAAAGTGCCTTCTTAAATGGTGATTTACATGAAGAAATCTATATGACTCAACCTCCTGGATTTGTTAAGAAAGGTATTGAAAATTTGGTTTGCAAATTGAACAAATCTATTTATGGTCTTAAACAATCACCTAGAGAATGGTATTCTAAAATTAATTCTTTCTTTATTTCTCAAGGTTTTGCTAGAAGTAAAAATGATCCTAATTTGTATATTAAACATACTAACAATGATATTATCATTGTTATTGTTTATGTAGATGATCTAATACTCACTTCTAGTTCAGATGCTTTGATTTCTGATATTAAATTCCAACTTAAACAGAAATTTCAGATGACAAATTTAGGTATCTTACATTATTTCTTAGGTATGCAAATTTTTCAAACTCCTAAAGGTATCTTTGTTTCTCAGAGCAAGTATGCGTATGATCTTTTAGAAAAATTTAAGATGAATGACTCTAACCATGTTTCAATTCCATGTGAATTATGAACTAAATTAATGAATGATATGAATACTCCTTTTTTTGATGAAACTTTGTATAGGCAATTGGTAGGAAGTTTAAATTATTTAACTCTTACTAGACTTGATATTGCTTATAGTGTTGGTTTAGTTTCTCGATTTATGTCTAAACCTCAACAAACTCATTTTAAAGTTGCTAAACGCATCTTAAGGTACATTAAAGGAATTATTAATATGGGATTATTTTATGATGCAAATTCTGAATTTATTTTACATGGCTATACTGATTCCGATCTAGGTGGAGATCCCAATGATGGTAAAACCACTTGTGGTTATTTTTTCTCTGTTGGTTCAGGTCCAATTTCTTGGAAAAGCAAAAAAGAACACTCTATTTCCCTTTGCTCAACTGAAGTTGAATATAAAGGTTGTACCAATGTTGCTAAGGAAGCTTTATGGATTAGAAGACTTCTTGATGATTTGGGTCTACCTCAACAATCACCTACACCTATACATTGTGACAATCAAAGTGCTATTGCCTTGGCAAAGAATCCAGTTTATCATGCATGAACCAAACATATTTCACTTCAACATTACTTCATTCGAGAACAAGTTGAAGTCAAGAAAATTATTCTTCTTTATTGTAAAGGAGAAGATCAAGTGGCTGATATTTTAACCAAACCACTTTCTAAAGAGAGATTTCAGTTCCATTGTAAAAATTTGGGTTTACAACCCGTTGATGTACACTCTCCAAGTAAAGATTAAGGGGGGGTGTTAGAAAGGTTAATCTTTCCTTGGATATATTAATTGGGATATTCCAAGGGCCCCTAAATGTAGTTTTTCCTCTTTTACACATGTGGAGGACATGTCATTGTTTGTCCTTTATTCCACATTTAAGGACAACTCTTGTTTATTTCTTTATTTAGTTTATCCTCCTTAAGAGGATTGTGACACTTTGCACACACCTATTATGAATGTGGCATTCATAGAAATGGGAGTTACAAATGCAACTCCTCTCTCATCTCTATATAAGAGATGCTCCTCCTTCTTTCTCCAACACACTCTTAGCACTTTATGTTATTTTATTGAGCTACTTTTGCTCCAACACTCTCTCTCTCTCTCTTCTCTAGGAATTTGCCTTCATTCATAATACTCACAAGGGGTTTTCTTTGCTTTCCCCTTATAAATCCTTGTCTCCATTGTTGAACTATCTTGGTGTATGCTCTTGAATTTTTCTTATCTTATGGTAACATTGTTTCACACTTAACTTACTTGGATTGCTTCTCGTTCCTTGCTCAATATTATCATTTCTTATAGTACCCATGTGGCTTAGTATATTGTAATTCTAAATTCTGTAATTCAGCATTTGTGGTACTAATAAGAAGCCCATACTTTATTGTTGCAAATCATTTTTATTTCTTTATTTTTGTTATGTGTTTATGGTATGGAGGGGATTACTCTTCTTCGAGTGATATTGGAGCTATAGTTCTTGAGGTGTGGATAGATCACCAACTATGAGGCAGTTCACACCATGAGTATGGTTTGGATGTGTGTGTAAATGGATCACTAATTGTGAGACAATTTACATTAGGGTTTCAACCAAATTATGAAAACTCCTCCACAAAGAGAGCATGCTAGGAGAGTCATAGGTGTTACACCTGAGGGTTTTAGAGTCCTCCAGAGGAAAATGCAAGCATTTGAAGAAAAAATACATTGAGGAATGAATCTTACCATAGGTAGTGATGAAAGTGAGGATAAAAAGGAAGAAGAAGGAAACACTGATCAAGTAGTAGAAGATGAATTTTTGAAGCTAGAGGAGGAAAAGCTTTTCAAGGCCATTTTAGAGATTAGAAAAAGACCCCTGTTTGATGTTCCCACATTTTTGGGAAATCTTAACCCAAAGTAATTGATCAATTGGATCAATAAATTGGAAGAGTACTTTGAATATGAAGATATTGAAGATTTAAACAGGGTCAAGTTTGCAAAGGCAAAACTGAAGGGTCATGCAAAGATTTGGTGCTAGGAGATCCGATTGGAGTAAAATAGAAGAGGGAAAGACAAAATTGCCAAACAAGATCGAATGATAGCTTAAATGAAATGAAAAATTATTTGTGTAGATTATGAGCTTGATTTTCTAAAGAAGATGCAAGGTTTGAAGCAAGCGGGAAGATTTTTTCAAGAGTGTATTGAGGAGTTCTACTGAGTTCTCATCAAAACCAACCATGTTGAAGTTGATATGGAGAAAGTATCTTGTTATCTTAATGGGTTATGGCCAAGAATTCAAAATGATCTGAGTCTAGTTTGAATGACTAGTATTGAGGAGGTGTTCCAATTTTCCCTAAGAGTTGAGAAGAAGCAAACAAAATAGTTTGTTAAAAGGAATAGTGGAAGAGGTTATAGTGGAAGATCTAGTGGATGATCTAATAGAGGTAAAAATAATGATAACAAGAATAAGGATGAGGCTAGAAGTAGAAGTCATAACTAGAGTGGAAACAATTTTGATTGTTTTCAAGAATAGAAAAATAGAGATCGGAGAGGAAGAGGAAGAGGGAAAAGATCTGGAATAGGGGGTTTCTATGGAAAATGTTTTCACTATGGAGAAGAATGGAATAAAATATTTAGATGCTCCTAGAACCAAGGAAGGACAATTAAAATAATAGAAGGCTAACCTATAGTTTCACATATTGATGAAGATGCCAGATCATCACATTCTAAATATGCTAAAAGAGGAGAAGTCCTAGTTAATAGAAGAGTCCTGGTGAGTGGTGAGAATGAACCTGATCAAAGGAGGAGTTTATTTTGCACCAAGTGCAAATATGAAGATAAGTTTTATGATGTGATCAGTGTTAGTGGAAGGACTGAAAATTTGGTGTCAGAAAAGATGCTATCAACGTTGAAGCTGAAGAGGCAAAAACACCTACATTCATATCTTAGTTTTTGGGTGCAAGATGACCACAAGGTCATTGTTAGCAAGAAATGATCAGTGAAGTTCAAGATTGGAAGCTACCAAGATGAGGTGTTCTGTGATATCATACCTATGCCCATATGTCATATGTTGTTGGGTAGACCATGGCAGTTTGGCATGCATTTTGTACATGATGTGCAAGAAAATATCTACACTCTAACAAAGGACTAATTGAATAATAAGTTAAAGCCATTGAAGGAGAAAGAAGAAAAGGTATGTAGTGTTGCTAGAACATGTTTTATTTATGGAAAGGAGTTTATCCAAGGTATGAAGCATGAAAAATCACATCTTTATGTAATCCCAAAAGATGGTAAAGAAGAAGAAGATGAGGTACCTAAAAAAGTAGCATTTTTGTTGGGAGAGTTGCATGATATTGTGTTAGGTAATGTACTTGATGGGTTACCCTAAGTAAAGAAGATTAGTCACAAGATGGATTTGATTCTAGGAGCTAGTTTTCCAAAAAAGGTAGCACACAAAATGATACTAGTAGAAAGTGAAGAGTTGAAAAAACAAGTACATGAGTTGGTGCAAAAGGGGTTGATTCAAGAGAGATCGCTTCCATGTATTATACTAGTGGTATTAACAACAAAGAAGAATAGAGAATGGAGGATGTGCATAGATTCTTATGCTATCAACAACATCACAATCAAGTATAGGTTTCCAATGCCAAGGATGGATGATATGATTGACTGTTTGAGTGGAGTTGTGTATTTCACAATGATAAATCTGAAGAGTAGATAGCATCGAATTTGTATTAGAGAAGGAGACAATTGGAAGACTACCTTCAAGAAAAGAGAATGATTATATGAGTGGTTAATTGGGTTTTTTGGGCTAACTAATGCATATTCAAAAGGTGTTAGAGAAGTAGAGGGAAGAAAAGTTGTTGATAAACTTGAAGAAGTGCAATTTTGTGAAGAAGGAGTTGGTGTAGCTAGGATTTGTAGTCTCAATAGAGGGTTTGGAAAGGGACTTGGAGAAAATGGAAGCTATCCTTGAATGGCCTACTCCAAAGATTACTAGGGAGAAGGGTACCTTCAAGACAAGGGAAGGATTATACGAGTGTTTAATCATGCCTTTTGGGAAAACTAATGCATATTCAAAAGGTGTTTGATAAGTTGAGGGAAGAAAATTTGTTGTTAAACCTGAAGAAGTGTAGTTTTGTGAAGAATGAGTTTGTGTAGCTTGGATATATAATCTCAGTAGAGGGTTTGAAAATGGACCTAGAGAAGGTGCAAGCTATCCTTGAATGATCTACTCCAAAAGGCACTAGAGAGGTAAGATCTTTTCACGAACTGGCTTATTTTTACAGAAAGTTCATAAGAGGTTTTAGAAATATTTGTGGACCCTTGATTGGAACAATGAGAGAGGATATGAAAGAATTTAAGTGGAATGTAGGAGAATATAAGATTTTTAATCTATTTAAATAGAAAGTTATAGAGTAACCTATTTTAGCACTTCTAGATTTTAATAAGGTGGTTCAAGTAGATTGTGATGCTAGTGGTATTACAATATGAGATGTTTTGACCCAAGGAGATAGACTTGTTTCTTATTTGAGTGAGAAGTTCAATGATGCCGAAAGAAAATATTATGTTTATGATCAATAATTTTATGCTATAGTTCAGGTATTGTAGAAGTGGAGACACTATCTTCTCCCTAAGGAATTTGTTTTATGTATTGATAATCAAGCTTTGCGATATTTGAATAGTCAAGGATAATTAAACCAAAGGAATTTGAAGTGGGTTGAGTTTTTGTTGATTTATAAGTTTCTTTTGAAAGACAAGAGTGAGAAGTCTAATAGAGTTGCAGGTGCTCTTAGTAGAAGACAAGTTTTGCTGACAGAAATGCAGATTGAGGTGGTCGAGTTTAAGGAACTGAGTAATTTGCACCCAAAGCATCTTGCAACCTATTGAAATCTACTCAATTAAAGATAAATGTGTATGTTTATGAGGAGGTCCTTTTTGGGTTTTGAACAATTTTGAATAATCTATTTGATCTATTGTGGTTTGAAAAAGTAACCACAAAATAAATATATTTAGGGTATTTTCTATTTTATGATGAATGAAATTTATTGATGAAACTATATGAATTGCTACTTTAACCAATTGTTTAGAAATCCAAATAAAAAAGATAAGGTAATGAGATATTAAAGAAAATAACTTGAAATAGAATTTCCTAACAGATATAAACCATAGTAACAATATGTCTGCAAATTAAATCGTCAAATAATTGGGTAGGAAACCAATGAAAATAGGAGCAATGCTTCCTCAATTCCATGGATGCAATCATCAATGCGAACTCGGTAATAACATAAATATGTTTCACATTTTATCAAATCATGAGGCAATAGAAAGGGTGCTCATGCAAGAAAAGACACTATGTAAGAAAAGTAGGTGATCTTTTCTCCAATTCAATACTTCAACGAAATTCGTTAACATGAGGAAAAAACCAAAATTAAAAGGTCACAAAATCATGATAACACAATATATCCATTGGATCTATTATTATTCATGAACATCCATTCAAGAATATAACACACTCCAATAAGACTAACTACATTCAGAATGAGAGCACCAATAGCATATATTATTGCATCAAAATAATGCCCTGGAGTACATATTACATCCATGTATTTATAAGAAATCATTTTCTCCCTTTGTGTTAGGAGTTAGAGCTCTTAAATTGAAAACTCATGCTAAAAACTAATAAAAAATTATAATTATATATAATCTAACTCTATAAATAGTGCCAAGTAGCTCTCCACCCTTGTTTATATCCATTAATGAGTGCATGAGCCTTTACATGACACAAAAGAATAAAAGAATGAGAAGATAAGAAGAATGCAACTGTAAGATAATTTGGAAGTCTTTGGAAGCTCTAAAAAAGGAAGTGCATCCTTCTTTAGGAATTTCTAGGAGTTGAACTACAGTCAAAATGCATTTTTGATGCATAGAATTTTTTTAATTAGCAACTGATAGTTAGTTGTCCATGGACTACTTCTCCTCAAAACTATTGGTGCACCTCTAAGAAAAGAGCACATGTGCACTTGTGAACCTTGGTAACAAGATCAAAAAATCTATAAAAAAATTAAGTGTCAAAACTTGATTTCTAGCATCTAGGTTTTCTTTCTCGTTATACCAAAATGATGTGTCGATGTTTCCCTTTGAACTTTTGGATAGTAGAGGTGATTTATTGAGGAGCTAATAATTCTAAAGCTTCATACTTTTTCCTTACTTCCTTTTGGAAATCATGAAGTGTGAGTTCTTGCGAATTACCTGGAACTTGAAAGTCATGGGTTTGAGTGTGATCTTAGCTGCTACAGAAGGAAAGGAAGCCATGATAATTTTTAAGACCTTGAAGGGCTTCTAAATGTTTTAGATATGCACACTTGTGCACCTTTTGAGACAATTCCTTCACTAAATCCTCAAATTTCACACCTGTGCAGATGGGCACCTGCACACCTTCACACCTATGCACCTTTAGGGAATTATGCAAGGTGCATAAATCACCAAAAAATCAAAGTTATCAGTTTTGAAAATGGTTTATGGGTTTTGATCAAATGGGGTTTTAGATCACTCTTGTGTACAAGTATTTTGATCTTTAAATGTATAATTTAGGGATATTTCTACACCAATGTACTCTACTCCTCAAAACTTCTAAAATTGTGCACCTTCACACATGCACACCATCTAGAGTTCTTCAACTTATGTATATCTCAAAATTTCAATGTGCACCCATGCACCTTGCACACCTAGGAACCTTAGAGACAATTCATTCACCAAATCTTTAAATTGCGCACTTGTACACATGCACACGTACACACCTTCAGGGAATGGTGTAAGGTGCCCAATTCGCCAAAAACTCAAAGTTCTCAATTTTGAAAATGGTATATGCATTTTTCTAAAACGAGGTCTTCAAGTGCTCTAGTGTATTTATTTTGCTATTTTTGATGATTTATACCCTATTTATAGCCCAAAATTGTCATAGACTTGAACTCCTTCTACTTCTTCTATATGAAATCCCAAGGCACCTATTTTGAAAATGCACATGCAATACCATGGATAGTTTTTATGCTATGGATAATTAGGATGCCATTTTATCTACAAAAAGAAGAAAACATTAGTCATCTTATGCTAAAAGACCCAAAAGAGGACTCCACAAGGCTTAGACTAATGAAAATTTGTGTCAAAATAAGTCAAAATACTTAAAAAGTGAAATCCCCCCTCCAATAGTCAATTTTTCTCACTAGCACACATAGCCCATCTGTGTAGGTGTGTAGGGTTCACTAGTGCACACCTTGTTTGTCTCTTAAGTGGCTAAGTGCACATTCATGCACTAGTGCACCTTGAATAGGTGCACATGGTGTGCATGTGTGAAATTGCACACATGCATATCAATACATTTGTGAAAAAATGGGGGGAACCTTGTGTGCACCTTCACAAGTGAGCACTTATAAGGGTTTACACATCTCCACATGTACATCCCTAGAGAATGGTGAAGTGTGCTTGTGTGTACTTCATGTATTCTAAAGTTTATCCTTGTTTTTTGCTTCTCTTTGACTTCCTGATCCTTCCTAGTTAGAGACTAGGGTTTGACCGAGACCCCGAGGAGGGTCCAAAATGACCAAGGTTTCAGAGTCGATGCTTCATAAGGAATTTTGAAACTAGTGGGTCCCTATTTTATGACTCAAAATGGGGTGTGAATTGTGCGGATGCAAAAAACAACCCTAACAAAAGGGAAGAAATGATATAGACATTTCTTAACTAGAAATTATTCTTCTAACATTGTCAAGTAACAATTGGAATTTTAATAATTCAAGCAATTTTAAAGTCCTTTGGAAGTCAAAACTGTAGAATCTTGCATTTATTGTCTCAGTGTGTGTTTTTTATATCTATTTACTTTGATGTATCAACGTGTAGTCTATCATGAGTATCTAGCAACTTGGAGAAAACATTTAGATCAACCTGTCCATTCATTAGGAATCCTCGTGAACCTATTTATGCATCATTATTTTACTAGGTGAGAGAATTTGTTGTGAAGGCTCTCAGTGAGTTATCAATTCTTTACTTTTGTGTATTTGGTAATCTTCTTTAACTTGCTTCATGAAACTCACATGTTTCCACTTGATTCTTCCTTGAGCATTTTCATAGAATAGGATAGCCATTTTGGACTACATATCCCTGTATATTAGATTATTTTTACAATGGTCTGGAATCTTAAGATATAAAACCTTTGTGATTCTTGTTTTTTTCTTTTCTATCCCAAGTATGCTTATACTATGTTTCCAAGGAATTGGTGTTATTTTCTAGATCTATACTTCAGTTGATAACTCTTGCATTCCTCTTTTGATGATTAACCTTTAGGGAAATCTCATGCCAGATAGTGATATTAGTAGTTCTTTGAAGAGACCCTTTGTGTAGACTGACAAGTTTTCAATTATCTCTTGCTACTATCAACCTAGATTCAAAAAACACCTAGATAATCAAAATTTTAATATGTAAATTATTGAGAGGTATCAATCTATGATTCTCATTTTAAGATTAGAATTCCTCTACAACTACAAGCAATGCCTATTTTTAGTTGGTACAAGAAAAAATCATCTGAATTCTTTGACAAAGAAACACTTCTTCCCTAAAGTCAAGACTAGTTGAGATGGATCACATGTTGGGAATAGACCAAACAAAACACATTGACTTCCTGACTCAAAGGTTAAAAAAGAAAAAGAAGAAAAATATGAAAAAATCAAACAAAATAAACTTAACATAAAGAAAGCTAACACCTAACTAAAAAGACTAAATAAATAAATTTAAAAAAAAACATATATAAAGAAAACTCTTAATAGAAAGAATATGGGGGTAGTTGTCAATATATTTTGCATTTTGTGCAGTGGTAATGAATCACCTCATATAGTTCTAAAAAATTTTGACTTTTGTTTGTTTTCAGAGAAATAATATTTGGGAAATCTTTGCTCTAATCCCAAGTACAAATGACACAAAAATAGAATTTGTGGAAAGTCTTCATGACCATGATTAATCCACAAACAATTTCTCTTTCCTCTAGCATCATATTCAAATTGAAAATCATCAAATTGAGAGGGATAATGAGAACATATCACATGATCTAGTGAGTCCCTCACCATTGAGGTACACTCACACATTGTAATTTCTCCTTCTGGTGGTCTTATCTCATGGTACACTACTCCACACAAACAAGGAAACATTAGTGTCACTGATGTAATATAACTATCATAACAAGAGCCAAAAGATAGAAGATTGTGTTTATGGTCCTTATTATCACCATCATTAGCTTAAACCAAGAATTGCCACCTTTATGATCCTTGGGACTAGAAAACTCAATCATCAACCTTCCCTTTGAATTACAAATTTCATTAATATCATTAATCAAGGTGTTTTCTCCCTCATATCCCAAATAAGAATTTCAAAATCATACTTACCCTCTGTTGTGATCTCCCAAGCTAACAAGAAATTAGGAAAAATTAGTTCTGAATGGAACCCAAATGGATGGATTCTACATGACTTAGTTATTGCATGGTCTGCTATATGTATAAAGTACCCACAAATAGACATTTCTTTAGTCAAGCTCAAGACCAAATTAAGCACTCTATCAATCTCATCTAATGAAATACCTTATTTTGAGGGAGGTATCTTGTCATTATCCAATTTAGAATCAATGTCATAGTAGAAATCATTGGTATCTTCATCTTGATGACTTCTCAATTCAAAAATCTCAGCCACCTTAGAATCTTTAGCATTTCCACCATCATTTGCAACTCCATGGAGTTTTTGCATTTCAAAAATTTTTGCACGCTCAAATTTTATTGAGATATCCACACTTATTTCAATGTCAAAACTTTAGATAATTTTATTACTTTTGATAATTTCAATAGGCTGATTTCTCTGCACTAATACATTAGATACTACATCTTGGCAACTAGAACATTCCAACTTTGAATGAATCCTTTGATGGAGGTTAAAATATTTTGGAAGAAAAAGGATGTTTAGATTCTGATCTTCTCCAAGATACTTCAATTTTATTGTTATGTTATCCATAAAACTTTTCAAAATCTCATCCTTTACATGTAATTCCTTTTGGACTATAAGGGTAGTGTTGGTCGCTGCTTGATAATGTATTGGAGTATTATAAACCTGTATGGATGGAGGAGTAGAATTTAACCATAGAAAGACATAATTCATTAGAGATTTATTTGTACTTTTAAAACTTTTGGTCTTTTCATTATCACTGCAATAAAAATGTATCCCAGATTGTCCATGCTCTTTCTCCTCATTGAATGTGAACACAAACTTCTCTTTATCATTTTGTCCTCCTATAGATTTATCACATGATTCAAACACCATTGCACTAAATTACAAAGGTTTTTCCTCCATGATTTGGGGAGGCTAATCAAAAACATCATTGTACCCATATCCATTTGCACTTGGACCCATACCTATAAAACTATTATTCTCATTGTTGATGTTATCATAGGGGCCATAATTTCTACTCTCATTTTGAGAATAGTTATTTCGGTCTCCAAATTAGTATTAGTCACATAAAAAAATTCCTAATCAACATTCTCCTTGTTAGTTCTTGTATAAGTCTTCTCATCAAAATTATAATCAAGTATCCTTTCTTGAATTTTAAACTTTTCATCAACTCTCACATTATCACTTTAAACAATATTCTTAGATCTCTACTAAAACCATCTATAGGATTTTATTTTCAATGAATATCCAAGAAAAATACCTTCATTACTTCTTAAATCAAATTTTTTTATATCATTATCTCATTTAATGTAGCATTTACTTCTAGTGATTCTAAAATAGTTCACATATGGTGCATGTCCAAACCAAATTTCATAAGGCATCTTACCAGGACCTTGTCTAATTTGCACATTGTTCATAGTGTATACTACTGTATTTACTACTTCTCTCTAAAATATTTTTCATATCAAGTATCATCTCCCTTCCTACTACTATTATTATTTAGTTATTCCTATATGTTATCCCATTGTTCTTAGGTGTCTTGCGGGATGATTTTTTTTCTCTATACACCATTATTTGCCAAAAAAATATTAAAATCATTTTGATTTCATATTATTATCCTCTATAAGATCTCAAGCATTTAATATTTAAACCAGTTTTATTCTCAACTCTACTCTTAAATATCTTGAATTTATGAAAAGCTTCAATTTTTTCTCTAAGAAATGCAACCCACATCTTTCTAGTGAAATCATCAATAAGAATCATAAAATACCTTTAATAATAGAATGCTCAAGTATTTATAGGACTACTCAAATATGTGTCCACATTATTAATTTTTTCTAAAGTGGTAAATTTATATCTTACAAATGAATTTTTCTTCTATTTTACTACTACACATTCTTTACAAACCATGTTAGTATATTTCACATTCTCAAGTAAATCTATAACTATATATGTAGTACTGACCTTCACTATGTTAATAAAGTTTATATGACAAAATATCTTAAGCCATAACCAACTTTCATCCACCCTAGCAACTAAACATGGAATCTCAGTAGGATTCAACTAAAATACATTTCCTCTTAGCCTTGAACTAGTATCAATCAACTTACTATCTTTATCTTTGATAATGCAAGTTTTCCCTATAAACTACAACTGATATCCCTTGTAAACTAGTTATCAAACACTCAAAATATTATGTTTGAAACCATCGAAAAAGTAAACATCATCAATGTTCTTTCCATCACATGTAATAGATCTTTTTCCTTTTATATGACATACTTCATTATTTAAAACTCAATTTACTCCTCCATCATATCTATGTAACTCAAAAAAACTTATTCATATCTCGAGTCATATGATGGGAACAACCACTATCTACAATCCAATAAGATTTATTCTTTTCAACTTGTGATACTAATGCTTTTTCTTATCTCACTTCTTATTTTTTAGGGCTTTCTTCTTCAGTAAAAATAAATTATATTTTATCATCATCATCATCATTAATTGTAGTTAAGAACTATACCATTTTGAAATTAAGTTTACCATCCTAATAAACATAAAAGAAATCCCTAGGTAAACTTTACTCATAAGGCTTCCAAGGATTGAAATTCTTCATTCTCTAAAGACATTTAGAAGAATAATGACCAAGTTCATTACAAGTCCAACACTTAATTTTTTTGTAACCTTTAGGTTCTCCCTTCATAAGTAGGGAGAGTCCTTCAATCTTCCTGTATTCATCTTCTCTTCTTTGGCTACTACTAGCATAATCTCTACTTGCACTTGTATTTCTTGTCAACGTAGGTTTTTTTCGTAGTACACTGAAAGAAATTTCCACTCTAGGCAATTTTCTAGTCTTTCCCATCCATATTTTAGCTAACTATAATCTCCCAAGAATAGTCTTTCATGTAAAATCATTCATGTAGGGAAAATTTTGTTCAATTATCTACGTTTTTTTTTCTATGTAGGTGTCAAAGTGCTCAATATTTTCCATAAAAACTTCATCTTCTGATTTCTCTCCTCCAAAAGTCTTCATTCATTTAACAATCTTTGATAAATTCATCTTTCATCATTTATCATCTTGGAATAAACATATCCAACTGTGCAATATGAATTTCTAAGCCTATTTATCACCTTCAAACATACTTTGAAAAACATTCCAAATTTTGTGAACAAGGCTCAAAGATTTTACCTGACCAAATTTAGTTTTAGGAAGAGCTCATAACAGTACTTCTCTAGCAAGCATGTTGTACATGAATGTATCATTTCCCAATTTTATTTACAACCGTCAAGATATTTTCCTTCAATCACAACCTTTCTATTCTTAGTAATCAATCAATATTATCAACCCATGCACAATATATGTGTCTTTATCTTTTCTTTCCAACTATCATAGTTAACTCGATCACTCCTTGAATTGTCTTTCTATAAATTAGTTGGCATAGATCTCCTTAAACTATTCAGATTTTATTTCAAAAATTTGACTCTCTCATACCAATTGGTAGAAATTAAAGTTCACTAAGAGAACTAAGAGAGGGGGGTGAATAAGTTATGCAATTAGTATAACTCTCAATATCTTCTTTAGTTTTGAAACATGAAAATAGTAGATGCAACAACAATTAAAAGCTAACCATATAGAATAACACCATATTTGTTAACTAGGAAAACCCTTGAAAAGAGGGAAAACCCTAGTGGGGATGATGTCCACAAGATGATGTACTAATATAAATATTCCTTCTAAAAGGATGGGTCATGTTAGGAGTCAATGAATTATAACTAGTACATATGAGTCAATGTTATGAGATTCCAACCATATTAGGAGTTGTGCAACGCTCTTAGGAGTTGAAAGGAAGATAGATGGACCCACTATCCAAATAGCTTCAGTACTACCCTCACTAAATAATACAAGTGTACATCAACAACTACCCAACAAAAAATTATCTTGTCAAATAAAGCTCCTTATAAGCTCACCATACATCAACTGCACCAATGTCTTCTTTGATATGAAAGATATTCACATTTAATCTCATATTTCATAATATGATCTCACTTATTAAAAAAAATTTCACTAGATACCTATCCACAAGGAAATGAACTTTCCTTTATATCAATTCGTAAAAGAAAATTGAGTTGACCTTAAGGCTTTCCTAAATTATAATAATAATATAGGACCAACTTAAGATATTATAATACACATTACACCATTTTAGAATTACAAGTAATATTTCATCTCACACTCTTCATAACTTTACAATCTTTGATCATATAATTATGCTAACTTAACCAAAGAATATTCAGTATGTCTTAAACCTTTTCCTCATCTTGCTTGACCAGATTCCATATCTTTTAGGAGATAAAATCCAAACAAGACTACACACTTTCCACAAATATTATCTAAAATTTTCCTGCACCAGATTCTATATAAATTTGATCAATCTTCATATTTCTATGCATCATCTTAACTGTACAATCTATACATAGTCTGTATCATAATCCACAATGCGCATAATCTAATCTTCAATACTCAAATTGTATAGAGCTAATCTATGTCTATTTGTTTGCCAGTCTTCACAAAATATCAAGTATGATGACATCAATGACAAATACTATCATGAATGCAACATCCAACCACTCAATCATGTCACCATTACTTCTAGGATACCATCACCCACCCCCACCCCCCATGAATACCATATGCATTTATATATGTAGTTATATTAACTTATGATTTAAAAAATGTGAATGTAATATAAAAGAAAAAAAACCTACCTACCTACAAAAACAAAACCACATAAACTAGTAGACCCTACTACAAAGACCTAAATGCAAGAAGATCCACTAATTAAATGATAGATAGGTCCAACACCATGTGAAAAAAATAAAAATAAATTAAAAGGTAGTTATATAGTTATATTTAGTAACTCTATACATTATAATCTATTAAGATATTACAATGTATAACTAATATAAGATATCTAAAATATTATATTTATCTACATACATACTATCATACATATGTATGCATGTATGTATGTATATGCATATGTATATGTATATATACATATAATTATATATACACACACATATACATATATATGTATATACATATGTGTGTGTGTGTGTATAAATATATATATATATATATATATATATATATATATGTATATGTATATGTATACTTATGTATCTCTGTGTGTGTGTGTGTGTGTGTGTGTGTGTGTGTGTGTGTGTCTAGACACACACACATACACAAATGAATAAATGAAAGGTGAAGGAAATATAAATGAGAGTAAGGAAATAATCTAGATGTATATAGGTCTAGGCATATGTAGACCTATATGCACATAGATCCATATAGAATATTATAAAATGAGATTTAAAAGAAAAAATAGAGAGAGAATTATAATGGATAAAAAACACCCAAGACAAACCCCTAGAACCAAAAAAAGATGTTAACCATGTGAACCCAACCCTAGCCTCCTAAGAAACTAGTACTAGAGAACACATTTATGCATATTAGTTGTGTGTGTGTGTGTGTGTGTGTGTGTGTGTGTGTGTGTGTGTGTGAGAGAGAGAGAGAGAGAGAGAGAGAGAGAGAGAGAATGTAAATGAAAAAAAGAACACAAAAAAAAAAGCCAAATGAAACAATGCCCCCAAGAAGGACTACAAAAAACAAACTAGAGCATGACTAAAGGAACCAATAAGCCCAAGAGAATAGGGGAGTGTGGAAAGAAAATAATGAAACTAAACAAACAATCAAAGAAAGATCCAAAATGGAACCAAAAGACTATTAAGGATGATGGGGGTTGTCAAGCATACCATGATGGAGGTTGTCTAGAATACCTAAAAAGGGGAACCAAGAATGGTTAATGGGCCACCCATCATCTTGGTGGAGGATAATGTGATTGTAGTTAATGATACTGACATCTTTCAAATTACCCTTTAGATAATTATCCTCCTTGGATAAGACTTTGGAATTTGACAAATAGATAGAATATTTGGTAGAAGATAAGTGTTCTACTAAGGCAGTTTTTTTAACCCTCTTGCACTTGATGTTAGTAGTATGCTCATGGAACCTAGTGAGAATAGAGCAACTAGTTTCCCCTATGTAGGGAATGCCACAAGAGCACCCAAACCTTATAAACTCTATAGTCTATTAGAGATTCTTTGGGATCCTTAAGTGGGGTGTCATAGTTTCTTAGCTTAGAAAATGGCTTGAAGGTAACTCAAAGCCCCTTTTTGGTTAAGATTTTGGCAATTTTCCAAATGATTCCATCCATAAAAGGAAGGGAAGAATTAAGAGGATCCAAGGTTAGTGAAGGGTAGGAGTATAGTTAGAATTATAGGAGGACTTAAACTCATTAAGAGACTCAAATATTTTCTTATGAGAGTACTTATTATACTTGAAATGCTGGAAAAGTGGGTAAACTCCTTGGGTAAGTGGTCTTCATCAAGAATTCTAAGGGCTCTTAGAGAAAGAGCCTTGAGGATACCAAATTTTTGGCAAGGGTAGTGGTGGAATGAGGAGTGGAGGTACAAGTTAGTATGGGTAGCCTTACCATGCACATGATGACTAAAGGTAGCATTAGGCTTCTTGATGATAAGGACATCAAGGAAGGGTCACAAGTTGTCGAACTCAAGTTTGTTGGTGAAGGAAATGGTTGGGGCTAGGATGCTGATGTGCTTGTAAAACTCTTCAAGTTTTCTAGAGCTTGTGGCCAACAAATATTAGTGTCATCAACATTACCCTTCCACCATTTTGGTTTGAGGTGAAAGAAGTGGAGTGCCATCTCTTCAAAATACTCCATATGAAAGTTTTCTATTGACCAAGGAAAGGGGAAATCAATAGCTGCCCTTACTCCTACTAATAGATGAGATTTTGGAATAAGAAGAAGGTGGTTCTCAAGAAAAACTCTAGAAAAATGAAAATCTCATCACCAACCTTACACATCACTAACTAATTCTTACATCTCACTAATTGAACATGATCATGAAAAGGATTCTTGTTAAAGAAAAAGACTACATCAAAATTAAGCAAGATATCACCTTACTCCCACTTGATGTCCTTTATAAACTACAAAAAAAATTAGAATATTTGACAAAAGAGTTGCAATGTCCAAATAAAAGAGTGATGATATTTGTTAGATGAGAGGATAAAGAGTACGTGGGAGACCCAATGGTGTCAACAATAGGTTTCAATGGAATGACCTCTTTGTGAAATTTGGGAACCCCATATATGTGATGGTCTACTTCCCTAGAAGGAAATAACTGTTGGAATTTACAAATGGGAAATATACTTCTAAGAGGTTGGGGGCTGAATTAAAAGTACTAACTTTTATCCAATAAAACATTTAACTTAAATCAATACATGCATCAACATGAAGAAATAAGTTGGAAGTAAAAGCATGCATGTAAACACTTGCCGCCATATTTCATCACCCTGAAACCCTCCAAAATGAGAAGGTAAAACTGGGGTGGGGATGACACCCACAACTTACTACTACAAAAATAATGTAACTTGTCAAGGTTACAAAATTTGACCATATGCTATGGTCTACCCTCTGAAAGGCCTGCCCTGTTAAAGGCTTGCAAAGGATGGTTAGATCCTACCCTATTAAAGGATTTTACACCCTACTAGAAGTGTACCTATCTAAAGAATTTTTAGAAAATTCACTTGGAATTTCACCCTATTAAAGGATTTATCAATGGCTATTAAACCAACCTATCTCCATAGGATTTCACTCTGCTAATACAATTCTTAGAGAGTATAGTAGAATGTTTGATCTACTTACTTACAATCTTGTATTGCTAAATTCATATCCTTGTTCTATTCACTCTGATCCTTGCTAATCTGATATGTGACTTCTGTAACATTGATACTCTATTCTGCTAACTTGATTATGCAATTCTATCCTTCTTCTAAATCATCTTGATCATTTTCTTATCAATTCACCCCTTATCTCCTTCTATTATCCATGCTTCACTCTTTCTTCAGCTGTCCAAATTATGGGGCTTCGAATTCCTTAAAAATATTTCATGATTTAGGGTTAGGTATGAATCTATGGCTAAGATTCATTCTTTTCTCCTCTTTAGCATTCCATTTTTCTAATTGGTTGCATGTTGATTACATAGGGAATCAAATAGATTCATTCTTATCTCTACACTTCAAGATCTATCCATGAGTTAGCATGCAAATAGTTTACATCTTTATTTGTGCCTTCACAAACTTCTATGTCAATTTTGTGTTGCTCAACACTTGTTAAATACTAATGCTTAACACTAACTAAAATTCTATTTGGCTCAACACCTAAACTTTTCTCGACATGTATTGTTTACTTGACACTTAAACTTTCTCGACATCTGAGTGACTTGACACTTACCATATTTTTGTCTTGCTTGACACCTATTGCAACTTGACACTTGTACATATTATAATTGTCATCTATTTCTTGCTCAACATGGAATTAGAAAATAACTTAAGTGTTTTGATACTCAATTATCAAAACCATTTTGTGACTAGAAATCTCCCCCTCTTTTCACATGTCTCCCCCTTTTTCCATGTCTTCCCCTTGTAGGTTTTTTTCCTTCTGGCTATTATCTTTGTTTATCTCCTTATCTCCCCCTTTTATTTATGTCTCCCCCTTTTTGAAATTTATGTCAAAGGGCCTATACTCTGACTGAGTATTTAGCCAAGAAGGTCCTATTAACTTCCATGAAAACTTTCAGAGTAGCATCCCAATTTTGTATGAAAACTTCTTGGGATTTGATTTGAATTGTTGTCTCTTCTACAAGGTGAACTAAGCCATATAGAGTTGAAATATTAGGATCTTTCTTCAAGACATTTTCTACATAGGCTAGTTCTTTATGAAGGATTTCCATGTGGGGGGTCATGGAGGCTTGTATTTGAACTAACTTAGCCTTTGTATTAGCCTCTTTTGCTGTGAGTATAACTAGTTCCTTGTGAGTGTGAAGCATCGAATGAAAGTGCTTCTCACTTTGAGCTAGATTTTGTGGCAACTGCATGCTTGATATCTTTAAATTTCTCTCTAAGCTCAATATCCTCTAGCTAGTTTCTTATGTGAAGATTGAAGGATCACACAATTTTGTGTACAATGAGAATATATTCTCAATTAACTTCTTCACATTTTCAATTTTATTAGCTAGTTCTAATTGAGATAGTGTTATTTCACTAGATATTTTCTCATTTACCTTTGCTTGAAATTTCTTTTTTGGCCATTCCATGAATCTAACATTTGCATCATGGTCTTAACTTTGCACTTGGTCCACTATTTCTGATAGTTGCTCCAATATGGGCTTTGTTTCATTAGGTGTCCATAGGCTAAAGGAATCTAAGAAGATGTCCTTAATATCATGAAGTGCTTGCTTTTGTTTATACTCATTTATGAGTATCTCTTGCTTCTTTTTCCTTTCCAATGCTTCCTGCATTAGATTGATCTATTCAAGTGTAATGGTATCATAGTCATATTCTAGAATGAATATATCTTCATCTAATGTATGGTCTCCATAGTTAAGTACCCTTGTAGCTTAGTGGAGGTCAATCCAAGAGTTGATATTTGCAGTGGCATAGCATCAGTGCTCGACTTCTGAAGGACTCTAGTAGGAGTTCTAGTTCTTGGAAAATTCACCAATGTTTGAATAGCTTGCTCCTCATTTTCTTTTGGAATGTCCTTTTCTTTCTTTGACCTACCTTGATCAATGACAATTATTTGTGGTGCACCTTTTGTTTGTGTAGTAGGTACAAAAAGATCTATCTATCCTATTTGATCATTTGTGGGCTCTTGTTCCTTGACAGTCTTAGTTTTTTGTTCTACCATAACAACTTTAACTATGGAATCAAGCTATGTAGATGTATCAATTGATGCTTGTTCTTGAGGTTGTCCACTTGTAGCTATAGGGATGGTAGGAGGTGGTTCTTGTGGATTCACCTTGTCCCTAGTGAGGTCAGCTAAAGCTTTTTGTAACTCATCTACATTGACGAAAGCTAGACTATTGCATAATTATGCTTGTAATGTTGATTGGTCAAGGATCTTCTTTAGATCCTTTGCAGTCAATGGGTTGATGTTCTAACCAAAATTGTCAAGAAAATCCTTCACTATTACTATGTCTTCAGGTGTAGTTGTGTCATGAGGAGGACTCAATGGTGGCAATTGTGTGTCTTGCACACTTTATTCAGTTTTCTGCTCCTCAACTATTTCCTTTTCATCTTGCTTTTGTGTCTCCTCCTCTATATTTTCTACCTTTTCCTTTTTAGTTTCACCTTCCTTATCATCCTCATCATCTTCTCCATCATTTCTTCCCTCAAAGGGATCTTCCTCACCTTCTTTGACTGTAGTTAGTCCATAAATAATCTTCCACATCTTAGTGGATTTATTTACAACATCCTTAATGTTGTTTTGAAGGATACTAAATGCCCTATATTTGGGAGAAAATTTTCTCCCATGCTTCTTATTTTCTTTGGTAATCTAAACCCTTCTTAATTCTAGCATTACTTGTACTAGGGTAGATTCCCTTATTTCTTTTTCCATCTTTAGGAAATAATGCCATTTATTTTCAGAAATTAAATATAAATCTTTGGGCATTGTATTATCTAATTTAAGAGGAGCATTCTTGAATTTTTCCATCATGGCATATAATGAAACTTCAACCTTATTTTGATCTTCTCCACTTAACTTACCGAATCAATATTTTTCAAGCCAGTTAAGTACGCATTATCTTTAAAATTATCACAAATGTTGTCTAAACCAGATTTAGATGTATGAATTACCACTCTAAATTGGCTTGTGTCCTCTGACTCAGTTCTTTCAGCATTAGAGTCAGGCTAAGCAACATATTTTCTTTAGAATTTCTTCCTTACTGGACCTTGTTGCTTAGTAACCTTCTTCTTCTCTTTGGTTTTCTCCTTAGCCTTTTGAGTTATAGCCCTTGTGGTGGCTCTTGTAGCTAGGAGTGTAGGCTTTGTAGGGCTTGGTTTCACAACTTTCTTACCATTGGGCTGAGCAGTAGGCTATGTCTTTGTCTTTCTTTTCTTGGGCTAATTTGGTTTGGCTGGTGCTTCCTCACCTTCTTCTTCCTCAGTACCTTCTTCTTTTGCATCTTCTCCTAGTCCTTGGGTTAGGGCAAGTGGTTCCTACACTTTCTCTTCATCATCATCATCATCATCATCTTCTCCATCTTCATTAGTTCCCTCTCCAAATTTAGCCTTGAGCTTCTTCACTAGTTTCTCTTTCTTCTGTAGAGTTGATGTTGTCTTCAACTCCATTTCTGCCTTTGATTTCACAACATCATATTTACCAAAAAGTTTTGTAGCCTTGTCAACTTCTTCTACAAGTAGTGCAATGATTGCTACAGATGCTTCATCAATGTTTATTTCATAACCTAATGGCCTTAGCCATCTGACTCTTGGTACAACAATTTAAATGTATGTGTAATCAATGTCAACTAGAAAGCATATGACATTGATGTGCTACTCTAATAAAGAAATTGGAATTCTCAGTCTTTATTTCATGGACTTCTTGAAGTTCTCAAAATAGCTACTCATTATGGTTTCAAAGTTATCTCCCATCTACTCTATGTACTCATTGATTTGAATAGATGTACACCTGTTGGTCTTCCATTCTACCTTACCAAAAGAAGGGAAATCATTTTGAATATAGAAAAATATACATATCAAGATGGAACCAAACATACATTGAGCACTCTTGGATCTCCTTATTGCTCCTAACTTTTGCATAATTTGTTGCAATTCTAGCTTTGCTAGATCATAAGTGTCATCTTTCTTCACAATTTTGTACCCAAAATGAACTACTCTATATGGTACACTATTCAGTTGGCTTGACTGATAAACTCTATGAGATATAACCCTCACTGCAAACTCAATTAGTAGATCTTTGATGGTTTCAATTGTCATTCCTCTTTTGTTCCATTGTGCCCTTATGTTTTTCTCAATAAACTTCCTTTGAGTCACTTCTTAGAGTCTTTGGTTGATCGAGGGTTGGATACCCTATAACCCTATGAATAATTCTTTTAGATAATTTGATTGGCCCTCCTCCCAACCATAAGCATCCATCATGTGTCCTGATCAAAATGATTCTAGTCCACTTCATTTTGAAGACCATGGGGAAATGTAGAGCATGTGTCAATCCCTTTTTATCTACAATGTCGAATTCCTCTTTTAACACTCCATTCCCACACAATTTGTAATAAGCATGGAAAATCTCCATGTCTCCTATTCCTCCAACTTTGCAATTATAGCATTTTTTCACATCCTTAACCATTACAACTTTTGGTGGAATAATGGATAGTGCACCTATAGGGTAATTTTTGTATGCAACCTCTTGAATTACCCTAAAATCTAGTTGCTTAACTTCATCACTAACTAACTAAACTTCAAATGCTTCCTTATCCTTAGGGTTCTTAGAGCTAGAGGCACTTTTAGCTAACTAGGGTTTTAGAAAATTTCAAAATGGTGTAGCTCTTTACTTGTAGAATACCTTTGATCAATGAAATAATGTTGAATCTATTATATTATGGTGGCTAATCAGGAAAGTATTGTACACATATTATGGCCAACATATGGCCAACATGTTGTAACCCTAAAATGGATAAAATAATTGTATAAAAGGGTTTAGGGTTAGGTATTTTCATGATGTTGTGATGCAAAATTGGTTCTTGCGGTCATATTGAGCTGTAAGGGATTACAGACTGTAATTAGGTTGTAATCACTAGATTGTAATAAGATCGGACTTGCTGTCTGGTGGATGTAGCCTAGGGATTGGGCAAACCACATTAAATCTTGGTGCCTTGTGTTCATTTCTAGGTGATCTATTATTTTCTATTATTGGTTATATTTGCATGTAGTTTTTATTTCTATCTATGGTTTATCCTAACAAGTGGTATTAGAGTGAGGGTGTCTTTCAGTTATCCTCTACAGGAAAGTCTCACAATTAAGTGGGAGTCTCACAGTTGAGTGGGAGTGATGGTAGATGAGGGTAAGTTGAGGGTTGACCGGTTTAATGGGCAAAATTTCTAGTTATGGAAGATGCAAATGGAAGACTATCTATATCAGAAGGATTTATGGAAGCCGTTGGAAGGCAAAGCCAAGAATGAGGGAACTATGTCAGAAGTTGAATGGGATCTTTTGGACAGAAAGGCACTCGGAAGCATTTGGTTATGCTTGGCACCATCGATGGCATTTAATATTACAAAAGCAAAGATGACAGAAGATTTGATGAAAACCCTAGTGACATTGTATGAAAAGCACTCCACTTCAAACAACGTATTTCTCATGAAGCATTTATTTAATATGAAAATGGCAGAAGGTGGATCTGTTGCAGATCATTTAAATGAGTTTAATACTATTACTAGTTAGTTATCTTCTGTGGGTATCAATTTTGATGAAGAAATTAGGGCTCTCTTGATTTTGTGTTCTTTGCCTGAAAGCTAGAATGGCTTGGTAATGGCTATGAGTAATTCTGTTCCTGGATCTAGTACCCTAAAATATGATGATGTGATCAGTGTTTTTTTGAGTGAGGAAACTCGTAGGAAATCCTCAAGTGGATCTACATCAGGAAGTGCTTTGAATGCACAAAGTAGGGGCAGAATGATTGAGAGAGGAAGTAACTCTGGAAATCATGGGAAATCAAGATGAAAGTCAAAAGGGAAGAGGTCTCAATCAAGAGGACCAAATGACTACTAGTACTATGGGAAACTAGGGCACAAAAAGAAAGATTGCTGGAATCAAAATAAAAATGAAGGAGATAAATCAGATGGAGACAAGGAGGCAAATGTGGTAAGTAAAAAATTCGAAGAGGATGCTTTGCTTTCATCTTTATAAAGAGTTGATGATTCATGGGTTTTAGATTCCGACGCTTCATTTCATGCTACACCTCATAGAGGTTATTTCATTGATTATGTCCAAGGGGATTTTGGGCTTGTTTATTTGGGGGATAATGAACCCTATCAGATTGTTGGAAAGGGAAAAATTAAGATTAAGTTACAAAATGGGAATCATTGGCTACTACATGACGTAAGACATGTTCCAAGGCTAAGTAGGAATTTAATTTCATCAGGGCAACTCGGTGATGAGTGTTGTGTAGTTACTTTTAATGATAAAAATTGGAAGGTTTCAAAAGGTTCCCTTGTAGTAGGAAAAGGTGTGAAAGTAGGCACCTTATATCTTTGTACAGGTCATATTGTTCCTTCTACTTTGATTGTTTCAAAGAAAAATGAATGTTCTGGAATAATTGTTGCAGTGGAGCAAGGTGAACAAATAGTTGTTGTAGATTTTGATATAGCGTTGTGGCACAATAGACTTGGGCACATGAGTGAGAAAGGTAGGAAAGTACTTCATTCAAAGAAAGTTTTACCAGGTCTGAAATGTGTTAATATGGATTTTTGTGAAAGTTGTGTGTATGGAAAACAAAAGAGAGTGAGTTTTGTAAAGACTAGGAAGGAAAATAAAAGGAGAAATTAGAGCTTGTGCATACAGATGTATGGGGACCAGCTCAAGTATCTTCCCTTCGTGGCTCTCATTATTATGTTACATTTATTGATGACGCAACTAGAAAAGTATGGGTTTATTTCCTTAGACAGAAATTTGATGTGTTTCAAACTTTTAAGAAATGGAAATGCTTGGTTGAAAATGAGACTGGTAAGAAATTAAAATGTCTCAGATCTAATAATGGTGGTGAGTATTGCAGTCATCAATTTGAAGATTATTGCTCCACTAATGGTATTCATAGATAGAAAACTATTCCAAGGACTCCGCAAGAAAAAGGAGTGGCTAAACGCATGAACATTACTATAATGGAGCATGCAAGGAGCATGAGGTTGCATGCTGGGTTGCCCTTACACATGTGGGAAGAGGCTAGCAATACTATAGTATATTTCATTAATAGAGGTCCCTCTACTCCTTTAGACTATGGTATTCTAGAGGAAGTATGGACTAGTAAGAAGGTGAGTTATTCTTTTCTCAAGACCTTCGGTTGTGAAGATTTTGCTCATATAGACTCTAAAAATAGAACCAAGCTAGAAGCTAAATCAAAGAAATGTGTCTTTGTTGGATATGGAATTAATGAATTTGGTTATAGGCTTTGGGATTTTGAAAAACATAAAATTGTAAGAAGCCAGGATGTCATATTCAATGAGAAAGTGTTGTGCAAAGATCTATTGCAGCAACATGAGAAGAAAGAAGATGATTATGTAGTGTTGGATAATACTCTAAAAGCTGATGTTCTAGCCATTCCTCATTATGTGCAACCACTGAAATAGCGAATACCACACTGACTAGTGAATGTTAGATGGTCAACAAGGCAAATTAGACCTCCACAAAGATTTTCTCCCTCTTTGTATTCTACTTTAATTACTGATGCTGGTGAACCTAAAAGTTATGATGAAGCTATGCAGGTGGATACTAAGATTCAGTGGGATTCTGTAGTGAAAGATGAAATGGACTCTTTGCTAAAGAATAAGACATGGGATCTATGCAAGTTGCCTACAGGTAAAAAGGCTTTACAAAATAAGTGGGTTTACAAGTTGAAAGAAGAGGAAGGAGGTTAGAAAATATTTAAGGCCAGGTTAGTTGTAAAAGGTTTTGCATAGAAAAAGGGAATTGATTTTGATGAGATATTTTCTCCTGTTCTTAAAATGACTTCTATTCATACTATTTTAAGTCTTGTGGCTACTGAAGATTTGGATTTAGAGTAGTTGGATGTTAAAATAGCCTTTCTTCATGGTGATTTGGATGAAGAAATATTTATGGCTCAGCCACAGGGTTTTGAGGTCAAAGGTAAGGAGAACTTAGCGTGCAAATTGAAGAAAAGTTTATATTGCTTGAAGCAAGCACCTCGACAATGGTATTTGAAATTTGATAGTTTTATGCATGATCATGGATATAATACGTGTCATTCAGATTATTGTGTTTATTTTGAGAGGTTGGATGATGATAGCTACATTATTTTATGTTTATATGTTGATGATATGCTTGTAGTTGGGTCTAACATGGATCATATTAAGGGGTTGAAATGCCAGTTAGCACATGCATTTGCTATGAAGGATTTGGGGGCAGCAAAAAAAATCCTTGCTATGAAGATTTGTAGAGATAGGAAGAATAGAACATTGACGCTATCTCAGGCTGATTATGTTGAGAAGGTGTTGCAATGTTTCTCTATGGAGAATGCTAAATCTGTTAGCACACCTTTACCTAGTCATTTGAAATTGACTAAGGAGATGTGTCCTAAGACATAGGAAGAGGAGGATAAGGTGTCCAATGTACCCTATGCTTCAGTTATAGGAAGCTTGATGTATGCTATGGTATGCACTACGCCATATATTGCCCATGCAGTGGGAGTCGTTAGCAGGTATATGAGTCATCCAGGATTTGAGCATTGGAATGTTGTCAAGTGGATTCTTAGATATTTGAGAGGAACATCCAATAAGTGTTTACACTTTGGGGGCTCTACTATTGATTTATAGGGCTATGTTTACTCAGATTTGGTAAGGGATATCGATACTAGGTGGAGCACTACAGGTTATGTCTTTACTATTGGTGGGGCAGCCATGAGCTAGGTTTTGAGGTTACAAAAGATTAATGCTCTATCCACTACAAAGGCAGAGTATGTTACTGCTACAGAGGCAGCCAAAGAGATGAAATGGCTTTAGTTCTTCTTGGAAGAGTTGGGACATCCTCAGAAAGATAATTATTTATTCACAGATAGTCAAAGTTCCATTCATCTTGCAAAGAATTCAACTCTGCATTCTAAGACCAAACACATATAGTTGTGGTACCATTTCATTTAGTCAGTTTTGGAGGATGGACAATTAAAGCTGGAGAAGATCCAGACAAATGATAATCTAGTAGATATGTTGACAAAGGTTGTAACAAGGGAGAAGCTAAACTCCTCTTCAGCTTCAGTTGGTCTTCTACACTGAACATAAATAAAAGAATAGTAGAGTCCAGGGTGGTTTGATCCACCGGGAGCCCCATGTGGTAGTGGTATTGCTACATGATTAGTCTCCAAGTGGGAGATTTTTATTTAGTGTGGAGCCTGATCAATCCCCAAGTGGGAGATTGTTAGATTATGGTGACTGATCAGGAAAGTACTATACATACTTCATAATTAGTGGGGTTTGGCATTGTAGCCGACATATTATGGCCAACATATGGCCGACATGTTGTAACCCTAAAATGGATAAAATACTTGTATAAAAGGGTTTAGGGTTAGGTATTTTCATGATGTTGTGATGCGAAATTGGTTCTTGTAGCGGTATTGAGCTCTAAGGTATTATGGACTATAATCAGGTTGTAATTACTGGATTGTAATAAGATCAGACTTTCTATTTGGTGGACATAGCCCAAGGATTGGGTGAACCATGTTAAATCCTGGTGCCTTGTGTTCATTTCTATTTGATCTATTATTTTTTGTTATTGGTTATATTTGCATGTAGTGTTTATTTCTGTCTATGGTTTATCCTAATAGAATCGTTGCTAGAATCTGCTCAAATGCTTCATGCTTTCTTGCAAATTGCTTCTTCGCTCTCCTCACTCTTTGCTCTATGGTCATAATGATGTGAAATGAGAAAAAAATTGACCTTATACCCTTCAATTTTCTGCATTAAATGCTTAGTGCATATATAGCTGTACACTTGACTTCTATGCAATTCTTACTTCACTCAACATCCATTAGTATTTTCATCACTCAGCAACCATTAGAATTTTCCATCACTCGGTAGCTATTAGAATCACCCTTACTCAGCTCCAATAGAAATTTCCTTTACTCAATAGCAACCCTTCAATTTTCTGCATTAAATGCTTAGTGCATATATAGCTGTACACTTGACTTCTATGCAATTCTTACTTCACTCAACATCCATTAGTATTTTCATCACTCAGCAACCATTAGAATTTTCCATCACTCGGTAGCTATTAGAATCACCCTTACTCAGCTCCAATAGAAATTTCCTTTACTCAATAGCAACTAACATTTCCTTTTCTTGACACCTACTACTCACTTGGCTTCAACTAGTTTTGGTAGAAAACTCAGCACGTACTAAAATTCACTCAACATCTAAAGAAGATTTTTCACACTTGGTAGTATGTGAAAACTTGAAGATTTAACCTTGCATATTTATTAATGTTGATTTATACTTTTTAGTACTAAATTATCTAGGAACTAATGTATGGTAAAGCATTTAAACATCAATCCCACATACCTTCTCTTGCTTAGTTGGATGACATGTGATCACTTGACCTTTTGGATGAAGTGATCCCTCCATTAGATGTCCTACTTCCATCTCTTCTCTTCCATGTTTTATTCATCTCTCCTCTAATGTGTTCAACATCTAATTTTCCTTTTGCTTTGTTGAACTTAGAGTTGGGTACCTTTGACCTTGTTGGATAATGCTTGTTGATATGGCCAGTCTTTAAATAGCTAAAACAAGTGGTTTGACTCAACCATTTGTTGTACTTTCCACTAAAATGTGTTCTTATGCAGTTCTCAGAGATGTCTCCATACTCTTGACAGTAGTGACAGCTCTACCTAGTATTGTAGTCCCAATTGTAGTGATGTCCATGGCTTATTGTCTTTGCAAGTTTGTTTGGTGACCACATAGGCTTAGATCTGCACTCAAAGGCTCTATGTCTATACTTTTGATATTTGTAGTAGTGACCTTCAAATATTGGTGCATGCATGGTTCTTGTCTTGTATTCATGTGCTTGGTGACCTTGCTTTTTGCATTTGTGACAGTGACCTATGTTTTTAGGTTTGTCATATTGCTTTACATTCTTACTCCTGCACACATTAGTATTATGTTCGTTCTTACCACAAAAATGACAAGTGGGTTTTGAATTCTTACCTTTGTCACTCCTTTCTTCAGTAGTCTTGGATGATTCTCCTTCTTCAATGCTGGCATAACCTAGTCCTGACATGTTATTACTGGACCTTGGGGATTTCAATAGTTGTTCAAAGTACTTGATAGCTTCATTTGGTTTGTTGAAGCTCTTAGAAATCTCTCTCTCTCTCTCTCTCTCTCTCTCTCTCTCTCTCTCTCTCTCTCTCTCTCTCTCTCTCTCTCTCTCTCTCTCTCTTCTTAGATCACTTTGCAGTTGTTCATTCTACAACTTCAGTGTGGTGATCTCATTGTCTTTGGCATATAGCTCATAATGAGCATTCATCATCTAACTTAGGGTAACCAATTGCACATTAGAAACTCTGGCAAGCTTAGTTGACTTCTCCTCTAGTCTGTTGGCTAGGTTTCTCTTGTCATCTTCTATCATCACCTTATCTGCAATGGCTCTTTTCTTCCATTCAGTCACTTCACATAGCATTATGGCTTGTGATTCTTGCTCAATATTGAGATTTTTGATCTCTTCTGCTTGAGCTTTGAGCTTCTGCTTGAGCTTGAGCTATTGCTACATCAAACTCATTTGAGTCTCCATTAGCAAAGAATTTGGTGGTGTCAATCTCCTTGTACTGAGTGTCATTTTTTGCAATGGCAATGTCTTTCCTTCTCTTTAAGGATTTCTTCAATTCCTCTATAGCATCCTCTAGTGAATGTAGAATGAGCTAGATCTCAATACCTTAGATCTCCATGATCTTTCCCAGTTTGTAGACCCCCATCTCTAGATCTTTTCTCCAAGTTGTAAGGCTTCTTCTGATGAGAACTTATCTCTGATTGTAATTATTGGAATTTACAAATGGGAAATATAGTTCTGAGGGGTGGGGTGGGGGGGTGTGAATCAGAAGTACTAACTTTTATCCAATAAAACTTTTAACTTAAATCAATACATGCATCAACATGAAAAAATAACTTGAAAGTAAACATATGCATGTAAACACTTGATATGATATTTGATCTCCCAAAAACCCTCCAAAATGAGAAGGTAAAATAGGGGTGGGGATGACACCCACAACTTACTACTACAACAATAATGTAACTTGTCAAGGTTACAAAGTTTGACCATAAGCTATGGTCTATCCTATGAAAGGCTTACAAAGGATGGTTAGATCCTACCCTATTAAAGTATTTTACACCCTTGTAGAAGTGTACCTATCTAAAGGATTTCTTAGAACATTCACTTGGAATGTCACCCTATTAAATGATTTATCAATGGCTGTTAAACCAACCTATCTCCATAGGATTTCACTCTACTAATATAATTGTTAGAGAGTATAGTAGAATGTTTGATCTACTTACTTCCAATCTTGTATTGCTAAACTCAGATCCTTGTTGTGTTCACTCTGATCCTTGCTAATCTGATATGTGACTTCCACAACGCTAATACCCTATTCTGCTAACTTGATTCTATAATTTTTTCCTTCTTCTAAATCACCTTGATCATTTTCTAATCAATTATCACCTTATCTCCATCTATTCTTCACTCTTCACTCTCTCTAAATTATGGGGCTTTGACTTCCTTAAAAAGATTTTGTGATTTAGAGTTAGGTATGAATCTATGGCTAAGATTCATTCCTTTTGCCTCTTTAGCATTCCATTTTTTTGATTGGGTGCATGTTGATTAAATAAGGAATCAAATAGATTAAATCTTATCTCTAAGATTTGACATCTATCAATGAGTTGGCATGCAGATGGTTTACATCTTTGTTTGTGCCTTCACAAACTTCTATGTTAATTTTGTGTTTCTCAGAACCTATTAAATACTGATGCTCAGCACTAACTAAAATTTTCTCTTGCTTGGCACTTGAACTTTGCTTGGAATCTATTTTTTACTCAAAACTTAAACATGCTTGGCATCTAAGTGACTTAGCAATTACTATATTTATGTCTTTCTCAACACCTATTGTAACTCAAGAGTTGTACATATTATACTCAGCATCTATTGCTAGCTCAGCATGAACTTAGCAAATAACTTAAGTGTATTGACACTCAATTGTCAAAACCATTTTGAGACCAAAAGTAACTTTAATGAGGAACTGGACACAAGAGATTTGAATTTATTTATGATCTTGGAGCACAGGTTACAAGAGAAGATATTATAGATCCTAAGATCTAAGAGCATGTCAAGCATCTTAGAGATGTACTATTATTTAATCATGATGATTGTGGCATTACCTTTTTCTTCTTTGATGATAACAATACCATTACTTCTAATTAAATAGAAGAAAGAATGCAACTCACTTCTTGGGATGTTTCATTTAGGAGGCTTTTAATGTAATAGAGCAATGGCATAATCTTTCCTAATCTCTTCAAAAACATCATATGAGAGAGATCAAATATCATTCTTAATCTCAAGAATAAAAAGATAGTGAGCAATAGAATGAGGAGAGAAATAAAAATTGAGACCATGGTTCAACACGTTCAAAGATAAGGGGTATATGTTGGCATTAGAAAATTTTACCACCAACCTATTTTCACAATTAGATCCTAAGGAAAAAGAAGAGGAAACCACATGATGGACTGAGGGACCCATACCAATGTTTAGGGTTTGGATATGGAGATACTCAATCTCATAAGAAGGAGTTGGCAATCCAACCTCATGGAACATATCAAAAGGAGGGGTTTCAAAATTTAAAAATGGGAGTGATAACACTAACTTCAAGAAGGACAATGAAGATGTTTTGGGAGGTTATTTTGAGCTGACTATATCCTCCATGCATGAATTTAACATAGGTTTATCAACATTAAAACTATTGATAAGACTCAAATATATGATGATTTGGGCTTGATGACAAAAAAGAATCTAGGAATAAACATTAGTTCAATGAATGCAAAACTTGTGATTCAGGAAAGGAGAACAAGAGAGATTGGTGAATGTACTTACAAGTTCTAGTAAGGAGTAATTGTGTGGAGATGAACTTTTGGGGTTGATACTTAATGAACCACTTCCAAATTTAACTCCATGAGTAACAAATGAATCAAGTGAACCCTCCTCTATGCAAGAATGAAAATGCCATGATCATAAGATGGATTTGTAGCTAATGAACCTTCTTATGAGAGGGAGTGTCCCTCACTAAACAATACTTGTTATTTAGTCTGAGGTAGGTTAAAGTGGACTACATCACCATGTCTCCTCATGAGGCATCTTCTCCTAATCAAGTGATGATTATTACTAACTATATCCTAATTAGAATAAGATGCCTTGTGGGGAGAAGATACCACATAGGAAGAGATGCTGATGGATTAATAATTCTTAAGAGAAATTATTGTAGGAACTTTTGAAGGGAAAGGGTGCATTGGATGATAGAAGCTAGAGAATGAACAAAACAAGCTATGAGACTTTTATAATAGACAAGCAAACTTCCTCTTTTTTCTTCTATGATAGGAAAGCTACTTGTAGAAAATGCCTTCCAAATGCCAATATATAGGGTAAATATAAAAGATTATAAATATACTTTAGAACATTAAAATGCATAGGAAAAATGAAAATATTGAAAAACAAATGCACACGAGATAAACACAAGAGACCAGATTTAACCTAGGAAAACCTTTCAGGAAAAACCCACCACCCAAAAACCTCGAAAAAACTTTGTATTACAATTAAAAAATTATGTACAAAAAACTATAGTTTCTTGATAGGCTTGTAGGCTCATATTTCCTTTACAATCAACTTGATTTTCACAACTAATTATATTCCTAACCAATTCTATAGATATTTATACAATCTACAATTCGTTATGGATTATGGTGTATTAACTATCAAAAAACAATTCAACTGCTAGCAGCCTTGAAACTCATCCATCTAATAGTCACTCTTTTAGATATCAAATTTCTCTAGTGACTCAGATGCCTCAAGTCACTTATAAACCTTCAGTGATAGTCATTCGGACACCTTTGGTCATGCGGATGTCTTTGGTGATCAAGATGCCTTCTATCACATGGACGCCTTTTTTGACATGGATGCCTTTGATCACACAAACCTCTTCCATCACATAGATGCCTTTGGTTATGTGCCTTTTGTCAAGTGGATTCTCTTGGTGATGTGAATGGCTTTATTCACATGGATGACTTTGGTCACACAAATGCCTTCAACTAAGACACCTTTGGCATACCAAATTCACTGCATACCTATGCCAAGATTTAGTATACTGACACTGTACCAACTTCACCACCAAGCATACCATAATGCCAAGTCATGAAAGACCCTTCATCATATGGTGGAATCACATATATGGTGTTTAACCATACAAGTATGGTATCTCACTATATAAGTACAATATCTCACTATAAGGTAAAAAACCATTGTACAGACTTGTCATTCTCAACATTCTGATGTACTCCTCTTGACATCATCAGGAATTAGCATTGGAAGAAATGTCTAAACAAATCCAAAGGTTTGGACATAGGGAATCAACTAGCTCCAGGTGAAGAGACATTAAAATTGCGCATTTATGTGGCTGATCATCCTCCTTATTTACTAAATAATTGATTTCAAAGGGAGAGACAAGCTTGGAAGAATATGTAAATATTGTTCATGCTCAAAACATGGTTGTGGATACTAAAAAAAGGTGGGATTAGATTAGAATCTCTGCAACACTTGAAGAAGGCTAAGTCTACAACTTTTTTCATAATCTTGATCCTTAACACTTCAAGTTGAGTAAATTTATGATATCACTCCCACCTGTGAAGGGTATCAATTAACATTATCAGATTAACACAATTTATTTGTAAAGAAAATTTATTTTAGTATTAACCTTTCAAATCACACTATGTGATCCATCATCAAGATGAGAAGGTGTAGGATTAGAAATAATGAGAAGATGCAGACCAAGTGAAACTCAAGAGTTATATGTTGTGAAGGGGTTACCACACAAAACTATGCAAAGAATAAGAGGAGAGTAAATGTTACATAAATGATAAAACTAAATTAAAATTTTTAACAAAAAAAGAAAATGGGGATGCATAAGTTGATAGGAAGCATAGGGGAATAACTAAGAAGAGGGGATAAATAAAGGATATAAACTATCAAAAAACACTCTTCAGAAAACAATTGATAAAGAATCTAAAAGTGAAATAAAAACATAAAAAATTATAAAACAATATCAAAATAATAACAAAAACACAAAAAAAAAAATGAAAGGAAAAACTAAAATTAAGAAAATAACACAAAAGAATGACATATATATATATATATATATATAGTCTTTGTCTTTACCCAGGTTCCTATTCATGACTTTGTTCAATTAGTGAAGTGTAAGGTTGGTGATGAAATAGCCATTTTGGTAGAGCTTTTCTTGAGATCCACATATAAACACACACACATGCATGCATATATACAAGTATATATCTATATATATGTATATATACATACATATATACATATATACATATATATACATACATACATATATGCGTATATATATATATATGTATGTATACATATACACACACATATATATATGTACATACATTTATACATACATATACATATGTATATATATGTATATGTATACATATACATATATATATGTGTGTATATATGTATACATACTTATATATATACATATATATATATGTATGTATACATATACATATATATATGTATGTATACATATACATACATATATATATATATATGTACATATACATATACATATACATATACATATATTTATATATATATATGTATATATATACATATATATACATATATATATACATATATATCTATATATATATATATATGTATGTATGTATATCTATATACATATATATGTATATATATACATATCTATATATATATGTATGTATGTATATCTATATACATATATGTATGTATGTATATATATGTATGTATACATATACATACATATGTATATATATGTATATGTATATATATGTATAAAACTTTTATTTTCTTATAGTATGTGAAGGATAGAATGTGCTACATATTTTATATTTGAAACATGTTATAAAATTGGGAAGTTAATGAAGTTGTTTGATCAATCTGTTAATTGTGACTTAAGATGCAACTCAATTAGAAAATAAATAATAATTATTTACTAATGTAAAAATTATACAATATTTATATTGGTTAAAAGTTGAGAATATCCCTAAAAAATCTTGTTTATTTAATTAAATTTAGGTGGAAAAGTTGTCAACTACATGGTTGGAGTCTAGAGATACAAGAAAAAAAAATAAATATATATATATATATATATATATATATATATATATATATATATATATATATATATATATATATATATATATATATATATATATATATATATATATATATATATATATATATATGTATGTATATATATATATAATAGATTTTGTGTTTTTACCATCTAGCTTGAACACATCTAGGCCAAATCCCATAGAAATATCGAGGTAAAAATCAATATTTCTAACTTATGTCTGAAAAAATCAGATTCTTATTCAATCTCCAATATATATTGAATATGTTATATTTATCCAATATCTATTGTCTTTTATTTGTTTTACAATATAAATGAATTAACCTAATTTATGATAATATATATTGAAAACCTTTCCTTTTGTTATATACATTATATTGGATTGAGAACTTTAATAGCATCAGAAGTGACATGTTTTTTTTTTTTTTTTTGTCTTATTTCAACTCAAGTTGGTATTCATGGGATCAAATTAGTATGTCTTTGTTGATGTGGTAGCAAAGTGAAAACTATGATTATATATCAACTAATTCAAAAAAAAAATCTGATTTAAACAAAACATATTGTAATGATCAAGAAGAGAACTACTTATAGAGAATCTTGTTATGATTTATATTAAGAAAAAAAAATGAAGAATTTGTTTAATATTATACTCCATGGTTTCATGAACATTCTTCATGAGCATGGATTGTAGCTACATCCATTCAGCATGTAGATGAAAATATAGAAAATATTATTAATAGTAAATTAATGTAAGAGATAATGCACATTTCAAAATAAATTTGTTCTCTTGTTGCTTTCCAAGGTATGTCAATTACTCTAGGTGAAAAAATGAAGCTAATAATTAATTGGAAAAAGTGGGAAGAGCCTCCCAAGCAAATGATAAAAGTTACAAATAAGGAGGAAGATCTAGGAAAAATAATGTAGTAGATGAGTGAAGTAATATCCACATGTGAATTTGTGTTAGGTTATAATGATGAATAGCTACCATTGACTAGTAGATTGAGTAGTGACATAAGAACTTACATAAACATGTACACTAAAAAACTCATTTTACATAGAGAAGTAACATGTTTTATGCAATTATTTATAGATAAATGTGAATGAAGCCTCAAATTGGTAAATTTGTTAGCAAGTAATATGTTAATACATTTCATTTCAGAATGATGAAAATTATTATTTTAAATGTTTATTCGTCAGTGCCCTTTTATTTATATGACTTTCAATGATTGGTTTCCCATGTTGGGCATGATGCCTCTAAATTCTTACTGAATCATATCTCCCTTCGATAGAAGGTTGGTGGTATCTAGAGGTTGAGGTGATAAATACAATTTTCTCTACCATTAACAAGATACTCTCTAAACCATAGAGGCTTAATAAGTAGGAAATATTTTGCATGTAGTAAGGGTCTCTCTCTCTCTCTCTCTCTCTCTCTCTCTCTCTCTCTCTCTCTCTCTACTACATTTGGGCCCAAATTGCAATTGCCACCCATCACCCAAGTGACAATACCATGAATGGTCTCCCGTTAGATGGGCATTCGAATTTTTCTTTTGTAAATTATGATGACAAGGGAATCTATCACAATTATGATGGATAAAGTTGTCCTAACTTGGAAGAAGGAAATGGAAAGAGTTTATTTTCATGTCATCACAATTGCAATAGTAGACCATTACATATACAATAGCTTAAGATTTTAGAGTGTCATCCCAATTTTCATAGTTGTACTATAGGACTAATGGCTATCCATCGAATCAAGCCATCACAAGTGCAATGAGTATATGACAGCAGTGTTGTGGGAGCAAAAAATATCTATTGAACAAGTCTATCACAATTGCAATGGGTATGTAATAGTAATGTTTTAGGAGTGAATACTATCTATTTGAAAAAGCCATCACAATTCTGATGTCTTTCCAAATTGTTAGAAAAATAACAAAGAAGAAAAAATTGAATAAGTATTCCTAGATTTCCCATGAGAACATCACAAAAAGTCTCAAAGTCAGCTATGATGCTCTAGGGAAGAAAGAGAAGGAGATGTTCTTGGATGCAAAATGTTTCTTCATTGTAGAAAGAAGAAGCATAATCATTGCAACATGAGATGCTGCATTTTATGGAACACTTGGTTGAGGAACTCTTTTCAATAGATGTCTTTTTGAGGAGGATGAAGATGGTTTGATAAGAATGAACACTCACTTGAGGGACATGGGGAGGGACATTTCAAATGGATAGCTACCATACCACCTTTGGTCTCTAAAGATAGTAATCAAGGTGAAGTCAATGCCTTCTTTATGGATTTATTAGTCGTGGCATGGTTCTATCTTTAGTCTCAAGATATTCCTCCTCAATAGGTAAAGTTAATTCCTTCTTTTTATGGCTTTAATAATTGTGGATAGGGAACCTAACTTCTTCAATTATAATGAGCTCTAAAAAATTATTTTATTTTATTTTTTACTTGATAATGTAGGAAGCAATACAAGGTTGAGGAGTAAAAATAGATTCACATAGTTAGTTGTCATACAACCATATGTTAATGTTGATCTTTACTTGGTTTTGAGGATAGTGTAATACTCTACTAATCAGGGCCAACCACATGAAGGTGGAATATCTCATTTGGCCCCATCACCCACCCCCCCCCCCCAACCTCTAAATTCCCTAACAGCTAAAATTAATTAATTAAATTCATTCATTCTATTAATAAATTCCTCATTAACATCATATCATTGATTTGATAAACTTGTGAGTGCCACTCTAGATCGATAATGCATGTGCAATTGTATTCTATATACATCAACAAGAGGAGGAGTGGAAAAAATTCACCACACTTACACTTATTTAGTAGGTCTATGCAAACCTCTAACAAAAATGCAAACCTATTAGGTTTTTTCAGCTCCACCTAATGTTGTATGCATATGAATTGAGATTGCATATTGAACTATGGCATCCTTCTACATTGACTCAAATGAAGAGATTCACATAGTTAGTTTTCATGAAATCATAGGTTGATGTTGAGCTTCACTTGGTTTTTTCAATAGTTTAATATTCTCTACTAATTAGGGCCAATCACGTGAAGGTTGAAGTTCATTCACCCCACCCCCCTCCCCTCTACCCCACAACATATGAATTCCCCATTAACATATAAAATTCATTCATTCATTCCATTAATAAATTCCTTGTTAACATTATACCATTGAATTGATAAACTTGTGAATGCCACTTTGAATTGAGAATGTACGTGCAACTGCATTCTCTATGCATGGATGATAGGCAAAGCTGAAAAACCCCACCACATTTACATCTATTTAATAGGTCTATGCAAACATCTAACAAAAAGGAAAACCTATTGGGTTTTTTTAGCTCCACCTAATGTCTTATGCATATGAATTGATATTTCATATTGAACTATGGTGTCCTTTTACAGTTCCAAAAACCAATAGATTCACATAATTAGTTGTCATGCAATCATTGATTAATGTTTAGCTTCATTTGGTTTCAAGAATAGTTTAATATTCTCTACTAATCAAGGCCAACCACATGAAGGTGGAAGCTCATTTGGCTCCACCCCCCCAACATATAAATTCCCCATTAACATCTCAAATCCTTAAGAAAGGATCAATCTTTAAAGTACAAAAATGTTCTAGACTTGCACAAGTGACATCATTTTTATGCCACATCCAAAATAAAATTCTACCACTTTGAATAAATAATGCACATGTAGTTGCATTCTATATGCATGGATAATAGGAATTGCTGAAAAAATGCAACATGATTACATTTATTTAATAGGTCTATTAAGTTTTTTAAATTATAGACCATTATGAACATTAGAATTCTAGCTACTATGTCCAAGAAAATGTCCTCAACAAGCTAGCACATAAAAATTCTGATTTGCTTGCATGCTGAGGACATTACCCTTTCTTATAAGAGTCAAAATTACAATTTTCATGATGGTCTATACCTTAAAATACCTAACTAAATATCTCTAACAAAAATGGAAACCTATTGTATTTTTTAGACCCATCTAATGTCATATGCATCTGAATAGAGATTTCATATTGAACTATGACATCCTTCTGCATTTCCTTAAACCAAGAGATTCACACAAATAGTTGTCATGCAATCATAGGTTAATGTTGAGCTTCACTTGTTTTTGAGAATAGTTTAGTACTCTCTACTAATCAAGGCCAACCATGTGAAAATGGAAGCTCTTTTTACCCCACCCCCTTAACATCTAAATTCCCCATTAACACCTAAATTTTTTAAGAAATGATCGATCTTTAAAGTACCTAGAATGTCCTCATCACCTCTTGCTACTCTCAAGGGAAGTCCATCTTCATTTTTCATGATCAATTTATAAAAATCTTTAGTGATTCTTGTACATCTAACACAAGTACATCTAGGACTATCATCATTGTGTCTTGCATAAAATGAATCCAATATTACAAAATGCCCCCTAAGAAATAATAGTTCAAGTGAAATAAACACATGAAAATAAGAGAGAAAAAGAGGAATCTACTTACCAATAGGAATTTCCATCACATTTGTAGCCATGCTACATGCTGAGTGAGCTATATTGTTTTTCTGTTGTGTCAAGATCTCTCTATTTATATACATACATACATACATACATACATATATACATATATATACATATTTACCTACACATATGTATATATATGTACATACATACATATATAGATATCACAAGGACATGACAATGAGATGCAAAGATCAAAGGGGCACATCAATGAAATGTAGTAATTACAGAGGCACAACAACAAAAGCCTAGATCTCCACAATCCACAAGATCTCTCCATATCTATGCATATGTATACATACATAAACACATATGTGTGTGTGTGTGTGTATGCATATATACATATACATATGTATATATGTATATATATACATATATACATATATACATACATATATACATATAGATACATATATATATACATACATACATATACACATACGTATATACATACATACATATATATATACATATATAAATACATACATACATATATACATACATACATACATGTATGTATCCATGCATATATATAGATATATCTTTTTTAAGGTGCTTATTACATCTTAGCACAACAAAAAAATTGATCCAGGTGCATACAAATTCCAAAATCCAAATAATAAAACTCACTCAACCCATGTTAAGTGACTTACCTCAAAATCTTGCACACAAATAATGCAAAGTTAATGGGAAAAATGTATATATATAATGTATATATGAAGGGGAAATAGAATTAACAATGACATTAACTTTGCCCATTTTTCCTAGTCTATATATACAAACATACATACATACATACCTCTACATCTTCTACATGGTTTAGAGGTAATGTCATTATGGAAGAGGCTTCTATATGGGAATGAACCTCATGATTATGGCATTACATAGAATTAGAAATTTCTTCTTCAACTCCTTAAACTCAACTCTTCACTAAAGTTATTCTTCCAATAGTGAGAATAGCTGCTACAAATTTCTAGAGTCAAGAAACCCTAGACCTATGTGACATTTTTTGGAGACATGGGAGAAGTCACTACTAGCTTCAGTACTTGATAACATTCTGGATCATAAAATGATGCCCAAATTAATAGCAATAGTAGATACTTGGGATCCTCACATGGAGAGTGTGTCAATACATGGATGGCTACATCCTTGGCTTCCATTGTTGGGCCAGAATATGGAGCTTTTATATCCAATCATTCATTATATATTGGAGAATGTGCTTCATGCCTATCATGAAAGTGATGCATCTACATATACAACTGTATCACATATGTTAGAGATCTTGTGGATTGTGGAGATTGATGGAGATATAAGATTTCATTGCAATGCCCTTGTGATTGTTGCATTTTGTTTTCATACCCTTGTGATCTTTGCACCTCATTGTCATGCCCTTGTGATCTCTTTATATGTATGTATATATGTATACACACACACACACACACACACACACACACACACACACACACACACACACACACACACACACATATACATATGTATATGTATATATGTGTATATACACATACATACACATAGATGTGTGTGTCTATATATGTATATATGTATATAAACAAAGAGATCTTTGTATATATATACATACATAAATAGATACACAAACATGTGTGTTTGTATAAATATACACATACACATACATAAAGAGGAGCTTCTTTAATCACTTGCTAGGGGAAATATAAGTAGATACATCCTTTGAATGGTTTAAAGGTAATGTCATTGTGGTAGAGGCTTCTACAAGAGAATGAGCCTTGTAATTATGGCATTTACACAGAACAAGAACTTGCTTCTTCAAAGCCTGACAATCAACTCTTCATTGAAGTTATTCTTCTAGTAGTTAGAATAGATGCTACAAATTCCTGGGAGCCAAGGGACCCTAAACCTATGCTACATTTTTTGGAAACATAGGATAAGTTACTACTAGCTTCAATACTTCATAACATTCATGATCATATAGTGATTCCCAAATTAATAGAAGCAGTAGATACTTGGGATCCTTGCAGGGAGAGTGTACCAATACATGCATAGTTACACCAATGCCATCCATTGTTGGGCCACTATATGGAGCCATTATATCCAACCATTCATTATAAATTTGGGAATTTTCTTCATGCCTAGAATGCAAATGATGCATCTGCATATATAATTTTATCACCTTGGAAAACTATATTTGATCCTACTAGCTGGGAACAACTGATTGCTCATTTTATTGTACCTAATCCAATGAAAGTTCTACAAGATTTTTTAATCAACACAACCAAGCAGCAACTAGACCCATTTAATAGGGTTATGGCTAGTTTATTTCTGAAAATATCTTCTATGATATGTTTTTGTATAGTTTCTTGCGAACTCTACCCATTTTTTGTAGTCTAGATTATTTTTGTGTAGGATCTTGAGGTAAGTCACTTAGCAAGGGTTGAGTGAGTTTTATTGTTTTATTATTTCAATTTTGGAATATGTATGTAGATGGATGAATTTTTCTATTGTGCTAAGATGTAATAAGTACTGAAAAAGGATCTCTAAGATATACATGTTTAGAAGGAAATATAAAGAGATCCATGCTTAGAAGGAAAAGAAATGAACATTTACATAACCCTTGAAGAAAATTATAGAGCAAGCACATGGAGATCACAAGGGCATGACAAGGCAATAAGATCATATTATAAGGGCATAGAGATCACAAGGGTAAGACACGACAATGAAATCAAAGAGAAAGGGCATGACAATGAAATCACAAAGCAAGGGAATGACAATGAAATTTAGAGATCACAAAGGCACTGGAATGAAATCATGGAGCAAGGGCACTAAAATGAAATGTAGATATCACAAGGGCATTACAATTTTTAGAGCTCTCCACCCTTATTCATAGCTCTCCACACTCTTTTGCGCATAGCTCTCCACAATCACAACAATTGGGGAATGATTTATGTAATATTTTTTTAAAAAATACTCACATAGGAATTTCCATTACAATGCCAATGTAGGAATTGCGATGATGTTAGGGAAAATTGCAACAAGAAAAAGCATAAAAATTACCAAAAATTACATTGTCTCGCAAATTGCTATTGCAATTTGACCCCAAATGTTGTACTCTCTCTCTCTCTCTCTCTCTCTCTCTCTCACACACACACACACACACACACACACACACACACATAGAGATGTGTAGGAGCACTCTAGTATTAGTTAAAGTCCTAGTAAATTTTTTTCTTGTTGACCCTTGGACAAACCAAGGTATATTAAAAGGACTAATCAAAAACCCAAGTGGGTGTTTGGGTGCTCTGGTGTAGTCAACTTGGGAGTTGTGCCAAATTTGGCCAAAGTTACATTGTTTGGGCCAAATCTTGCCAAAAATGCCTAATTAGGCCTAGGAGTCAAAAATATGGTCAATGGTTTAAAATTATTTGTTTAGAGTCTATATAGACTTAGAATATCATTGGACATCATTTTTCACCTTCAAGTTGCAAGGAAGAAAGTGTTGGACTATCATTGTCAAAAAGTTGCAAAAGTTGTCATGTTGACAACTTTACAATTTGAGTAACTTTTACATAAGTGAGAAAAACATAATTACCTAGATACTACCTCCCAAGAAATGGTTGGAATAGAAAAATAATGTGTATTTAATCACTCTCTAATCATTGTGAATGGTTGGATGGTGTGAAATTGCAAAGTTGAATGAGACAAATATTAAAAATTGACACCAAAACCTTTGCAACTGGAACATCTATATGATAGTGGATCATCACCTATGTTTCTTTGTGATCAATAGTTAGATTTCATTATTGCATTACCTTTTTACATAATAGTGTGATTTGGTGAGAATTTTTTCTTGGGTAGTTAAAATCTATTTGTTCACTACCAGTCTCTAGCCATAATTGAGCAATGTGCAAATAATGAGTTTTATATCCACTTCCCATCATTGAAATTGTATGTCCCTTTGGGGAATATAAGTAGACTCAGTGTACTATCATTGTTTTTTTGAAGTCAGAATATCAAGTTCTCTATTTTTATGAGGGATCCATGAGCAAGTACATGTGTAACTCGGCTAACAGTTAATCTCTAATATTTGATAAATTCTTCTAGGAGTGTTGGCAAAAGTGTAAAATGCCTTTGGGAAGAGAAAGATCCATGCCTTAGTGTGTTGTATGAGAAAAATCATAGTTTTTGGGCACTTTAAACAACATAAGGTGTCTAAAGAGGCATAAGATAGATTAATGGGTCCTAGGGTATATTAAGTAGCTCAACACTAGTATTCATTTGTCAGAATCAAGGGTGCATCTTATTCATGACATTGTTAACTTGCATTATGAAATGTCAATTCAATCTACCACATTATATAGACATCTCAGATTATCCATGACATCTTATCCATCTTATCCCTTAGGTCATTATACAATAATAATAGAGCCAATAGGTTTCACTGCATGGGAATCCATGATCAGTTTGTCCATATTTGTCAATAGTCTTATGTTGATAAAAAGAGCTGTAGTGACAAAAAAGAACTCTTTGGTTGTCCAGTGTGGAGATGTTTTTTAGGTGTTTACATGGTGAATGCCACATAGTAAATTAATGTACTCATTAGCAGTTGAAATAAAGGTGTAGTATCATTTTTTCCATAAATGTTAGCTCTTCCAAATAGTTGGCTAGGTTGAGAAAATGTGTAGACATTAAAGGATTTTGGAATAGAGGTAAAATTATGTAGACTTGAACTCTCCAACATCAGAATCAATCTTCACCTTTGGCAAAGCACAAATAGTAACAATGTATTATATGTCAAAGCATCGATTCATATAGGTTGGACACCAAATTAGTAGTAAAATTCTCATGTCCACTCAAGCACTTAAAAATGGATTCGAGAATACATATTGAGATGTGATAATTTTGGGTCCTTTTAAATTTCCTTAATATATGAATCCTACTAAAACACTATTGTCTGAAACAAAAAAAATCAAAACTCAAATTTTCTATTTAAGCTTGATCATCATGAATGCTGATAGATACATATAATTGACCAACTCAATTTTAAAAATCTATAACCATGATTCATATGCTGCAAAGCATAGTAGGGAGGTAGGTGAGAAAGATCAAATGCAAGAACACCAAGGATGGCACTTTGTTCCATTTTTTCCCTTTCTAATAACAGATGCTATAAAAGACTACACCTACCATAACATACAACCTACGCAAATGTGAGGTAAGATGAGGCTTAAGAAATACAATTTGGAGAATAATGAGCACATGGAGGGCTAGAGGAATAGTGAATGCCTTAGAAAGGTGGGATCAACATGAATGTGAACAAATTATCACTACAATAGATGTCAATAAAGTGAAGGAAGCTACACTCAAACATGGCTTTCTTCCTTTCAGTCCTTCGCTGATAGAATCCATGGACTGATTCATCTTTTACATTTAAGATACCACAAATTTTTTGACCCCAAAGCATTATGACTTGATATGTTCAATCAGCTTTCTCATTTTTCTATTTTTTTATTCTTTTGAGTTCAAACATGGGTATGCGTAGGATCACGCTGTGCCAAAAAGTGGCGATTTGAAAATTATATAGTTCTATAATGCCTCAAACCATTTCAAAATCTATTCCAACTTTTTTCCCATCGACCCTGATACTAAATGAAAACAATTAATATCTTTATAAGGTCACCTATATTTTTTGATACCAGCCCTATATGGTCAACTTTAATAACATCCTAAAATTTTGTTTTTGGCCTATTTTTATGTGATTTTTACTTCAAACATGTAGCTGACGACTTCTTTTCTACCAAAATTTGATGAAATGAAATGTACTGCCTACCCCTAGTTCACATTTTGTTATCGTTGTTGAACTCTTTTAGAACTAGTTTTATGGTGTTGGTTAGTAGCATTCTTTTGAGATTATCAGATATTGTGCTATGGATTCAGTTTATTATGTGATGAGATTACTTAGACTCTACATTTCATGTATGTATGATGATTATTTTTAGTGTTCACAATTATTGATGATGATTATTACATTGCTTTCAATTATTAATGATGATTAGTAAGATGATTTATTATCATATGTACTTTCTTATGGATACTTACCCCATACTTGCATGTGTATAGTGTGCGTTTTTGCCTTGTGTGTTTGCTTTTGTATGGCGTGTTTGATGTGGTTAAGGAAGGGAGTCATAGTCACCTGCTAGTCGAGATCTACACAATGCACCACTTCCTACCATTGTCTGTTTAGTTTAGTATATATTGTGTTTGTACATGTATAGTTTTTATGTAGGTTGCAGGTACCAGGTATCGACTTTCCTGAATTGCCAGGATGAGCATACCCTATCACATTATCTCAATGATAAGAGAGGAGAGATAAATTCTCAAGTCCAAATCCCAACCCTTTGAGCCATTTGTCCTAATTGAAAAACTAGGACAAGTATCTGAGTTGAAACCCACCGAATGTGTCGGATGACATATTTTGTAATTTTTAACCCTTTAGATTTATTTTGTATGATTTGTTCTATGATGGGTTTTCATATTTTATCTTGGAGGTCTATGCTGAATTTTCCATTAATTAAGTCTTAACAAATAGATTTAATTAATAAATTATTTATTTGAAAAAATTAATAAAATATCATGATCTTTGATATTTTGATTGTGATTAATTAAATGTGAATTATTGAGGTAAGAAATTAAATAAAAGAAAACTAGAAATTAAAATTAATAATAATTATAAAATAATAATAAAGTAATAAATAAAATAATAATAATAAAAGTTATAAAAATTAAAATGAAAGTTATAAAATTTAAATAGAAATTATTTAAAAAGTAAATTGGAGTTATAAGCTTGCATGGAAATTAACATGTGTCAACAACACGGGGGTTAGTGCATCAATTAAGCACAAGGTGTCTACAATTCTATGACTCATCAAAAAGAATTGGAAAAGACTCATGCTTAGTTGGTGACACCTTTCAGTGGTTTCAAGAAGCATTCCAAAGGTTTTTTGAGAGCTCTTGATATTCAGGCATTCATAGAAGCTTAAAAGAAAAACTTAATGGAAGCTACAAGCTTAATGGAAGCCTCGAGCTACAAGCTAAAAAAAAATAAAAACTTCAAAGCTTACATGCATGGGAGAAGATTCATATGCTCATATATTTTCTACTTGCTTCTATGCTCCTTCTAGCTATTCTAATCACTTGGAGGATTCGATCGGCTTGGATTCTTGGAAAAATTGTGAATGATGGAGAAGGAAAGGATTTTCTATGGTCTTCTGAGGCATGGTAAATTAGCATCAGTGTCCAGGTGCCCTCGTGATATTCTAATATTCCCTTTTGCACTCTTTCTCTTCCTGTCTACATCATATCTGTTTTATATGTCTAAATTCTCTCTGTATTTAAAATTAGAATCTAGATATTTTATTTCGATGAGAAGAAAATAATAGAAAAATCCTAGATCCAATTAAGGAGAAACAATTAGATTTTAATTGGGTTTGGGTTCGAATTTATATTAAATTAGAAAGACAAGATTTGAAATTAAAATAGAAATTTTACGGTGAAAATTTAAATAATTAGATGTAATCTTTCTATCAATTATATTTTTTTGATGCATATGAACAAACCCTTTTATGGTTAAATTTAGAGAACAATTATTTAAACAGGAAATTCTTAATTCATCACAAATTGACCTGTCGCTGCCCCTTGGATAGACCCAAACTCAGTCATTCATAACTTTTTATCGGGATCGAATTTATTCGATCGCTCTAGTTAAAATTGGCGCAACTTAGCCCTCTCCAACATATTTAAATTTCAGTCCGATCCAATGGTTCATTAGGAAGATATGGCCATCGTACTGAGACTGTTTTATTGAAGGACATATATTTCTCCATTTCCCATAACCAAGAGTTCTTTATGCTTAACTTCACAAAAATAATATATCAAAGCATGGAATGAATTAAAGATAGTATTGAAATCTTTCCTTATTAGAATCTTATTAATATGCATTAGTTTTATATGGTTTATTATCTAATCTAATTAAATCAAATTTAATTAAGATTAGTTAATAGTAGAAGAAGTGTAATTAATTATTAGTAAATGGATTTTTAAATGAGAGAAAATTAATAGAGAAAAGATTTTAATATAGTTTATGTAGTGAACTTTTAATATTAATTATTTAATATATATTAAATACTATTTAATATATATTAAATAGTTAAGAGGTGGTAATTTATAAAGGTGTTTAAATGATGATTATTAAAAGACTCAAATTTTAATGGTATTGGATTTGGACTTAAATAAGGAGTCAAAGTTACCTTATAACCTTGTTATAATATAGCAATGGTTTGAATTATTAATATGAATAATGGTACACTTTAATTGTGCTAAGAATTAGTTAAATATTAACCAATGAAGTTTGTAAGGCTTTTTAATAATAGTTTTGATGAGTTTATTATTTATTAATGTTTGTTGGGTCTAACAAACTATTAATAAATAATGATGTAGATAGTTATTAATAAATTCGATTAGATTTAATCTAGTAGAGATTATTTAATGATTAAAAGTTTTGTAAAGATATTAGTTTTTGGATTTGAAGTATAATTGATTTGTAATCAAATTGATATTCATTGAGTTGATATTATAACTATGATATTAATAATTAAATTGTGCAATAGAGTCTTATTTGAAAAGATTAATGATAATACGAATTTGTTAAGGGAATGTTGGTATTCTTTGAAAGATGACGAATATGGTCATTTAAGATTTTCAATAATTATTATTGAATTTTTAATATGATCTTTTAAGTATTGAATTATAGTTGAATTATAGTTAGTTATTAATCAACTGATATTAATTGGAACGTTGCTATGATTATGTAATTATTAATTAAATCAATCAATGAGAGTTAATTAGATTTAATTAACAATTAAGTTAAGTAATGAAGATTTAATTGATATAATTTTTTTAATAAGATTGTAGAAATATTGATATCAAGTTGATAGGTCTTATTCTTGTGACTTGAATGATGACCTTAGATATTTAATGGTGAAGACTTAGTAATTTTTAATTGAAGACTATTAGAATATGGACCTATGTTAATTGATTGATGTAATTGATCATTTTAATAAAGTTATAATCTCTTATTCGAAGAATGATAATTGGTCCTCTTATAATATAACGAATAATGATCCGAATAAAGATGAAAGGTTAATCAATTAAAATATGGATCATGGTTAAATATAAAAGACAATTTAATTAAGGTCAATGATGATCAGTTTAGTGAATATCTATCCTTAAGCTATTTTTAGAAGGTAATTATTAATAATGGAATGATAATGCTATCGGAGAACAAATGGGTTGACTTGTAGGTCAAATGATAACTTTATACACTTGAAGTATACTTGCAAACAGAAAATTGGAAACCCCTACACATTATTCAACTATGTGAATTTAGTAAATTAAAACATGTGTTTGGATCGTGTATTCTATATGCTTCTTGTTTTGGATTTTTGGTTGACTAGTGTTGACCAGTCCTAGGTTGTTACCAGAGGCTCAGGAGTTATGAGATGTGATGGAATGTTGATCTTATTTGATCTTGATCTTTATAAGCCCAACCATAGTTATGTGATCGTATGTTCTATGAAATGTTTGTATTTGTTCTTCAGCCTTCATATGTGAAACTGAGCTGTATATATATCTGAGATGCTTGAGCTAATCATTTTTGAGTAATTGATCAGTTATCTTTGGATTACTTTCTAGTCACCATGATGGGACTGAAATATGGATTTATTTTTTGATGATGTCATGTTGTGACATGTTTAACTCAACCATTTTGGAGTCTTCGATAAGTATGATTTTGAGATATTCTTAGTTGCTTGTTGAGAACCATTTATCTTGAGATATATTTTGGTTATTGAGAACCAATTGATACTTATGATTATCAATGATACCTTCAGTTTCCAATAGAGAACTGTTGTGGTCATGATTTTCTATGGATGTTTTTTTAGATGCTCATGGAGATTTGATGATTCTTATCTTGGAGTTTTGATGATTCTTATTATGGATATTTGATGCTTTTATGCATATTTGATGATTTTATTATGGATTATCTTTTATGATTTTGAGATTTATGATTCCATAAGCTTAGGGTAGGTAATCTACTTATAGTGTCAGGAAGTGGCTTGCAATGGGGGCCGAGGCCCTAAGTGGCTGCCAGGGTAACTCATTGTAAGTTTGGTTAATAAGTGATAACATTTACACATTAAATCAGGATTAAATGAACCTAAAAAGATAATTGTTTTGGTTCTCGCCCATGCCTTGAGCACTTGTATAGGCTAGAATGGGAGTAGTGAGAATGCAGGGTTGTGACCTTGTATTCCGTAGTATGCCTCATCAGTATGAGAGGATACTAGTGGCCGTATGAGATCAGTATAGACCCATGGAGTTTAGCTAACTGCCAGGGTAACTTGTGCGTGATAATTGCGATGATACTTTTTTGCTTGCAGAGTAGGTTTTCTACATGTCTTTGTGTGCCTCTAGAAATTAGATGTCAATTTTGTGTGATGGAACCTTTGAGTTAGTATACTTTTAGGATTCCTAGACTTATAGAGATTTGTGCTTCATGAATTGATATCTTGTTTGGGACTTGAGATTATCTCCTCAACACGGTGGGAGTGAACCACTTAGGTTTCACGCGGTCGGGTGGTAGTGTATTTTCACTCTTATCATTTGAGATCCATCCGAGACACCGTGGCTGGAGTATCTTTGGTTGATATTTATTCTTCATTATTTTCTTGGAGCATTATGATAGATAATATACCTTATGATGGATGTATTTACTGGTATGTTTCTTATATTGATAATTTTCTTTACTTTGCATATGTTAGTTGATGATTTATTATGCTTTACTTTGCATGTTAGTAGGATGTTTTAAGAGTGACATTCCTACTATGTTAATACCGATTATCTCTTTGGTTTTTTGAAATGTTACACACGGATGGATGGCTAAGATCCACGATGGTCTAATGATGCTATTTATGGTTGGGAGGAATCGTGCACTTAGTTATTTATGTTTGTGATATATGGTTATATTTTGTAATGGATGTTTATATCTTTTGTGATGATGTATCATGTATGATATGTGGTTTCATTTATGTTATTGCATTATAGATTAATATTAGATGATGATGATGTACTTTATTTACTTGGATGTTTATTCTTTTAAGCTTTTCATACACTGTAATATGTACAGTGGATGATTGAGCTAAACTAAAATATAATTACTTGTATATTGCTTAAGTATATTGGATGTATCATTGTTATTTCATAAGGATGGGATGTTAAATGAATAGTTAATTTATATGTGATACAATGTTAAGAGATCTTTAAAGAATAAAGCCTGTTATGTATATATGTTATATTTATTTTCATTTGAATTGTTGCTATTGTTTCTGCAAATGTTATGAATGATTTTATCTTTCATGTTTTAAAAAAAAAAAAAAAATTTTTTTGGCAAACTTAGTAAAATTCTTTGGATCCCTTGGCAGGGCATTACATTTGGTATCAGAGCCCGAGTTTCAACATTGGGAGCTCTGGGTATATTAGAATGCTACTAGTTATTAACTAGTTGAATAAAACGAAAACTGAAAACTATCATGTGTATCTTTTTCAAACTAAAAACTTGAAACTAGGTGAACCGAAACAGAACTTTTACTTGCATATATTTTTTATATTTCAACACTTAGCTTTCAAAACTAAAACTTTTACTGAAAATCTAAACGAAGGCAAAACTAAAAATTGAAATTCATTCTAGCTGCAAAACATGTATCTTTTATCTATGTTGTAAGGTAGTAAATCTCTGTTTATCTTTGCAATCATTAAATTGCTCTTGTTTAGAATGAATTAAGGGATCTATTTTAGTAGTTGTTAAAAGAATGAATGTTGGATCGATATGGTTTTCGGTTTACCATTAAAACAGAATCATATTGCTCTAAGGGTGTTGTAATATCCTTAGTGGAAACATGTTTCTTACAGAGGGAAAGGGTTCAATGGGACCCACATAGTGAGTATCTTAGTTTTTCATTCCTGTAGGCTTCTAGGAGTAAGTCTAATCCCAGGGGGAGTGGATGTAGTGCCTACCCCTGGTTTAGATTTTGTTATCGTTGCTGAACTCTTTTAGAACTAGTTTTATATTATTGGTTAGTAGCATTCTTTTGATATTATCATATATTGTGCTATGGATTTAGTTTATTATGTGATGAGATTACTTAAGACTCTATATTTCATGTATGTATGATGATTATTTTTAGTGTTCACAATTATTGATGATGATTATTACATTTCTTTCAATTATTGATGATGATTAGTAAGATGATTTATTATCATATGTGATTTCTTATGGATACATACTCCATACTTGCATGTGTATGGTGTGCGTGTTTGCCTTGCGTGTTTGCTTTTGTATGGCGTTTCTGATGTGGTTAAGGAAGGGAGTCATAGTCACTTGCTAGTCGGGATCTACACAATGCACCACTTCCTACCATTATCTATTTATTTTAGTATATATTGTGTTTGTACATGCATAATTTTTATGCAAGTTGCAGGTACCGGGTATCGACTTCCTTGAATTGTCAGGATGAGTGTACCCTATCACATTATCTCAATGATAAGAGAGGGGAGATAAATTCTCAAATCCAAATTCCAACCCTTTGAACCATTTGTCCTAATTGAAAAATTAGGACAAGTATCTGAGTTGAATACCCACCGAATGTGTCAGATGACATATTTCATGATTTTTAACCCTTTAGATTTATTTTTCTATGATTTCTTCTATGATGGTTTTTCATATTTTATCTTGAAGGTCTATGGTGAATTTTCCATTAATTAAGTCTTAACAAATAGATTTAATTAATAAATTATTTATTTGAAAAAATTAATAAAATATCATGATCATTGATATTTTGATTGTGATTAATTAAATGTGAATTATTGAAGTAAGAAATTAAATAAAAGAAAACTAAAAATTAAAATTAATAATAATTATAAAATAATAATAAATTAATAAATAAAATAATAATAATAAAAGTTATAAAAATTAAAATGAAAGTTATAAAATTTAAATAGAAATTATTTAAAAAGTAAATTGGAGTTATAAGCTTGCATGGGAATTAACATGTGTCAACAACATGGGGGTTAGTACATCAATTAAGCACAAGGTGTCTACAATTCTATGACTCATCAAAAAGAATTGGAAAAGACTCATGCTTAGTTGGTGACACCTTTTAGCGGTTTCAAAAAGCATTCCAAAAGTCTTTTGAGAGCTCTTGATATTTAGGCATTCATAGAAGCTTAAAAGAAAAGCTTAATGAAAGCTACAAGATTAATATAAGTCTCGAGCTACAAGCTAAAAAAAAATAGAAACTTCAAAGCTTACATGCATGGGAGAAGATTCATATGCTCATATATTTTCTACTTGCTTCTATGCTCCTTCTAGCTCTTCTAATCACTTGGAAGATTCGATCGGCTTGGATTTTTGGAAGAATTGTGAATGATGGAGAAGGAAGAGATTTTCTATGGTCTTCTGAGGCATGACAAATTAGCATTAGTGTCCAGGTGCACTCGTGATATTCTCATATTTCCTTTTGCAATCTTTTTCTTCCTGTCTTCATCATATATGTTTTATGTATTTGAATACTCTCTGTATTTGAAATTAGAATCTAGATATTTTATTTGGATGAGAAGAAAATAATATAAAAATTTTAGATCCAATTAAGGAGAAATAATTAGATTTTAATCGCGTTTGGGTTCGAATTTATATTAAATTAGAAAGACAAGATTTGGAATTAAAATAGAAATTTTATGGTGAAAATTCGAATGATTAGATATAATCTTTCTATCAATTATATTTTTAGATGCATATGAACAAACCCTTTTATGGTTAAATTTAGAGAACAATTATTTTTATAGGAAATTCTTAATTTAACACAAATTGACCTGTCGTTGCCCCTTGGATAGACTCGAACTTAGTCATTCATAACTTTTTATCGGAATCAAATTTATTCGATCGCTCAAATTAGAAATGGCGCAACTTAGCCGTCTCCAACATATTTAAATTTCAGCCCGATCCAATGGTTCAGTAGGTAGATATGGCCGTCGTACTGAGACTGTTTTATTTAAGGACAGATATTTTTCCATTATCCATAACCAAGAGTTCTTTATGCTTAACTTTACAAAAATAATATATCAAAGCATGGAATGAATTAAAGATAGTATTGAAATCTTCCCTTATTAGAATCTTATTAATATGTATTAGTTTTATATGATTTATTATCTAATCTAATTAAATCAAATTTAATTAAGATTAGTTAATAGTAGAAGAAGTGTAATTAATTATTAGTAAATGAATTTTTAAATGAGAGAAAATTAATAGAGAAAATATATTAATATAGTTTATGTAGTGAACTTTTAATATTAATTATTTAATATATATTAAATAGTTTTTAATAAATATTAAATAGTTAAGAGGTGGTAATTTATAAAGGTGTTTAAATGATGATTATTAAGAGACTCAAATTTTAATGATATTAGATTTGGACTTAAATAAGGAGTCATAGTTACCTTATAACCTTGTTATAATATAGCAATGGTTTGAATTATTAATATGAATAATGGTACACCTTAATTGTGCTAAGAATTAGTTAAATATTAACCAATGAAGTTTGTAAGGCTTCTTAATAATAGTTTTGATGAGTTTATTATTTATTAATATTTGTTGGATCTAACAAACTATTAATAAATAATGATGTAGATAGTTATCAATAAATTCGATTAGATTTAATCTAGTAGAGATTATTTAATGATTAAAAGTTTTGTAAAGATATTAGTTTTTGAATTTGAAGTATAATTGATTTGTACTCAAATTGATATTCATTGAGTTGATATTATAACTATGATATTAATAATTAAGTTGTGCGATAGAGTCTTATTTGAAAAGATTAATAATAATACGAATTTGTTAAGAGAATGTTGGTATTCTTTGAAAGATGACGAATATGGTCATTTAAGATTTTCAATAATTATTATTGAATTATTAATATGATCTTTTGAGTATTGAATTATAGTTGAATTATAGTTAGTTATTAGTCAACTGATATTAATTGGAACATTGCTATGATTATGTAATTATTAATTAAATCAATCAATGAGAGTTAATTAAATTTAACTAACAATTAAGTTAAGTAATGAAGATTTAATTGATATAATTCTTTTAATAAGATTGTAGAAATATTGAGATCAAATTGATACGTCTTATTCTTATGACTTGAAAGATGACCTTAGATATTTAATGGTGAAGACTTAGTAATATTTAATTTTGGACTATTAGAATATGGACCTATATTAATTGATTGATGTAATTGATCATTTTAATAAAGTTATAATCTCTTATTCGAAGAATGATAATTGGTCCTCTTATAATATAACGAATAATGATTCTAATAAAGTTGAAAAGTTAATCAATTAGAATATGGATCATAGTTAAATATAAAAGACAATTTAATTAAGGTCAATGATGATCAGTTTGGTGAATATCTATCCTTAAGTTATTTTTAAAAGGTAATTCTTATTAATAGAATGATAATGCTATCGAGGAACAAGTGGGTTGATTTGTAGCTCAAATGATAACTTTATACACTTGAAGTATACTTGCAAACAGAAAACTGGAAACCCCTACACATTATTCAACTATGTGAATTTAGTAAACCAAAACATGTGTTTGCATCGTGTATTCTATATGCTTCTTGTTTTGGATTTTGGGTTGACTAGTGTTGACCAGTCTTAGGTTGTTACCAAAGGCTCGGGGGTTATGAGATGTGATGGCATGTTGATCTTATTTCGTCTTGATATTTATGAGCCCAACCATGGTTATGTGATTTAATGCTCTATGAAATGTTTATATTTGTTCTTCAGCCTTCACGTGTGAAGCTGAGATGTATATATATCTGAGATGCTTGAGCTAATCATTTTTGAGTCATCGATCAATTATCCTTGGATTACTTTCTAGTCACCATGATGGGACTGAAATATAGATTTATTTCTTGATGATGTCATGTTGTGACATGTTTAACTCAACCATTTTGGAGTCTTCCATTAGTATGATTTTGAGATATTCTTGGTTGCTTGTTGAGAACCATTTATCTTGAGATATATTTTGGTTATTGAGAACCAATTGATACTCATGATTATCAGTGATGCCTTCAGTTGCCAATAAAGAACTTTTGTGGTCATGATTTTCTATGGATGCTTTTTCAGATGCTCATGAAGATTTGATGATTCTTATCTTAGAGATTTGATGATTCTTATTATGGATATTTGATACTTTTATGCATATTTGATGATTTTATTATGGATTATCTTTTATGATTTTGAGATTTATGATTCCATGAGCTTAGGGTAGGTAATATACTTGTAGTGTCGGCAAGTAGCTTCAATGGGGGTCGGGGCCCTAAGTGGCTGCTAGGGTAACTCATTGTAAGTTTGGTTAATAAATGATAACATTTACACATTAAATGGGGATTAAATGAACCTAAAAATATAATTTTTTTGGTTCTTGCCCATGCCTTGAGCACTTGTATAGGCTAGGATGGGAGTAGTGAGAACGTAGGGTTGTGACCTTGCATTCCGTAGTATGCCTTGTCAGTATGAGAGGATACTAGTGGTCACATGATATCAGTATGGACTCGTGGAGTTTTGCTAACTACCAGGGTAACTTGTATGTGATAATTGCGATAACACTTTACCGCTTGCAGAGTAGGTTTCCTACATGTCTTTGTGTGCCTCTGAGAATTAGATGTCGGTTTTGTGTGATGGAACCTTTGAGTTAGTATACTTTTAGGATTCCTAGACTTATAGAGATTTGTGCTTCGAGAATCGATATCCTGTTTGGGACTTGAGATTATCTCCTCAGCATGGTGGGAGTGGACCACTTAGGTTCCACGCAGTCGGGTGGTAGTGTATTTTCACTCTTATCATTTGAGATCCATCTAAGACACTGTGGCTGGAGTATCTTTGGTTGGTATTTATTCTTCATTATGTTCTTGGAGCATTATGATAAATAATATACCTTATGATGGATGTATTTACTAGTATATTTCTTATATTGATGATTTGCTTTACTTTGCATATGTTAGTTGATGATTTATTATGCTTTACTTTGCATGTTAGTAGGATGTTTTAGGAGTGGCATTCCTACTATGTTAATACCGATGATTCTCTTTGGTGCTTTGGAATGTTACGCACGGAGGGATGGCTAGGATCCACGATAATTTAATGATGTTATTTACGGTTGGGAGGAACTGTGCACTTAGTTATTTCTGTTTGTCATATATGGTTATCTTTTGTGATGGATGTTTATATCTTTTGTGATGATGTATCATGTATGATATGTGGTTTCATTTATGTTATTGCATCATGGATTAATATTAGATGATGATGAGGTACTTTATTTACTTGGATGTTTATTCTTTTAAGCTTTTCATACCCTGTGATATAGATAGTGGATGATTGAGTTAAACTAAAATATAATTACAAAAGGACACTTCTATATTGCTTAAGTACATTGGATGTATCATTTTTATTTCATAAGGATGAGAGGTTAGATGAATAGTTAATTTAGATGTGATACAACGTTAAGTGATCTTTAAAGAATGAAGCCTGTTATGTATATATGTTATGTCTATTTTCATTTGAATTGTTGCTATTGCTTCCACAAATGTTATGAATAGTTTTATCTTTCTTTATTTTTTTTCTTTTTTTTAAATTGTTTGGCAAACTTAGTAAAATTCTTTGGATCCCTTGGCAGGGCATTATATGAAAAGGGTTTTTTAAGAATGTTTTTTATCTTTCCATAAATGTAAGGTTTGTCAGATTATGAGTTTAGTAAGTAATTATTACTTATTTTCTAATGGAGTTATGTATAAAGTACTAACTAAAACACTACTTGAAAAACAACTATAACTTTCAAATGGTAAAGCATTTTTTAAATCCAAAAGATGCATCACATTCTATGTTTCTTCCAATATAAGGAAAAAGATGAAAAATTAAATTTTGCAAAGTTTTGAATTAGTTAAGGTGGTCAGACACAAGAATTATTTTATTCCAAAAATACTAAAGTCAAAAATCAATTATTTATTATTTATTTAAAATAAAAATACCCAAAAATATGTGTCACATCCAAGCATGAGTTTACTACTTATATCTAGAATATTATTAAAAAATATTATCATTTTATTTTGACTAAGGTGGTAATACATACCTCTACTTCTTATCTTTGTTCTAAATTTTTTGTAATATTTCCTTAAAATTCAAAATTTTGACCAATCAATTTATATTTTTTTGAGATAAGTCCTAGTAATTTAGAAACTAGATTCAATTTCCTAGAGATTCTTTTCTATCAACCTTTTGTTATAAAGCTAATAACAAGTAGAAAATTGCATGTCAAGTTGACATAACCCTAATTTTTTTTTTTTTTATTGCCACTTAAGAGCATAGTTTGGTTGACCATGATCTTGCATATACCCACATGTTAACGTTTTTTTAGAAATAAAGATGAATAGTAATAAAAAAAATGAAGAAAAATAAGATACATAAAGGTACAACAATTTATTTTGGGAAAACCTTCTAATTTAAAGAAAAAATTTAGTTACATCAAAAATACATTTCTTTTATTAAATAATAGAAATTCAAGTACAATGCATCTAATTGTATGTCATACTTATCACACAAAAAAATCATATATATATTGAATTAAGAGAGACTTCATATCATAACCAAATGTCTCTTCATTTTCAAAATCCAAGTCTTTTCATATTTCCAAATACATCTCTTTGCATGTCGCATGTCAAATATTTAGGAGGAAGCTCCTAGAATACCTTGAATGTCACATCCTACTAACTCGATTATTAGAAAGATACAAATGAATATGACTAGAAGTATCATCATAAATCTATTCTCTAGTAATAATAGAGGTAAAGATTTCTATTAGCTACAATCTTCAACAAACATAGTTTACTATAGCAATAGATACACTTTTTCTTAGAGGTACTTGCCATTAATACTCCTCAATAAGGTGAAGGCAATCTGCTTTACCATGGAAATATGTAGATTATTACTATGGGTAATATTAATTTAGATTTTTTAATATCTAAAATTTATTTATTTTATTTTAAGATATGATTTTCCATTCAATTTGAAAACAAACTATCTACCTTCATTTTCTTGCTTTTTCCTTCATGCAACATCTATAAAATAAATCATTAATTGAAGTCCTAGATTTCCTCCTTACTTCATTAGACAAAAAAGATCCAACCACCTACTCAAGCTCCTACTTAGAAACTGTGATTTTTGTCTAGTTGTAACAAGACATTATTAAAAATTAGTAAAGAACATAATAAAAATGTTAAGCATTGATCCACCTCATCCATCTTGACATCATTGGATCTCAACTTATTTATTAGGATGTTGAAAGTATTCAAACTTTCATTATTATATCACCCTATAGCAATCTATCTTAATTTTAAGTAGAGTTAGTATGAGTTACAAAATATACTTTAACCCTATAGCAAAAAACCAACAAATAATAGCACTATTTATATTACATTTTTTATAATGAATAACATAACAAAAATGAAGCATGTTTTATTCAAAAAAAATCTATATGGAGAATTTTTAAGCAGCAACACATGCATCACCTTGTTAGCCTCAATCTATGTACAACATACAAATCACCTTCCTAGTCTCAATCTATACACAACATAGGATAAATCAAAAACCACATCCCAAAATAAATAATAATAGTGTGTTGCTGAGAAATTCTGCATCTACAAAAATTGGTAATTGTATACACTATCAAGCATAATTTCATTTGCTAGCAATTTATTGAAAAGATACTATCAAGTTGGTGGATGCATCTTGCAGTACTATTGATGTTACTCTTTAGGGGGCACCCATAGAAGGCGAAGGGGTAGATCTCTAGAAAAATTATTATCTCCAAGAAACAATCATGCTTGCTATCAAGGGTGGGTGTGTCTCAAAATTCCATGGAAAGGTAATATGTACATCAAATACAAAAAATTTGATGATAGACCCTTATATAGAGGAAACTAACAAATTGAAGTGCTAGTATACAAAAAATAGTGGCAATGTATAGCATATAGCAAGATAACTAGTGGGTGTATTGTTTCCAACCACAATGATGAAAATCAATGATATACAAGAATGAGTCTCCCACACATCCCAAGACTTTGACTATGTTATGGAAGCAACAATGGTATACTTTACATGTGAAAAATTCTACTACCCCGCTTGTACAAATACAATAAATGGGAAGCAATGCAAGAAAATGTTAAGAGAAAGGTGATGATGCAAGCCTATTTTCCTCTAAATGTGACTCAGTAGTTTCTAAATACAATTGTTGATATATTATACAAATAAAATTGTGGGACCATGCAGGGACAAATTGGGCTATTGCATTTGATGAAGTTTCATTAGACTTCGTAGGGATGCCTACTCAAGCATTGTATAACTTGCAATTTGATGATGATGTTGAAAGGCCAACTAAGTGTGTAATCAGAGATCTAGAACATAAGAAATACCTATTTACATTAACATGCAATATTGAAATGTATAATGATGAAGAATTTGTTAAGGCAACTATTACAAAGATTTCACACATAGATTTCAATTCAAAAAGTAATGTTTTTCTTGAGTAGATTAAGGGCATGTGTAATGTTGAAAATTAAGCACAATAGTGGGCATCAGTGTACAATTTACATTGACATGCAATAGTGAAATGTATAATGATGAAGCACATGTCAAGATAACTATTAAAAAGATATCACACCTAGATTTCAGTACAGAAAGTAATGTTTTGCTTGAGCAGATTAAGGGCATGTGTAATGTTTAAAATTAAGCACAATAATGGGCATGAATGTACACTTATGCATCACTATATTGTATACTTATTACAGTACGTAGACAATTGTACAAACTTTTGGTGTGTTAATGAACTAGAGATCCAAATAGATGTCCACAATGAGTACTGTAAGGTGATGAAATAATATCAATGAATGTTTTAGCATGAGTAAAATTTTATCAAGCATAAAAGAGTGTGTTACTTTACTATGCACACATTATTTACTATACAATTGATGGACTCTTTAAAAATTACTATTACCAACCTTTTACTATGTATAATATTCCTAAGCTAATTTAGAATGATCATATGGAAAGTTACCCAATCTAACTTGAATCATTTTGAAAAAAGGTGGCTTGCAAATGTAAATTTTTAAAATATGAAATGACATAAAAATCAAACATAACAATGATTTCATATTGTAAAAATGAATATATAGTTCCAACACTTATTAATAAGTGCATTGACAATATATAATACTTAAAACACCATTCCATTAATGTCAACAGAAGCTCCTTCTTGTTCAAAATAGTACACTAACAAATGTTGTTTGATGCATTGATATATGGAAGACACAAATGTTTCAAATCAGCATAAAGAGCCAACTTCTCAAGATATTTCTACACAAAAAGCTCAAGATATAAATCGAGCCTATTATGCTCAACATAAGGATGCAATAGTAGCTTGCAAAAAGAAAAAAAGAGCATAGCAAAAATAGATGCATGGGAAACTAGAAAAAGGTACACATGTTGAAATCCATGATACCCAACAATCATGACATTTTTGAATCCAACCAAGATTCCTGCATACATCATAGAGAGAGAGTAAAGGAAATGAGACATACATGGTATCAAGAGACTTAGGAAACCCAATTTGAGAAGCATGAAAGTGATGACTGTTTGGAATCATGTACAGCATTGAAGATTGATAGAAAATTTATGAGAGTAATGAATAATTTTTAGTAGTGATTGGATGCACTTCCTCATGAGAAAACATGTACTATATGTAGTGAACGTTACCTAGGCATGCACCTCCACCAAACAAGTTGTACTGTAATCTATAAAAGGTGTATCAATGAAAAGGGTATACATAGGTTTTTAGCACTCAATAATATGGATCTTAGAGAACAACCAAGCATACTCAAAAGATTGTGGCACATAGAAGAAATGCTTATTGCTAGGGAAAATCTATTGTTACAAGTATCTCATGGATTTGAAGGATAGTACAAATATAGTGGACATAAAATTAAGTTTTTCACAAGATATACAAACTATTGCAAATATATTACCATGACAAATCAAAGATCTTGACATATTAATCATATGGAGAGTGAGCACAGAAGAAAGCTCTTATGATTACTATGTGAGAAGAAGCCATGTTAGAGATGCATTATAGTATAAAATTGAGAATGATTTGTATTAACATGATTTTTTCTTCAGTATGGAGAACTTGGCCCGACTCTAAGGCGAAAACCAATATTTCAAGTAAGTTACACATTGTTAACACTAAGGAAGACACATCTATGGTTGCATCCCAATTTCAAGGTGATGAAGATAGTGATGATACAATTTCTACACAAAATTCTTCAATGGTAAGGTCATTTAACTTCATTGGTACAGAGTGCCAGTATATATATATATATATATATATATATATATATATATATATATATATCAGTTGCAACACAAACTTTTTGAAATTTGAAAACACCAAAATTACCAGCTAAGGATAGAGTGAACATTGTGAACAATTGTTGAATTGGCAAGACGAATACTTTGGAGCTCAATACATGTAGAGTTATACTAGACACCTAATTGTGCTATAATCTCTATTGAAGTGCTAGGTGGATTGGATGGTGATAGCAAAGCTATTTTAAACTTCAAGATGATAAAGTTTTTTCCAAGCCTAGGAGGAACTACCACCACTATTTCCCTTCTAATTTCTACATCTAAATCATCCTTCCCCTATTCTGAGACTGAAGTGATGGGAATAACTAATGGGTTTCTTAGGTATCATGTTCTCTTGGAAGATGTTGATGATATGTGGATAGATTTAGAATGAGGCCTTTTGGTAGCTATTGCTATTAACTAGAGCATCAAAGTATTGTCTTCCTTCAATGGCTATTTAATTTTTCCTTGAGATTCTCAATTTGTAAGATATGCATTAAAAGTACTATTAATATTAGTTATTAAACATAATCTAGAAATAAATTTCATAGTTTTCTTGTATTTCTACATCAGGAAATTATCATTATGATTGTGTAATTATTAAATATAAATGAATGGACATTTTTCCTTTCTTGGTTCTTATTGTGGGCTTTTGAATGGAATGGACAAAAGTCTTGGTGATTTCCCAAGTCATAGACTAACCCTCTTAAAAATCACACATTAAGGATTGATTCTTAGGTTAAAAGTGTTAAATAGTTGTAAAAAAGTAAAAAAATTGGTTTGAATTATTCAAAAGGATCTTTTTTTAATTTTCCTACTATGCAGATGTGATTGTACAATTGAGTATTGTAGAATTAGGGCTTTGTTTTCAATTATTTTGGAAAAAGGTTTTATGATTGGCTTTTATATGTCATGGAAGCTTCTTATCAACATGACAATCATTTATTTTATTTTGTGAGCAATAAGAAGTTAAAAGGAATGCGTAATGGATGGACACTCAATTTAATGAATGTGTTGTATTATACTACAAATAATCTGAAGAAATGATAAAAGCATTTAAAGCCTCCTTTATTTAAAAATTTACAAATAGATTTTTTGAAATAATGGTGACAAAGTTAGAACTTCTCAAATATCTTTGATGGGTGTAGAATCATTGAATCGTCTTATTTCATTCATTATTTTGATTTAGGTCTACAGGTGGTTTGAACTTGGGTAATTGAAATGTAGATAAATTATGAAATATATGTCAAAAATATCACAAGTGGAAAATAAAAATAGTAATGTTGAAATATAATATTGAAAGATTTTTGTAAAGTTAATTTATCTAGAAATTATCTAAAATTTAATATGAAATAGAAACCTGATTGGTTCAAAACTGTATTGATTTATCTTGAGCTATTTGGAAATAGAAAATAAAAGCTATAATTTTTTTTTAATATATATATTGGTAAATGGCCTAAGCCTTGATTATATTAATTAAAATAAATAACATACATCAAAGTATGTCCATTCAAACAGGCACTAGTAGGAATGAACATAGAAGAAAACATCTAGTCTAGCCCAAGACAATGGTCCTTTATTATTACAACATAAAAGGGGCATACCCCAGTTGAATTACTAAAAATTTGTTATTGTTACAATATAGTGGATCATAGTCCAATGAATGTGAGTAATCTGATGACTCTTATGCCAAACAGAAACCTGTTGCTAGACGAACATACTATCCAATGCATTATGCACCCATCCCTTGCCGAAAGCTAAACTCACCAATGTCTTAATAACTTGACAATCAGAGTGGTTAGTAATAGAAAATAGATTAACTTCCTAGTCATATATGAAAAATAGGATAACCTAGAAGGGATAAAAAATAGTGTACCTATTCTATTAGACTTATTAGTTACTTCATCCTACCATAATTTAAACAAGGCCATCTACCTCATTACGTATTAATTATCTTACCATTCTCCATTTAATGAGTCCATAAAGATCATCATCAAATCATTAATAGTAAATTCCTTCCAAGAATTAATTACCCTTGATAGACTAATCCAACACTTTAAAGCTATTATTGAATTCAATACTTGCTTAAATAACCGTTCATAGTATACTAAGAGGTTTCTAAATTATCCCATTAGTAAATTTAGATTCCATTGCTATCCAAAGATGAAAGATAAATCCCAACTTTACTCTAAAGAACACAATACATTGATCTCTTCCTACAAATCTACTAGAGAAGCATAACTTAAACCTCAAGCTAAGGACAAAGAATAAAATGTTCAAGAAGGCCAAACAAAGCAAGTTGAGATAGGCTTGATCTGAATGGGAAGACCTAAGCTGTATAATTAAATTAATTACCCATATTATTATCTCATTAGATTTTATAGACTTAATAATCTAAGCTCGAGAAGGTAAGTCAACATACAGTTGAATTGAAATGAGAAGGAATACGTCATAACTAACCATCTGGTTTAGGATTTTAATGTCAGAGTTCTCTTCTAAGTGCAAAAATTTATCCTTGCTATAATCAACAGTGGTTGTTTAAAATCTTAGAAATAATTAATTAGTCTCCACATCTAAGAATCAGAATGCTACTTCTAAATTTATCAATGCAACTCCAATGGATCAAAGATAAGTTCTGTACTCAAAAAGAACCACATCCTAATGGAGACCATGATAAACATTTCTTAAAAGATTTGTAACAACCATACGTCATAGCAGACAAGCTGAAAGTATAAAAAACTTTCTATTAATATAAACTTATATATAATGAGTATATTTAATTACATATATGCAAAGACGTCTTCAAAACAAAAAGAAACTAATCTAACCATCCTCTAGATACATTACAATATAGGAATATAGATGGTGTTTTCAATGTTTTGATTATCTGGCCTAATTCACTAATCATCACTAAATTTGAACTTTTATAATAAATTACTATTTAGATTCTAGTGTGAATGCACACTCAACAAGTATGAGAAATTCAGTTTTAATAGCTTATATTTTTTTCAGTTTCCAATATCTTATGGTATTAATAAAACATTTGTTCTAATTCAAGCTGATTAGAAATTTAGAATGCATGTGATTATTTTATGAGTCCATGGGGAAAGTAATCTCTTGTATCTTTTGAATAAATATGTAGTACTATAACTTCCTCATGTCAAATAGATTTAGGCTTGATACAATTTTTGCTTCATATTGGGGCCATATATTTTTAAAAATATATATAATCTTGAAAAAAAATTGAAAATAAAAGCAATGGTCTCTTTTCATTTTAAAAGTTTCTCAAATTGATTCAAAATCTTGAAAAATATAACTATCAACATTCATTATCTTAAATGGCCAACAGTTCTTTAACATACAACTACCAACATTCAATATTTGCATCACAACTTCTTATAATAATGGTTTACGTTGTAGTGTTTGACAATTGTAGAGCAGAGTTTCGTCATTACAAACAGAGTTATAGATGAGGTATTTACAAAATTTTATATAATTTTTATATAAAGGATTTAATGTATAAGATAAATTTGGTTGAGTAAATTATCTATATTAGTGTTTAGTTTTGGTATAAAAATTTATAGATAAATTAATACACATTGATATAAACTATTCAGATTTATTCCTAATATTATTATCCATGTTTATTCCTATATTTAAAATTCATAAGTAGTTTTAAATATACATTTATAATAAGCAAACTATAAAACTACTTCAATAGTTATACTATATAAATTTATAAATAAACAAATATAAATTAATAATATTATAAATGCAAATCAAATTTATACTTATTTGTAAATGATTTTGATTTTTGTATATAAATTTATTAACTATATAGAATTATCCAAACAAATAAATTTGTTCTCTATTATAAATTTTGTATCAATTTATAAATGTAAGTGTTATATATAAATTTTTTTGGTTTACTAAAAATACTCAGGATATCTATGCTATGGAAATGGTCTTTTACTTTTTTCAAAAAAAATACTTATTGACTATTTTGCATTAACTATTTCCTTTTTTTTTTTTGGCAAAATCAGGTTTTTTGATTATTTTCAGAAAAATCCTTCTATTGTGGTTTGTTGATTGATTTGGATGCAAGATAGACATCAATGAGAAATGATATATATATTCAGATTTTTTTCCAATTGTGATAGAGTTGTGTATGTTGTTTATAATTGAGTTATGGATTAATGTTAATTCTGGACCTATTATAGTTTTGAAGAAAATAGTATGATTTTCTCAGCTTTTCTAAAGAAAATTGAGAAGAATTCTTAAAAATGGGGGCATATCTATTTTTTTGGATAAACATTGTTGATCAAATGAGGTAGCTTTGATATGGACTTGTAATCTATGTTTGCACATTGCTGCAAGTAGTCCAAAGATATCTTCTTGGGTATAACCAATATAATAATGAAAATTTATCTAATGAAGAACAAAACCATTGATGAAAGGCTATGATGTATGTATTTCTCAATGAGTTTCAACCCCATATGAACTTCTCTTTCAAAAAATTCATTAAATTTACAAAGGGAGTAGTACCCATTCTAAATCATCAGAAGATTCTTGTCTTATATTTTGCTACTAAGATGTATTTGAGAAGTAATCAAATAATGATACAAAATTTTGACTATTAGACAACAACTAATGAAGAAAAATTGTTGATTGACCCATAGTTGTACTAGAAAGAGCCTATTGATAATGTACCTTTGCAATTAAGAGTAATTATATACCTGTGCAATTAAAAATAATAAAATCAAATAATTTGTTGAGGAAAATAACAAATGGAAAACAACATAGACACAAGTAATTATGTTTTTCTAATAAGACAATTATTTTTTGAGTATTTCTAGAAGAAATACTAGATCAAGAAAACTATAGTTCTCATCTCAAGTTGAAGTTCCTAATAAAATATAGTTACATGTTAAAATTAGAAGGGAAATAGTCATGAATAGACACAAGCATTGGGTACCTCCAAAACAAATAAAATCCTAAAATGAAGTTACTAAAATAGAATATTTGTTTCACATTACTAAAAAAACTTATAAGAGGTTAGTATGTATCCCTAATAGATATATTCTTTGCAAGCATCATTTGGAGACGGTTAATCACATCTTCATCCATTGTCCTTATTCCATGGAGGTCTGGGAATTTCTCACCAAGAACTTTGGAGTTAGTTGGTGCAAGCCAAGAAATGTTTTGGACTTCTTCAGTTGGTGGGATAACATCTAGAAAGGCACAAAATTGCATAGTTTAAGCATATGGACTTTGCCCCACTTCTATTGGGGAGTATGGAAGGAGAGATACAATTAAATTTTTAGAGATACAGAGGATCCTTCTTATGTGTTGGCAAATAAAATCAATAGCAATATGAGAGAAAATTTTCTTATAAGTGAGGGGGGAGATCTTGATGAAGGAGGTAATAGTAACGAAAGGGATAAGGACAGGAGAACGAAAAGATACGGGGTGAAGTGGAAAGTCCCCCCCCCCCCCCCCCCCCCCAAAAGGTTGGCATCAAGCTAACTTTGACGAAGCGGCTAAAGGTAACCTTGGTCCTTCGAGATGTGGTTTCATAATTAAAAATAGTCATGGTGTGGGTGTTGTTTCTCTTTCCTACCCCTTGGGAATCCAGACAAATCACTATGTTGAAGCGAGTGCTGCTCTCCACACTACTAAACTAGCCATGGACATGGGAATCAAAAACTTATGGCTGGAGGGGGACTCAAACAATATCATTAGATGTATAAAAGGTGTTCTCCAACCTTCCTAGACCAATGCAAACATAGTGAAAGAAATCCATACAATAATTCAAAAATTTGAGAGTGTTCATGTTAACCATGAGTATAGGGAATCTAATTTGGTGGCTGATTGGTTTGCCAATGAGATAGTCAAGAAAGAAAGAGTGATGATATAGAACATGGGAGGGAATATTCTGTCAGTCACAAAAGGCCTAATTCATCAGGAGAGGATCTAGGGAGGTATAGGTGAAATCCCTTGTTAATTATGGAAACTAAATCTAATATGTGTGAAAGCTAATGCATTTATGGAAAATATGGGAGGACTTGGCAGATGATGTTTTTAGTGTCAAATCGCCATGCTTTATGTGTTGTTTATTTTCTTTACCAATTAACTAGAATTGAAAGAAAGAACGATTCTAGGTAGAGCATATAGAGGACAAAGAAAGGTGAAGGGAGGACTATGTTTATGCAAAAGGATACTACTTAGTTTACCAAGATGGTGGGAGAATGGAGTAGAAAAAACTAGTTGGAGAGGCAAAGAAATGGAAACAGAGAACCAAGGTCTGGGGGAAACTTGAAAAGTGAGGTGTCACAAACTATATTGCCAAGCTTCATAGGTATAACTCAGTGATTACCAATCTCATCGTAAATTCTTGGAAGGACGTTAGGGTTAAAATTAATGGGGTGTCACATCATGTTAATGTGGAGGTCATCACCCATGTCACTAAAATCCTTGCTGAGGATTTAAAATTCTACAGAGACAATAATGGTTTTGCAAATGTAGTAAAGGATTTTTCCAAGGACACAAACAAGAAGGAGCTGGTGAAAAGTGAGACTTACTATGAGATGGACTTGATTAAGAAGCACTATAGGTATGTGTTGAGGGCCATCATTGAGTTTATTTCTCTAGATGCGAGGTTTGATAGGGTTAGATCCCATCATTTTATTTTTCTCAATCATTTCCATTATGGGGCTAAGGTTTCCTTTCCTTTTTATCTATGTTCCTCCATGAACTAGAACATTTTTGGCTATAAGAAAAACCTAGTGCTAACCTAGTGCTATCTTTTTCTCTATGAACATTTTAAAGCTTAGTCTAAGAGAAGACACCTGTCACATGCTATGATTTCTTATGAGGACATGGAGAGCTCAAATTTTTCCTCAATCACAGAGGAAGTTCAAAGCTTAAGGTAAGAGGAGGAGGAAGAATATTATTCATTGGGGAAGAAGACTAGGGCAGAGACAAGGATACTCCTACTCCAAGTAAAGTTCCATGTAGGAAAATCCCTAGGGGTCATGTGCCCAAAACAACTGGGCAAGGAGAAGAAGAGTACAATGAGTAAGGAGAAGACATGGATATGGATGAGGAGAATAAGGGGGAGGATATTGAGACAAGAGAGGAGCCGAATGGTAACCCCCAAAAAGAAGTAGAGGAGGAAGAAAGAGGAGGACATGTCTCTGGAAGGGAAAAATGATTTAGGTCTAGAGATCTCTATTCTCCCTCCCCTTCCCACTCCCCCATAGGAGCAAGAAAAGGAGAAAATGGAGGAAGGAAGCGGTGAGGTGGTTATAAAAGATAGGCATATGGCTTGGAAAAACAACAATGCTAGAACCTCAAAAATGGGGATTGTGAGACAAGTTATGAATCCCCAAATCCTTTAAGAAAAGGAAAGTAAGATCCAATTGGAGGAACTAATAGAACCAGTGCTATTGGCCATCACAGACAATGCGAGGGAGGTGGGTATGAACTTTCTCAACAATGCAAAAAACAACATGATTGATAACTTTAGATCTATAAAATGGCTTTTTCATGTACTAGAGGAGGTAAAAGATAGAATGGGATAGTTGGAAAGCCAAGGGAAGGAGATTGTGCAAGGGAACTTGACAAAGCAGAGGGATCGAATCGAGATGGTTGAAAAAAGGATGCAAAATTTGGAGACTTTCAACCACAATATGGCAAACCAAATGCTCACTATTCTGAATTCTCTCAATGAAAACTTTTTAGTCTTGGTGGTAAGATAAAAGCTAGGGTTTTTTCACAGAGAAGGATGGGAAGGACAAATATGAAGACATGATGGAAGAGGAAAACATAATAGACATAACCCAAAGCCACTTGGACTGGAGCTGTGAGAAGAACCAAGAGCTAATGGAAGAGGAGATTCAGAGAGCTTATGAAGTGGTAGAGACCATCCAAGACCTTGAAAGGAAGGTAGGGGAGTAGGTGAATAATGTTTAAATTTCATCTTTGGTTTCTATTACCTCTGTAGGTTTTTTCTTTTTGGCTTTTTGCTAGTTTTTCATTTTGGCTTTTCTGTTGTTCGTTGTTCTATTGTTGGGCTTGTTTTGTTAATTTGCAGCCCTTTGTTATGTAAGAACTTTTTGGTTTTAGTATCCCTATAAAACCTATTTTTTCTTAATAAAAAACTTATAAGGTTCTAAAAAAGAAAGCAATTTTTCATCTTTTACACTCCATTTTGACATCTTAGAAGATTGCTCTAAAAAATCTTTGTACCAAAGGAAAAAAAAGCTACAAGAAGATGTTTGAATGAAAAAAATGCCCATAGAACAAGGTGGTGATGAATTAGAACTACCTTACAATATAGAGTTTATAAGGAAACATTAATTGCCACTAACCAACACATAATCAAATCATTGCCAACTACACTCAATATAATTACAAATACGTGGGGAAGAACAATGAAAGATAAGGCCCAAATCATTTTGTTACCTAAGTAGTGAAGGGAAGATAACAAATTCATGTTAAATGCTTTAAACTTGATTGATAGATTTTAGAATTTTAGTATCCAAATTGATAATGCGAAAGAGCATTCAAAGATGACAAGATTGTGCCTTTCTATGAGTGTTTCTCCATTTCCACGTGCCTCTAACATGTCCTTTCTACATATCTATAGAGATTTTTGTCTTGCATGTAGACATGCTGAAAGATTAAATACATTTGTAAAGATCAACAATTTTTACAAGTTCAAAATAATAAGACTATAGGTAAATCCCCAACAACAAACCATAACAAAGAAATATATGTGAGAAAATTTAGTTTAATGGAATAACTTCTAAAGACTATATAATAAAATAGTTGTGCACAGATATCAAGAAGTAAACTAATTATAAAGAAGAGGTTGAAAACTATAGTCTTCGCCCATGCTAGGCGGGACTAATAAGTAATAATATATTTTTACATCAAAATTTTTAAATGATAGATAACATATGCTAATATATAATTCTATGATGTGATAGGGTTTGATTTTGATTGATGGAGCATTTCATTAAGATAAAACTATATCATTTAAAATAACATAAAAATCTAACAATAAGAATGTGATATATATGACATTATTGATTGTTTGTAGTTTTGATAGCATTGTTTTTTAAAATTGAAAGTCATTGTAATATTAATAAATTCTTATGTATTCTCTTCATCTTCTCACCTTACTTGACCCTTGCAGAATTGTGTATTATAACTATATATATAATTTTTTGAAATTATTAGTTAACAAATTTGTTTTTAAAGATTTCAATGTGAGGAAAGTAAGATATTTTCAAAAGAATCCTGATTATGTGTAAAAATAACACTTTTATTTATAAGTTTTTCACATTTAGCTAATAAGTACTCATAAAAATGAAGATTTTTATTTATAAATTTTCCCACATTCAATTACTAATTACTCATAAAATGATATTCAGAAAAAAAATTCTACAGTTTTTTTTTACTATCTTATTGATAACTACTACTCATATAATAACATTTTTTGTAAATGAACCATATTTTAATTTTTTTTTTACTTCTTTTTAAGAAAAAATAAAATGACACAACATATGCAAAGAGTGGAATGTCCACAGAAATATTTGAACCATGAGAATATGCAATCATTTTAGTTGTAACAAAAGCTATCATTCAAGAATCAGAGGTTTGCCATCCTATAACCTAATTCATTGATTGAATCCATCGAATAGTGTTAATATATAGTGATGGATAAATTGTGGTACTCCAAGCATGAAGAAATTATGACTCTATCTGGTGCGAACAAGTGCATCAAAGCCCTTCCCTTAACATCAAAAATAGATTACCCAACCTCATAATATCGAACTAGATGTTTGCTAACATAGTATTCCATCTAAATCAATGAAAACAAAATTAATAACAACCCACATGTTTTTCCAACTCAAAACCATATTAACTATACCATTAATACTACTACCAACATATCTATGAAATGTTCTAACCAAAATATAAACAAGTCTTTAAGGTCCAATGACCATATGGGATAAGTAAGGGCTAGTTTATACCACCAATACAAGTCCATAGAGAATAACAAAAAATGAAAAATAAAGCCCTAAAGTTTAACCTTTTCCTTTCCCTTCTTGGCTAGTAGAATTTTAGCCCAGTCATTGGCCAAAAATCCATATAGTTTCCTAGAGTCCTTTGCACCATGACCATCATCTTCACTCACTAGATGCAAGAACTAGAGAGTAGTGGTAGTGGCATGAGTCACTTTTAGAGAGAACTTGGAGAGAGTCGCAAAGCTCTCATCTAGAGAATTAAGTGCCTTCATCTCCTATTTCATGTCCTTGACTAGACCAGATAACTCCTCGCACCTATCACAATTTCCTTTCACTATTTCCATTGCCTATACTTGCATCACCATAGGGTTAGTGGAAAATATATGGTTTTCTTTTTCCTCCATCCACAAAGGGGAGGTATTCATGTTGGACTAACTGACAATGTTCCCCTTTGGGATTCGTGACATAGCTTAACTGCCTCTTGTTTTCTATAAATCTAGTGGTTGTATCAAGCATTGATAGGTTGATCTTTTGGTGCAATGACAACTCTAGCTTGTAACAAGTGGTATCACAGCTTGGTCACAGGTTTGAATCTCCTTGAGTAATAATGAGGGGGAAATTGTTGGACTAATCACCAATGCTCCCCTTCAGGATTCATGCCATGGCTTAACCACCTTCTATGTTCTATAAGTCTAGTGGTTTTATCAGGCATTGACAAGTCAATCTTTTTGTGCAACAACAACTCTAGCTTGTAACAAGTCATCATTGGGAATTATCCTTTTCTTTTTTCCAAGAAGGGAGAATATTTATTATTTCACTAGGACTACACTTTATGTTTACTTTTGAATTCAATGAATGTGTTCACTTTTGCCAAATGTAGAAGTGAAAAATATGGTTATGGAACTATTGAATTAATATATAATAAATAAATCTCTATTCTTTTAGTAGATAGTCATTTTGAAAAATATGATGTTAGGTATTATTTATATTTGTTATAGATTTAGATTAGTTTTTATTCTAGAGGTGGCCATTAGATTATTTTAATATGAATATTGGATGAATTCATTTAAGTCTTGGTTGAGTTGAAGTTGATTTCATATATTTCATGATCTACATGTTGATAATTCAATTGCATATTGTTGTTGATGTTGCACAAATATTACACTCTAACTAAGCACTATTAGTATTAATTGAGCTTAGAAGACTCCAGTATCAGCTGAGCAAAAGTTTTGAAGAAGCTAAGTTCAATGATCAAGTGTAAACCAAACTAGGTCTATTATTGAAGGACCCAGTGGTAACCGAGTGACCCAATTTTAGCATCAACCAACATGCAATAGAAAAATTTTGTTTATTATTTGGTTTATGCAAGATGACTTAGTGGATATTAGTTGTTTATTTCTAATGGTACTCGAGATGACTTGACTTTGGGTTTCATATATATGAAAGGCCAAGTTGTTGATTGAAATATGGAAGTTGTCGAAGAAAATAAGATGCAAATAAATAAGGATATCTAATTAAAAGAAGTATATCCAAGGAACTATAAAGATTATTATGATTAAGGAATATCTAGAGGATAAACTAGAACAATGATATGAATCTACAAATTAGTTGCTTCACCAATTAGGTCAATTGTCGTTACTCTCTAACAATTGTAGCAGTGAAGAAATCTCTTAACAAAGTTGACTTAATAGTCATTTTTGTAAATCCTCTAACAAGGTGACATTTTCTAGATTGAAGTGTCATAAGACCTCTAACAATGCTACTCCTAATAGGATGATTCAAATCCTTTAATAGGGTCACACTTAATAGTGAGTTTTGTCATCTTTAACAAGGTTGGCTCCTAACAGGGCTCACTTCAAAAGAGTGAAAACTTGTAACTAGTTGCATTGGTTGTTTTCCAAAAATTGGTTTCTATATTAAATCTTGGTGTCTCTTGTGTTCATGTTGTTTGTTTACTACTTTATCTTTCTACAACTAGGTTACTATAGGTTAATACACATTAAAATCTCAAGATTGCTTTGTTAACTAAGCTACAATGAATATCTAGTTCTAATCGAGTTGTGCAAGGATTTGAGTTAATAAGAAGTTTGAATTGGTATCTATAGGATTTGGAATTTTTTTAGTGGTAATTAATTCACCCCTCCCCTCTCAGTTACTACTTCTATATTTCTAACACTAGATTCATATCTTAATACTTTATATTTTTGACTTTTAGTTTGATTTATAAGCGCGGTTGTGATTCTTGATTCTTTAAAGAGTAAATTCCAATTTAGGTTTGAGTTGACTTTATTCTAATTAGTTATTACTCAACTATTTTAATATAAGCAGTTTGAATTTGTACTCTAAGATGTTGTATACAAAGATCTTTAACTCATTTTGATTGTCTAGAAATCACCAAAGTTTTTAATGATTTATTTTTTATGATCATTGCAAGAGCACTTACAAGAATCTAGTATTAAAATTTATATTTTTGATGAATAATAACTAGATGTTTAAATTTTGTTTTATTTTTCTTCTAATTTATGTGAACATATTGGGTTGATCCAAGGATCTGATGGACCAAGTCACTTCTCACACAACACGCAACAATCTCTAATGGTGTTTGTAGATATTGTCATGTTCACATATAAAAATTCAAACACAATGGTTAAGATTCCATGCACAAGTTTAATTATATAAGAAAATGTTAAATATATACAAAAGAGCTAGGCTACAACTATAAGGATTACATTTATGATTGTGATATTGATCTATGCTAAGAATCAATAATTTAATAAATTATTCAATTGGAGATCAATGGAGGACATGAAATGGGTACATTATTTGATGCTATGGATGAGTAGACTAGATAGCTATTGGGCCATTGATTTAATGTAATTTTTTGATGTCGTATGTCTTTAAGTGCTATTTATTGAGAATACTTATGATAATGGGCTAAGTGTATTTACAATATATGAAAACTCATGGCTATCCATTTATGCCATTCTCTCATGTCTTTTGGGAAGGTTATGGTTATAGGATAATATAGAATTTAAGCAAGTATTATGATGAATCATGACATATAGGTACAATATTTTTTGCAAACCTATACTAAATTGTAACACTAAAGACAAGTTTGAAAAAAAACCAAGTGTCCCCTAATAAGATATGCATTTTAGTTTAGTATTTAGACATTTCTTGGTGAGAAAGGAAATCCTTAGGATCTATTTCTACCCCCAAAAAAAGGATTAGAGCTACCACTAGATAGAAGGATTAGTCTCCTACTAAGTAAATAAGTATACTATAGAAGGATTGTTTTACATAGAATTTTTGGCTCTCTTTCCGAATGGATTTGCACTACCAATGCAAGCATGGATGTGAGAGGTACATATACCTAAGTATGTCCTCCACTTAATCAAATACTATGATTAGAGATTTGGAAGACATCCTAGGTTTTTTTATTTTGTTTATAATATGATGATACACCATCATAGTCATAAAATTGTAACAATATTTCTTATAAAAAAATGTTGATGAGAACATACCAAAAATGATTGAAAATCTTTGCATACACTTAACTTAGCATCCAGACACATAGCTTGCTGAAGAACTCATGCACTTTGGATCCATGATGTGAGGCACAAGGCCATACTAGAATAAGTGCCACACCAAATTGATAGATATGATCAACCAACTAAGAAATCCTACCCTCTTCTTCACATTGAGTACTACAGATATGAAATGGCCAGATCTACAGAGATTATCGATTGATAGTATTAAAATTGAAATACAAATGGATAAACATCATTTGGACAATTTCATTAATAATCCTCATACAAAATATTTATAGCTTCACCAACGGTTCACAATATTTCATGAAGAAGTGATTGAAAAGCTCCTTGGCACAACATATTGGTGGTATATAATTGAATTGAAACATCGAGGAATTGAACATGTACACATATTTATTTGGCTCCCAAATGCACCAAAAATGGACAAAATAAATTGGAATAATGATATAGTAGTCGAGCATGCAGGACAATATTTTCATAATTATGTTAGTGCAAGGAATCCTCAAGATGCATCTCATAGAGGTAATATCATGTATCAATCACCATTGTATGACCCATGTTTGCTAGACACACATGATATTTTTTGTGTAGACCTCACCCATTATTATGAAGAGTTGGTCAATTGAGTCCAAAGACATACAAAATGTAGTGAATGAACATGTCTACATAAAAATGGTAATAAGATGATATGTTGTTATAAAGCTCCATGGGAAGAACAACAAATTTCTACATTATCCTGTGATGGTATTGGAAAGACTCGATATGAACCTAAAAAGAATGATGATTGACTAAATATTCACAACCCAAAGATGCTTTTAACTTAGAGGGCTAATATTGATTTTCAACCTATTTTTTCTCATGTAATTGAGCTCAACTACATTGCCAAGTATGTAGCAAAAGTAGAGAGACAATTAGAGATATGTTCTAAAGCACTTAAATGAATATCTTTGACACAAAAGCCAGATGATGTGGCCCTCATGGCATATCAAAATGTTTTATCAGAGGTTATTGTTGAGAGAGATATAGGTGCACGAGAAACATTTCAAATGTTGCAAAAAATACCCCTCATTGTTTGTCGTATCCCTTTCATCTCTTTGAATGTTGGAAAAAAAAGTGTTGCATTATATCACTAAAAAATCATAAAGCAGTAGTATACAACCTAGCTACATACATTCTTATACTAATTATCTGTTGGAGTTAGAAAATATAACGCTACTTGAATCTGCAAGGACATATTCATTTCCTACAAATTGCAAGGGATGCAAGTGGAAGAAAAGAACAATAGAGGTAGTTGTTAATGTATATCCAAGGTTTTACACAATCCCATAATGTACTTTAGAATACTTTGAAACATTTTTCTAGACTGAGCTATTATTATACAAGCCATTTCATAATATAGAAAGAGATATAGGCCTCACAAGAGACATAATAGTCACAAATTGGATATAGTTATACACACCAAAGGATATAATGTATGGCATATCAATTACATCATTGAAGGAGAAAGTAGTTCACAAGAAGAAGATGATATTACAAAGTAACAGGCAATAGATAATAATGCAGATGGAATAATGGACATTTGAATGGGAAGATTTCTCGCAAATGGAACCAACAAGTAATGTATCACTAAATTTATTGAAAATATAAATGAGTAATTGAGAGGGGAGGGGTGAATCAGTTACTACAAAAATAAATCCAAGATCCATTTAGATGTCAATATAAAATAAATTTTGAATATTGAATACTATTGATGCTTAGTAAACATATATAAAATGATGTAACTTGGTAAATACTAAATGTACTCGTTAATGAATTAACTTTAAAGATCCTAAGATGTTATTAGTGATTATCATTACTTTATCTTAATCAAAATCATAAAAGAAATATCATGAACACACATCACATGAAGATTTAACGTGGAAACCCAATTTTGGAAAAACTACCAATTGTAATTAGTTACTATTTTCACTCTTCTGAAGTGAGCCCTATTAGGAGCCAACCTTATTAAAGGTTAAAAAATACACTATTAGGTGTGACCTTATTAAAGGATTTAATCACCCTATTAGGAGTGGCCTTGTTAGAGGTCTTTAGACAATTCAATAGAACTACCACTTTGTTAGAAAATTTACAAATAGCTATTAAGCTAACTCTGCTAAGAGATTTAGATCATCGCTATAATGGTTAGAGAGTAACAATGAGATGACCTAATTTAGATGCAACTGAATTGTAGATTACAAATCTCTGTTTTGGCTTGTATATGATTCTTCTTGATCAAACATATCCTTTCAACTCCTCAAACACATTTTCTTGACCTCGAGATTCTCCTCCATCAAGAAATCTTCATATATTCAGTAATGATCATTTTTCCCCACATATTCCATCTCACAACTTGACTTTATACTTATATCTTTCTTATTTTCTAGTTGGTTGGAATACAACATAGAATAATTAACATTTATTACCTTAGTTGGCTAGAATCAATAGATAAATTAATTAAGCTCAATATGCCAAAATAGGAAATTCCTTTGTTAGCCAACCCAACTTGGTAGACACTAACTTGGGAATGATTTTCCTATGTTAACCAAAAAAAACTCGATTAACACAAAAAACTCGCACGATCCTTTGGTAACTGAGTAAAGTTGGTTAATTCTAATTGTGTCCAACCTTTCCTTAATTAACTAAGTGAGGTTGGTTAACACCAATCTTCTATAGATTTTCCTTTGATGCCTAAGTGAACTTGGTAGACACTATTTTTTGAATAGGAATGCTTCATAGACACTCTCTTCTAAATAGGAATGTTGCATAGATACAAAAAATTGTCTTCACTATCTGAGTGAGCACGGTATGCACTAGATAATAATGATATGACATTTATGTAACATCAAGACAACACACAATTAATCAATTGTATCCAACAATCTCCCTCTTTGACATTGATGGTAACACAACATGTCATAGCACAATGAAATTTTGAGGATAAGACTCCCTCTTTCAGTGTGGGCTCTTCAGCTTTCTCCCTCTATCAAAAAAATTATGTCTGCAACAATTTTCTACCAAGATCATTTTCTTTCTTTGATATCTCTTCCAAAAACTTCTCCCTCTTTGTAATAACAAAAATTCCTGTGAGACATGAAATTAAACTTCTTCCACTTTGACAACACATGCCAAAGGAAATAATTCTAATAATATCAATGTACCTTAAGTACTGATTCATTTGCACTATGCCCTTGTCAATACTACATCAATTGTTTGATCTTTAACTTGCTCTAGTTGATGCAACACTAAATTTCATTTAGTAAGCTTCAAATAGGGGAATGACCCTTAGCTTACCTCTTAGATGCAAAAATGCATCCTTAGGTAATGACTTGGTGAATATGTCTACAATTTTCTTTTTTGTATTTAATTATTCCAATCTGACTTCTTTATCTTGCACCAATTCTCTTAAGAAGTGATACTTTATAGCAATGCACTTTGTTTTAGTATGCATCACTAGATTCTTGGATATATTTATTACACTAGTGTTATCACAATATATGACTATTGTATTTTTGATCTCTACCTTCATTCCTTCAAATAGTTAGTTGAACCAAACAATGTTAGAACAATTGACTGCTACTGCCACATATTCTGCTTCTGCTATGGATTGAGAGATACAATTTTGTTTCTTACTTGTCAAGGATACTATCATTTTACCAAGAAAGAATGCTCTACCACTAGTGCTTTTTTTGTCATCAAGACTTCTTGCCCAATCAGTATCAGTAAACACCTTTATGTCTAGATTGCCTTTGAGTTTATACCATAAGCCATAGTCTTTAGTACCTTTTAGATATCTCATGATTCTTTTGATTGCCATCATATGGTTTTCTCTAGGATTTTTTGAGAATCTTACCACCATACCAACTGCTAATGTAATGCCAGACCTTGTATATACTACATACTATAGTTTCTCAATCATTGATCTGTATGTGGTCTGATCTACTTCTTTGGAATCATCATTTTTGGAAAGCTTATTTCTAGTAGACATAGGGGTTCCAACTAGTCTTGAATCTTCCATTCCAAATTTCTTTAGTATATCCTTGATGTATTTGGATTGAGTAATGCAGATACCATTTTTCTTTTGTTGAATCTTTGATCCAACAAAGAATTTTTTTTCTCCAAACATAGACATTTCAAATTCCTTGCTCATTTATTCTAAAAATGTTTTGCACAAGTCTTCATTTCCTATGAATAAAGTGTCATCAACGAATATTTCTACCAACACAATCTTTTTGTCTAGTCCTTCTTTGATATATAGGCTATTATTATCATTTGTTCTTCGAAAATCAATTTGTATCAAATAGTTATGTAGTCTCTCATACCAGGCTCTAGGAGCTTGCTTGAGAACATACAGTGCTTTGTGTAATTTTCAGACCATGTCCCTTTTGTTATGATTTACAAAACCTTCTGGTTGTTCAATGTAGACTTCTTCTTCAAGAATTGCATTCAAGAATGCAGATTTAACATCCATTTGATATACTTTAAATCTTTTGTGAGCTGCATATGCAAGTAGAATTCTAACACCTACTAGTCTTGCAATAGGGGCAAAAGTTTCACCATAATCAATGCCTTCTTCTTGAGAATAACCTTTGCATACTAGTCTTTCTTTGTTTCTAGACACTTTTACATCTTTATTTAGCTTGTTTCTGTATACCCACTTAGTACCAATTACATTTTTATCTTTGGGTCTAGGAACAAGAGTGCAAGTTTTGTTCTTTTCTATTTTTTCTATTTCTTCATTCATTTCTTCAACCCAACTTTTATTATCTAATGTATCTTTAATATTTCTTTGTTCAAATTCAGCAAGTCAACATGTACCTTTCAATTTTCTTCTTGTCATTATTCCATTAGATTTATCTTCAATCATCTAATCAAGTGCATGATGCCTTCTGAGTTAGAATAGCTTCTTTGGATTTGGTGTGAGTTTCACTATTTTCATTATGAACTTTAGTATTAAGCTCAAGTTCTACTGTCTATGACATAGTTTCTTCAAACTTGGTTTGAACTAGCTTGGTAGCTTCTGACTGCGACTCGGATCCTTCAAAATCTGACTTAGTGTAGTGCCTGCCCCTGGTTCACATTTTGTTATTGTTGCTGAACTCTTTTAGAACTAGTTTTATGTTGTTGGTTAGCAACATTCTTTTAAGATTATCAGATATTGTGCTATGGATTCAGTTTATTATGTGATGAGATTACTTAGACTCTACATTTCATGTATGTATGATGATTATTTTTAGTGTTCACAATTATTGATGATGATTATTACATTGCTTTCAATTATTAATGATGATTAGTAAGATGATTTATTATCATATGTGCTTTCTTATGGATACTTACCCCATACTTGCATGTGTATGGTGTGCATGTTTGCCTTGCATGTTTGCTTTTGTATGGCGTGTCTAATGTGGTTAAGGAAGGGAGTCATAGTCACCTGCTAGTCGGATCTACATGATGCACCACTTCCTACCATTGTATGTTTAGTTTAGTATATATTGTGTTTGTGCATGCATGGTTTTTATGCAGGTTGCAGGTACCGGGTATCGACTTCCTTGAATTGCCAGGATGAGCGTACCCTATCACATTATCTCAATGATAAGAGAGGGGAGATAAATTTTCAAGTCCAAATTCCAACCCTTTGAGCCATTTGTCCTAATTAAAAAATTAGGACAAGTATCTGAGTTGAATACCCACCGAATGTCTCGGATGACATATTTCGTCATTTTTAACCCTTTAAATTTATTTTGTATGATTTGTTCTATGATGAGTTTTCATATTTTATCTTGGAGGTCTATAGTGAATTTTTCATTAATTAAGTCTTAATAAATAGATTTAATTAATAAATTATTTATTTGAGAAAATTAATAAAATATCATGATCTTTGATATTTTGATTGTAATTAATTAAATCTGAATTATTGAGAAAAAAAATTAAATAAAAGAAAACTAGAAATTAAAATTAATAATAATTATAGAATAATAATAAAGTGATAAAATAAAATAATAATAATAAAAGTTATAAAAATTAAAATGAAAGTTCTAAAATTTAAATAGAGATTATTTAAAAAGTAAATTGGAGTTATAAGCTTGCATGGGAATTAACATGTGTCAACAACACGGAGGTTAGTGCATCAATTAAGCACAAGGTGTCTACAATTCTATGACTCGTCAAAAAGAATTGGAAAAGACCCATGCTTAGTTGGTGACACCTTTCAGCGGTTTCAAGAAGCAATCCAAAGGTTTCTTGAGAGCTCTTGATATTCAAGCATTCATAGAAGCTTAAATAAAAAAAAGCTTAATGGGAGCTACAAGCTTTAAAAACAAATAGAAACTTCAAAACTTACATGCATTGGAGAAGATTCATATGCTCATATATTTTCTACTTGCTTCTATGCTCCTTCTAGCACTTCTAATCACTTGGAGGATTCGATCGGCTTGGATTATTGGAAGAATTGCGAATGATGGAGAAGGAAGAGATTTTCTATGGACTTCTGAGGCATGAAAAATTAGCATCAGTATATAGGTGCACTCGTGATATTCTCATATTTCTTTTTGCACTCTTTCTCTTCCTGTCTTCATCGTATCTGTTTTATGTGTCTGAATACTCTCTGTATTTGAAATTGGAATCTAGATATTTTATTTGGATGAGAAGAAAATAATAGAAAAATTCTAGTTCCAAATGAAAAAGAAATTAGATTTTAATCGGGTTTGGGTTCAAATTTATATTAAATTAGATAGACAAGATTTGAAATTAAAATAGAAATTCTAATTTAAAAATTTGTATGATTAGATGTAATCTTTCTATCAAATTATATTTTCAGATGCGTATGGAAAAACCTATTAGATGGATGAATGGGTAAATTTAGAGAACAATTACATTTTAAGAGGAAATTCTTAATTCATCACAGATTGTCTTGTCGCTGCCCTTTGGTTAAACCCGAACTAAATCATTCATAACTTTTTATTGGGATCGAATTTATTCGATCGCTCCAGTTAGAATTGGCACAACTTGGCCCTCTCCAACATATTTAAATTTCAGCCCGATCCAACGGTTCATTAGGGAGATATGGCCATCGTACTGAAACTATTTTATTCAAAGATAGATATTTCTCCATTTCCCATAACCAAGAGTTCTTTATGCTTAAACTTCACAAAAAATAATATATCAAAGTATGGAATGAATTAAGATATTATTGCAATCTTCCCTTATTAGAATCTTATTAATATGCATTAGTACTATAGATCTTAGCGAATAAAGCAAATGATTTAATGAGTAAATATTTATCCTTAAGTTATTCTTAGAATGTAATTCTTAATAATGAAAGGGTAATGCTATCGGAGAACAAATGGGTTGACTTGTAGGTCAAATGATAACTTTAAACACTTGAAGTATACTTGTAAACAGAAAACTGGAAACTCCTACACATTATTCAACTATGTGAATTTAGTAAACCAAAACATGTGTTTGCATCATGTATTCTATATGCTTCTTGTTTTGGGTTTTGGGTTGACTAGTGTTGACCAATCCTAGGTTGTTACCAAAGGCTTGGGGGTTATGAGATATGATGGCATCTTGATCTTATATGGTCTCGATCTTTATAAGCCCAACCATGGTTATGTGATCATATGCTCTATGAAATGTTTTTATTTGTTCTTCAACCTTCATGTGTGAAGCTGAGATGTATATATATCTGAGACACTAGAGCTAATCATTTTTGAGTCATCGATCAGTTATCCTTGGATTATTTTCTAGTTGCCATGATGGGACTGAAATGTGAATTTATTTCTTGATGATGTCATGTTGTGATATGTTTGACTCAACCATTTTGGAGTCTTCGATCAATATGATTTTGAGATATTCTTGGTTGCTTGTTGAGAACCATTGGATATTGTGATTTATTTTGAGATATATTTTTGGTTATTGAGAACCAATTGATACTTATGATTATCAGTGATGCCTTCAGTTGCCAATAGAGAACTATTGTGGTCATGATTTTCTATGGATGCTTTTTCAGATGCTCATGAAAATTTGATAATTCTTATCTTGAAGATTTGATGATTCTTATTATGGATATTTGATACTTTTATGCATATTTGATGATTTTATTATGGATTATCTCTTATGATTTTGAGATTTATGATTCCATGAGCTTAGGGTAGGTAATCTACTTGTAGTGTCGGAAAGTGGCTTGCAATGGGGGCTAGGGCCCTAAGTGGCTGCCAGGGTAACTCATTGTAAGTTTGGTTAATAAGTGATAACATTTACACACTAAATGGGGATTAAATGAACCTAAAAAGATAATTGTTTTGATGTTCTCGCCCATGCTTTGAGTGCTTGTACAGGCTAGGATGAGAGTAGTGAGAACGCATGGTTGCGATCGTACATTCGTAGTATGCCTTGTCAGTATGAGAGGATACTAGTGGCTGCATGAGATCAGTATGGACTCGTGGAGTTTAGCTAACTGCCAGGGTAACTTGTACGTGATAAATGTGATGACACTTTCTCGCTTGCAGAGTAGGCTTCCTACATGTCTTTGTGTGCCTTTGGGAATTAGATGTCGATTTTGTGTGTGTTGGAACCTTTGAGTTAGTATACTTTTAGGATACTTGAACTTTTTATGCTATGTGTATTGATACCCTATTTGGAATTTGAGATTATCTCCTCAGCACGGTGGGAGTGGACCACTTAGGTTCCACGCAGTCGGGTGGTAGTGTATTTTCACTCTTATCATTTGAGATCCGTCTGAGACACCATGGTTGGAGTATCTTTGGTTGGTATTTATTTTTCATTATGTTCTTGGAGCATTATGATAGATAATATACCTTATGATAGATGTATTTACTGGTATGTTTCTTATATTGATGATTTGCTTTACTTTGCATATGTTGGTTGATGATTTATTATGCTTTACTTTGCATGTTAGTAGGATGTTTTAGGAGTGACATTCCTACTATGTTAATATCGATGATCTCTTCGGTGCTTTGGAATGTTACGCATGGAGGGATGGCTAGGATCCATGATAGTCTAATGATGCTATTAACGATTGGGAGGAACCGCGCACTTAGTTATTTATGTTTGTGATATATGGTTATCTTTTGTGATGGATGTTTATATCTTTTGTGATGATGTATCATGTATGATATGTGGTTTCATTTATGTTATTGCATCATGGATTAATATTAGATAATGATGATGTACTTTATTTACTTGGATGTTTATTCTTTTAAGCTTTTCATACCCTGTGATATGTACAATGGATGATTGAGCTAAACTAAAATATAATTACAAAAGGACACTTGTATATTGTTTAAGTACATTGGATATATCATTGTTATTTCATAAGGATGGGATGTTAGATGAATAGTTAATTTAGATGTGATACAACGTTAAGAGATCTTTAAAGAATGTAGCTTGTTATGTATATAAGTTATGTTTATTTTCATTTGAATTGTTGCTATTGCTTCCGCAAATGTTATGAATGGTTTTATCTTTCATGTTTAAAAAAAAAATCTTTTGTCAAACTTAGTAAAATTATTTGGATCCCTTGGCGGGGCATTACACTTAGTTTGTACTTCATGCAACTTGGTAATTGGTGGAGATTTAGGGGACTCAAAAGGTGAAGTCTCATTTCTTTCAAATAGATTTGGTAGGGTATCAAGTTCATAGTAGACAAATCTTCTATAATCCTCTAGCTCCTTTTTGCTTTCTTCTTCACTCTTTTCTGCAAATGTCCTAGAAATATGCCTTCATCACCTTTTATATCAAATTTTCCTTTTCTAGACTCTTTTAGGATATAACATTTTCTACCAAATACTTTCAAATAACTTACATTAGGTTTGTAGCCATATGATAGTTCATAGGGAGTTTATTTTGAGTCTTTCTTCAATTGAACTCGATTCAAAGTATGAACTACAGTGCTGAAAGCTTCCTATGAGTATTTGATAGCAACATTCTTTTCAATCATTAGTGTCCTTGCATAGTCTATGATGGATCTATTTCTTCTTTCAGGTACACCATTCTGCTGAGGTGTACTAGGAGCTGATACTTGTCTTTTGATTCATCTTTCAATGCAAAAAAATATTGAATTCATTGGAGATGAATTCACCACCTTTGTCTAATCTTAAACATTTCAATCTCTTTCCAATTTCTTTTTCTACTCTTGCTAGATATCATTTGAATTTCTAAAAAGCTTATAATTTTTCTTTTAGATACATCACAATCATCTTTCTAGAATAATCATCAACAAAAAGAATGAAATTTTTTTTCCACTATAACTTTCTATTCCAATGGGTCCACATAAGTCAATATGTACAATTTCCAAGACTTCTTCGAATTGATAATTTTTTCTCTTAAAATTAGTCTTTCCCATTTTACCAATTTGCCAATTTTAGCAAAGGCCCACAACAGGTTTCTTCAAACTACGGATACCTATTACTCTTCTATGTTTTCTTATCTTGACTAGATTATCAAAGTTTGCATGACATAGTCTCTTGTGCCATAACCAACTTTCTTCTACTTAAGCAATAAAACATGAGCATTCACTGAGATCAATATAAAATAGATTACCTTTTGTTTGTTTGCTTGATCCAACTAGATTTCCTTTGTCATCATGAATTCTACCTTAAATCTAATGTTGTTCAATTGTGCCACACTTAGAAGATTATGATTTATTTCTTCAACCCAATAGGCATTATCACAAATAGGTTGATTGGTTAATGAGATACGACCTTTTCCCTTTGTCCAACAAGGTTCATTATCGCCAAATCTTAGACTTCCTCCATTATAATATTCAAAATGTTCAAACTTTGTTTTATCTCCAGTCATATGGTGTGAACATCCACTATCTATAATCCATTTATCATTTTTTCTAACACAAGAGATAAGTGCCATCTTATCTCCTTCATCATCTGATTCATCTTTTACAGTAATATACACTATTTCATCTTCATTATCATCAGAATCTTTAGCAATAAAACAAGTTTTCTTACCTTTATCCTTGTATTTCTTGTGACTTTTGAATTCCTTCTTGCCTTTGTACTTTTGGCTTTTCTTTTCATCCTTGGTTTCTCTGTTTGGACACCTAGCAGCAATGTGACCAATTTCTTCACAAGAAAAGCATATTAGATGAATTTTACCTTTGTACTTTCCTCTGCCTTTGGAATATTTCTTTACAAGTAGGGCTTCAACAATTTCAAGATCAATGCCAAAACTTTCTTCATTTTCTTCCTCACTTCTTGATTGATTGACCTTTGATTTCTTGCTCTTTTCCTTGAGTGAGAGTTTGGCTTCAAATGTAGACTCAATATTTTTGAGTTAGAAACATAGTTATCATAGTTGTCTAGTTCAAAAGTTGTCAGTCTTCCAACTAGAGCATCCAAGGTTAATTTTTTATTTGGATCACATCTCATTTCTTGAATAGTAGACACTCTAATTGCATTGATAAGAAGAAGAGGTCTGACTACCTTGCTTACAAAAGTTTCCTCCTGAATGTCTCCTCTAGATGTTTTGATTGAACTTACACTAGCCTTGATTCTTTCCACATATTTTTCAATGTTTTCATTATCTCTCATTCTCATTTGGTCAAATTGTCCTCTAAGACTTTCTACTTTGGCTCTTCTTACATTGTCATTTCCTCTTGGATATCTTTTAGTTTAGCTAGCATTGTATGAGTAGTTTTATAGTCCTTTACCTCATCATATTCAGCATAAGTGATAGCAGATGCAATATCAATCATCATGATGTTATGATTCTTCTTCTCAACAATGTCTTCAATTGATAATGTTCTAGTGGGAATTTTATATTTAGTATCAAGATATTTGCAACCTAAATCACTAATGGTAGCTAGATGTAACCTCATAAGTCCTTGTCATGTTGTAAAATTGTCTCTGTTGAGTTTTTGAATCTATCTTTTGTAAGGCATCCTGATCTTTAGCTTAGTTCCTTGAAAACTTCTCTACAAGCATCAAAAGCTCTAATACCAATTGTTGGAAATACAAAAGCATAACTTAGAGGGAAGTGGTGAATTAATTATTACAAAAAAATCTCAATATCCCTTTAGATGTCATTATAAAATAAACTCTAAAAATAGAATATTGTTGATGCTTGGTAAACACATATAGAATGTTGTAACTCGGTAAATACTAGATGTACTAAGTAATGAATTAACTTTGTAGATATTAAGATGTTATCAGTGATTATCATTACTTTATGTTAATTTCAAGCATAAAAAAAATATCATGAACACACGTGACACTAAGATTTAATGTGAAAACCCAATTTGGTAAAAACCACCAATTGTAACTAGTTACTATTTTTCACTCTTCTAAAGTGAACCCTGTTAGGAGCCACCCCTATTAAAGGTTAAAAAACACATTTTTAGGTGTGACCCTATTAAAGGATTTAATCATCCTTTTAGGAGTGGCCTTGTTAGAGTTCTTTAGACAATTCAATAGAACTGTCACCTTGTTAGAGGATTTACAAATAGTTGCTAAGCCAACTCTATTAAAAGATTTAAATCACTACTAAAATGGTTAGAGAGTAACAATGAGATGACCTGATTTAGATGCAATTGAATTGCAAATTATAGATCTCTACTTTGGCTTGTATATGATCCTTCCTGGTCAAATGTATCCTTTTAGCTCCTCAAACACATTTTTCCTGACCTCTAGATTTGCTTCCTTAGAGAAATCTTCATATCTTCAATAATGATCCTTTTTCGCACATATTCCATCTCACAAATTGACTTTATACTTATATCATTCTTATTGTCAAGTCGCCTGGAATACAACTTAGAATAATTAACATTCATCACCTTAGTCAATTGGAATCAATAAATTAATTAATTAAGCTCAATATGCCAAAATAGGAAATTCCTTCAATAGCTGACCTAGCTTGGTAGACACTAACTCAGGGATGATTTCCCTGTGTTAACCAATAGAAGCTTGATTAACACTAGAAACTCACAATGGTCCTTTGATAACTGAGTAAACTTAGTTAACACTGATTTCCTCCATCCTTTCCTCATTAACTGAGTGAGCTTAGTTAACACTCATCTTCTATAGATTTTCCTTCGATGCCCGAGTAAATTTGGTAGACATTTTTTTCTGAATAGGAACACTCTGTAGACACTATCTTCTAAATAAGAATGCTCGATAGACATAAAATATTGTCTTCACTATCTAAGTGAGCTCAGTGTGCACTAGTTAATAATGATATGATATTTTTGTAACATCAAAGACAACACACAATTAATCAATTATATCCAACATAAATGACTTTGATATGCTCAAGAGATGTGAATTTGATATAAACTATAAATGGGACCATAGTACAATCGCACAAGATTTACATTAAATTGCTACACATTTCATACATGTTAAAAAAATAAATGGGTGTAGTGAACCTACATTGGCAATAACCAAGCATGATATGTCAATGTTATCACTAGAATAGGGACTAGCACTCCAAATTATTGAGGAGCTTTAAAAATGTCTATCTAATAAACAATTGCATGTGATCATACAAAGCACTATAGGTACAGGGAAATTATATGTAGTTTCATTTATAAGAGAGGTTTTGACCAGCTCTACATCACAAAGTAAGAGCGAATTACTCACACTAGCACCAATAGGAGTGGCTTCGACAATACATGCAAGGCTAAAAATATAGATTAAAGAGATGCAACCATTATAGAACTAAGCATTAGCCACATTCCAAGGAGAAATAAAATATATTAAATATATCCTTATAGATGATATGAGCTTCATAGGACCAAAGTTACTTCTCAAAGTTGATAGTAGACTACATGAAACCTTCCCCCATTGAAAACATGAATATTTTGGTAGTGTTTCAATGATACTTTTTGGTGACTTAGCCCAATTACCACCTATAATGGACAAACCTATCTATACATCACATTCTACTATTAAATTATTGTGGGATCAATTCACAATAGTCATCACTTTGTACACAATTTTCTGTCAAGTAGGAGACGATAACATCCAAGAATGATTTTGCCAAATGTTACATAATATTCAAGATGCAAATTGAATCGAGGATGATTGGAAGCTATTAATGCCATGTATAGACATACCCCTAACATCATCTAAAAATACAACATTCGATGGTGCTACACACTTATTTGCAACTAATGCAACCATAAAACTATATAATAAGATGTTGAAATCATTGAATTCTCTAGTTACACTGAGTACAACAATGTATTCTCTAAACGGTGACAATAATGTTGTGGAAAAAAAATGGCTTGATAAACATGTGCTCCTTTGTAAAGGGCAATGCATCATGCTTAGAGAAAATATATGGATAGATACCAGATTGGTGAATAGAGCCCTTGGTGAGGTTGTTGATATTATTTATGAGCTAGGATGTAAACAACCAAGTTTTCCCTTGTACATTACCATGTGTTTCATTAATTACAGTGGGCCATCATTGGATGGACATGATCCAAAGATGATACCAATTGTTCCTATCACATTAGGAAGTCAGAGACAACTCCCACTCACTATGTCATGGGCTATTACCATACATAAATCACAAGGGCTAACACTCTGGAAAGCAAAGGTTCACATAAGCATAATAGAGAGACAAGGGATGACATTTATAGTTATGTCAAGAGTAAAAACCCTAACTAATCTTTGTATTCAGCTTGCTTTTACCTTGGAAAGGTATGCGAAGATGAGAAATAACCCATACACAATTAAATGAAAGAAAGATGAATCTCACCCCCAATGAACTAGTGGTAGAAACAAGATGTAACTATTTTGCATCGATGAAATAGAACTAAATAGATAGATCACCATTAGCATAACCTTGTCAGGGTTAGTGAAAAATTATTCTATGGTATTGTAACATCATCTTATATATTAAACTATCATCTTTATCCTTGAACCCTTGCTAATAATAATAACAAGGAGAAAAACATCTAATGCTTTGACTATGTAATAAATAATATGTATCTTTATCTCTACGGATCAGTGGAGTCGACATACTACACAGGGTGAAAAGGCTGTCAAATTGTTGACTAGGATTAGCAAATTTCCTTGCAGCTTCCTCATATGCACAAGTACACTTTATATATATGAACCATTTGTTTCCCTTTCGACACAAGACAAGGAGCTTGGCTTGAAAAATTATTGATAGTGAATACAAACAATCTATATATTAGAAAAGCTTTTTTATCTTTCAAGCTTTCCAAGGGTAATCAAGGATTGTGATGCATCGAGTAGGCCGTGTTATTAGGAGGATGAAGTTGGATTGTCTATGTATGTTATGTGAAGTTTTATTGAGAGAATGGAAACTATGACTTGTGTTTGCATGCTTTAAGAGAAATTGCCTTGAATTCAAGCAAATAGAAAAGTGGCTTGTGTAGTCGACAAATTGATAATTTTATATATTATCTGTCTATTAGACTGATGTTAAATATTCTCTATTCAGATTTAAATGTAAACCTGAGTGTATATTGTCAGCATCAGTAAGTATTTATAAACTATATATGTATTATTAAATCTTTTTAACTATTGATGCGTGCTTCAATTGAAAGGCATGTGCGTTGAAGTCTGGAGCACTTTTTATTGAAAAGAAATGCTACATCTAAACTGAAATTATGTTGGAGCATGTAAAAGGTAAAGCCGTATTGATGTTGAATAGATGTGTATTGTATCGTTGCATGACATTAGTTAGTTTACAATTATAATATTTCTTTGAAGGGAATAAAAGGACAGTTAGTGTGCCATGTCTTCTACCCACACACAAATAGTGGTAGCTTTCGAGAGATGTGTCCAATAAAATGCCTGAGATATCTTCATTCATATTAACTAATTTCACATGGCTAAATGGTTGCCTTTGTATGGAAACTGTAAAGTTGATATTTAAAAAGTAACACTTGATCCCTGGGAGGCTCTTTGTGAGCCATTCAACTTTACTAGTAGACCAAAGGCCCATTGAGATATATACATATTTATATTTGATTTATTATATATTTTCTATTTATATATATTTTTTGATATTATTTTTAATAATTTAAATTGTTTTTAATAAAATAATGCATGTTATGAAATTAGAAACTTGCATGATTAAGCTGATATTTTGTATAATAAAACATATGAGTTTTTGAAATCTATTCTAAATTTGTAATTTTTACAAATATTACAAAAAAATTAATTTTAAAGACATAATAGCTTAATCTATTTAAAATATTTATTATATAATGTTTAATATTTAGGATTTTTAAAATGCATTTAAATTATTTGTAAATTTAAAATATGAAATTGATAATAAGTTTTTTTCATAAGACGTATAATGAAACACATTAAAATGATCAAACTGTCACAAAAAAAATCACCTGACAAGTAAGGGTGACCATCAAATTCCATGCCTGGAATAAATTATGAAAAAAGGTACCTCACTGTCATCATTTTCAGGCTTTTTTAAAATTGGAAGAATGCTTGAGAGTGTTTCTCTAGGACATCAAAAAATAATTAAGAAGAATGCAAGATCACCTTTATCACATTAACTAGCCTTTAAAAAAATCATATTAGCACAGTTTGTAGATGTACTAAAATATATTACAAGAGTTATATTACTTAAGATAAATCCTACAAAGTTAATGTCTCTTACAATTTCATATGGCTTAGTATTAGAAATTTTGCAAAGATTTAATGTTAATAATTTTCATTAGATTTAGGATTACTTAAGATAAATCCTACAAAGTTAATGTCTCTTACAATTTCATATGGCTTAGTATTAGAAATTTTGCAAAGGTTTAATGTTAATAATTTTCATTATATGAAATTTTGGTAAAATTATAAGCTTAAATTATATATTAGTAACTCTATATTAAATTAAATACAAATGAAAGACCTTGTGTAATGCCCTGCCCAGAGATCCTTGGAAACAAGGATGAAATACAAGCCAGAATATTTTTTTTTTTTACAAGTACGAATGCACATGACAACATCATATAGGGATCACAATGATCGTAACAAAAGACTTCACCACAATCTTGGCAACCAATGAATCTCCAAATGCCACTACCAAACTGACGCATGCAAACAAAAGCCAATAATGACCTTGCACATGATGAGGGTTCAAAGAAATAAGTACTCATCAACAAAACACTAAGCTAAGACAAATGCGTAATCTTGAAATTTGGCTAAGCCTGAAATCTTGAAGCCCTAAAATTTGGCTAAGTCTGAATTTCTGAAGCCCTAAAATTTCCTAGAATCTTTATCTTATTTAGGAGAGGTTTGAAACCTATCTAAAAAGACTCGTCACATATATTATAATATATCTTAAGTATAAGAAACTTATACTTAAATGATATATTTTAAACCCCTTAGAAAGACTATTTTGAACTAGAAAGGTGTGAAATCCAATAAGGTGTCCAAAAACAACTTTCAAACCTTCATCGACCAAGCCTAACTACCCCCTATTTCTTGCATGAGAAAGTGCATTGGTCTTGAGTTTCGTGCAAGATCTTGCATCACTATGCATGAGAAAGTGCATGGCTTTGTGCAAGGATTCGCTGCACATCATGTGAGGATTTGCATCCCTACATGAGAAAATGAATTCTCACGTGAAGACATTCTTGCATGAGGAAATACATTCTCATGCAAGGAACTACCTATCCATGCAAGAAAACACATTAGCGTGACAAAAAAACAAGAATAGGAAGCATAAAAAATGAAAACCTCCACATCAGGGAGTACCGAATCCACATAAATTGAGAAATGAACACTCGAGTGCATAAACAACAAGGAAAGAGGAACATCTAACCATTTAAACCATAGTAGTAACAACATATTGAATGCAAAATTGCAATGAATAGAAGTAACATCACAATGTACAGAAATAACATCACAATAACTGAACAACCAAACTAAGTACGTGGTTCCTCCCAACCATCAATAGCATCATAAGACCATCGTGGGTCCTAGCCATCCCCCACGTGTAAAATCCCAAGCCACCAATTCTATTGTTGGTACTACCATAATAGGGACATCACTACTAAAACATGCTACAATAAAAGCATAAGGAAATCTAACATGCTAGTCATAAAGCATAAGATAATCCTACAAGTAGATAACATCACCTATCACCTGCTAAACATCAATAAGAAATAGATAAACCAATACATCAATTCACATCATCTAGTCATATGCTAAACATCATAATATGAGAATGCATCAAATAAACTAACATCATCTAAACATGATATCCAAGCATTCCAATTAAAGCATAAATCACAAGAAAACATACTCTGAGACTCGAAGTACCAAGTGAAAACATCTAGCAATGGTTGCACTAGGATAGAAGATCTTTTGTATACATCGGTCCCTAGTAGTGGTAGGTAGCTACGCCTCCCAACCACATGGTACCTGCAAGTCCACACCCATCGTGCTAATGGAGATAATGATCCAACTACAAACACACAAAACAACATCCATGGCTAACACTCATGCTAGATAATATGATGGTTGTAACCAAGAACCTAAGACAATGCAAGGAGTATAGGTCCTAGTCAAAAACTCAATAGGCTACTAAGTAGGGGTTGACATCATGGAGAGTTGCTTGGAATCAAAAAGCCCAAGCTCAAATTGTGCGTCCTCAAACTTAAATGGGTGCTCACACATTGTGTCCTCGAACTTAATCGGGTGCTCACACATTTTATTATCTTAAATTTTATTACCATTCACACATTTTATTTAGTTATCACTTATATAAAGCTCCCTCTACCAACCCATGGCACCATAATCACCAGGTTGCAAAATAGAAGCCCCCTTCATATGCTACCCTACCCTACCCATGCTCATCCTATGGCAATTGCCTATGGGCATGCATACTCGCATCCCAACCCCAATGATCATAACTTTTGGAAGTACCACCGAAGATTGGGCCTTGCAAGTCACCTGAAAAATGTATGTGCATGTACTCGTGTGTGGCACACCACCATCACGAAGATCAAAACACAAGGACAGGATGAGAACACAATGCAAAATATAACACCCAACCAAAAGCAACTCAGGAGGATGGATTCTACATGAATCCCAAGCCAAAAAATCCATACATCATGTAATCACTAAACTGACCTCAATCTAAGAGTATGGATTCTACATTAATCCCAATGATGTAGCAAGGCTAAACATCATGAACTCACTCAACTGGCCTCAATCTAGGAGCATGGATTCTACACGAATCCTAGTGTCCATGAATCAATAAAAAGGGTCCAAAAGAAACCATAACAATAGGTATAAAAAAATCACTCAATCGAACACAACTTTGAGAGTACGAATATGACATGCATCCCAATGCAACATAAAAGTGCAATAGTGGTCTAACTAATATCCAACTAGATCATTCAGGTCAACGGCCCACATTGTGCCAAGAAAACCTAAGAAAATAGGGTAGCATGCAAAACAAGGTAAAAACCTCAAAATATTGGAAAAACTTCAAAATTAAACTCATTTGGCCTTGAGGTACAGAAACCCCCAAAAAGCCAAAAATAATCAAGTTCAGACACTGTATGCAAAAACAACCAACATAACGATGCAAAACCCCAAACCCTCATCCCAAAGAAAAGGGAAATGTTCCTACCCACCTAACTGGGTAGAATTAACATACAGAAATGGAGGGGAACACTAGTTCTCAACCTCCGAACAAATGGCTACCAAAAATAGAAGTAGAAACGGACCCAAAACAATAAAATAGGAAAGCCCTACCTCACAACCAAAAGGGTAAAATAGGAATTTGGACCATAAAATAAATAGCCTGTAGAAGTCGCTAAAAATCACAACAATCCAAGGTTTCCTCGAGCTATGTTCAACGAGCTCAACCTCACAACGAGCCCATGCCCATAGCTTCCACAACGAACAAAATAATAAATTCTAATGAAGAGTATTTTGGGTTTTACTCTCCAACTTTCTAATTTGAAAGTGAGAAGTGAGGAATAAAATTCCTTTCTAGATATTTATTCACTTTTCAAGTGAATAATTGATTAGGGCAAATAACTAGCCAACCTAGTTAAACCCCAAATCGACCCTAATGAAAATAGGCTATTCCTATAAATAGGAATTCATCTATGGAAAGGCTGCCAGAAATTAAAATAAAACAATTAAGAAGCTCAAAAACACAAAAATTTCCTTAGCAACTTTCACGACAATGCAAAACTCTAAATGCACAAACACACTCACTAGTCTAATCACATAATGCAAATGAGTTTGGATTTAATAATCACTAAAAGGTTTAATTTAAACATTTAATTACGGATATGTCGACCATATAGGGACAACATTGGTAAACTATGAATGGCTAAATCACTAACTCCATGTGCCACTACCAGGGATATAAATCTTGCACACTAAACAACATGATCAAGTGCAATTGCATACAATAACATAGATGAAATAATAAATGCATTAAATTACCTAATTTAACCATTTATTTAATTATATTAAAATAATCAATTTACATCACTCACGCTTGCATAAAGGATAACAACGCCGGAACGAAGTAAATAACCATAGCATTACATCCATCACATAAAATAATCAGTGATATGCCCAAATACCGGATAACTAGATATCATCATAAAACACACTGTCATCTCAAAATGGTATCGTCATGCAATATGATCAACTAAACAACATAGTAGTCTAACATCTATGATATTGAAATCAAGGTATATCATTTGACCCTCAGGTCATCTCACATGTAAATCATAACATAAGTAGATAACCACAACACATAACCAAATAATCTAAAAGGACAATCCATTTCTAATCATTTAAGAATTTAATAAAGGTTGTTAACACAACATGAAAAGGCACTTAAAATACATAAGCGAACATAGTCACAAACATGACTAACCACTGCTACAGGAGCCTAGTCTAGTGTAGCATGGTAATAGTACACAATGCAATCTCTGCACACATCTCAGGATAATCATAGAACAACCTCATGATACCACATCGATCTTGGTGACCACTAGCACAAACCTCAATGAACCATAAATCACATCATAATCTCGTAAATCAGTCAAAGCATAATCAAAGCAACTGATACAGAAACATAAATCAAACCACCCCAGCGGTGTAGACCACTCATGGTCACAATCATGATCTCATCTCAAGGAGAGATCAACCAGGTTGCATCCATCAGGATGACTCATAGATGTCGAATGGGAGAGGCACTAAACCTAGGTTTAAATTTGTATATAAGATTGAAAAACAATATCTAGTGAGGAATTAGTGGTATTACAAATTGTTGGAAGATATTTATGCTTAAGTTATGTCTATTTGCTTTGAAAAAGAGCTCATGTATGCATTTTTAAAAGACAAAATGAGGTGAACACATCTATTTCCTCCTTGGAAGTTAGAAATGGGCATCCAAAAAAGAATAAAATAAATTGTCAAAATTAAAAATTAAAATAAAATTATTTAATTATAGTTTTGTCCCAACATGGTTGTAGATTATGACTACTTGCCTATTTGGGTGAAAAGTGGACTTCAATGATGCCATAGAAAGAAATCAAAGGGAGCTAGTTTGAATCTCTTTCAAAGAGGCCTTCAAATCCCTTCCTTTGCACCCAATAAAAGATGTCAAAAAATTTTGCATTAAACTCCTAAAGTATTGGACATTGTAAAGATATAGAAGATATCTAGAAAAGTATAATTTTGATATTTCTAAAATTTATAGTGCAGATACTGTAACAGTACTTATACTTAACTATCAAATCAAATGTATTCTATGATTGAAAGTGCGATAAGAGAATCAACTACAATAAATTTGCACCTTGTTCAAAATGTTGGTAGTGTCAAATATTAGTGATTATATTGTATGCATGAACATGATTGAGGAAAAAAATATCATATTTTGCTCTTATGAGTAGTGTGTATAAGACATGGTTATGATGGGGGAATCTTCAATTGAGGAAGCTAGAAGCTTTAAAGAGTTTCTTTAGGTCCATACTAAAGATTCTATTCAGTTGATCAATTGGGAGAAAATATCTTTCTTCTTTATCAATACCCCTATTCCTAGATAGGAAAATATTGTCAAAATTGGCTTGTAAAATTGACAGTTTGTTAGCTTTCTATTTCGGTCTTCCTTTAGCATTGAATCCTTTGGAGACCCTATCTACTAATCTTGTTGATAGATTCAATGCTAAATTTTCTAGCTACAAAGGTGCCTTTCTTAGTCAATTAGGGAAACTTGAACTTCTCAAGCTAATTCAAGAGCATCATGGGTTGCTTGCTATCCTGCTCATCTTTGTGGATTTTGTTAGCTATTATCCAGTTGTAGTTGTTTTTAAGGTCCAGTATTGGCTGGCTAGAGTAGTTTTAGATTGTAGTAGTGGCCAAGTTCCTATTTTGGTTGTGTTCCTATTGTTGTCAAGTTCTTTTATGTGTCGAGTGAGCTCGCGGGTTTGTTGATGCTTAGTTCCTTCATTGGATGAGTTTTTCTATGATTGGTTTCTACTGTGGGCTAACTTGTATATTTATTTTGAATCATGCATTTAATGTAAGACTCATGCATTGGGATGCATGTAGACCATTTGAGGTTGGCCTTCTTGTATGTAAAGATCTAGAATCTTTTGTATCTCATATTGACAAGTATAAGTAGAGGTGTTTAGCCTGGGGCTAATTAGTGCTTAGAGACTTGGAAAAGAAATGAGAACGATTAGAGTGGACCAAATTCATAATCAAAATTTGAAGAGATTGCAGATCTTGAACTTGTAATTTGTGATAATTTTATTAGTTGCAACCTATAATGCCTCATAGCTAGGCATGTTTGTGGATAATTTAATGATTTAATAAAGACATAGCTAGTTCTTTTCTCCCTTGTGTTTTTCTATATTGATTTCTTACATTGTGTTAACTTTGCAACACGTTTGGATTATTTGGTGTGCCTTTCACCTTAGTTTTCCAACCATCCCTATGTTAGGTACTATCAATAGTTGAGGTTCATCCTTGAGGATATTAGATCATTTAGAATCTTGAGTATCTTTTGTTGTAGGGTGGTAGATCTATAGACTTGATCTATAACTGGCAGAGGATTATGGTCTTGTAGGAACCTATTCATCAAAATGGTGCGAGATAAATAATATATAGATAATTCCATATTGGACATGTTGAGATAGATTGGAGCCAGATTAGATGTTGTGGAGACAACGTAGAGGAGGTGAGTGTATCTTGATGATGTGAGTGATGATGAGGTAATGACACTAAAGACTAATCCAAAACTTTAGGAATATCAAGATGAGAAAAGACTGTTGAGATTTTTTTAAGGGAACATTCGAAGCCTATTGGGGATGTTGTTCCTTGTGATTGAAAATACTAATATTGTGTTGGATTGGATCTCTCATATGGAGAATTTATTTGAGTTTGAAAGAACTATTGATAATAGGAAGGTGAATACTACAATTACTAAGTTGAAAGTTCATGCCTTACTATAGTGGGAGCACTTGCAAACTAATAGAGAAGAGGAAAATATAAGATCAAATCCTAGTTGAAAATGGTGAACAATGTGAAGAATAATTTTGAACCTACTAATTACCAAGTTATCCTATTGAGGAAGATGAAAAATTTGAGACCAAATGACATGACAAATGAAGGAGTACATTAAGGAATTCTATGGATTAGACATCAAATCTAGACATGTGGATGATGAGGTTGACAAAATTGCAAGGTACCTAAATGGTTTGAGATATGGAATTCAAGATGAAATAATTTTTGTAAAATTGGACAGTGTGGAAGAATCATATCAACATTCCTTGAAAGCCAAGAAGATCTTGAAAAAGAAGCATGAACAAAGATAGAGAGGTAGAGGTGGTAGATTCCAGAGAAGAAGAGGTAGATCCTATGGAGATGGTAGTAGATCTAGCAATTTTCAACAAGAGAGAGGAAAATCACAATGGAAAGGTGATGAGAAAGGAAAGCTCAAGTGGAAAGGTGGTAATTCTTAGCCAATTTACTAGTTCTTGCCAAGGAAGAGGTAATTCTTACCCTAGAGGTGGCTTTTGTGGTAATTGTTTCATATGTAATCTAGTAGAAATCTAAAATGATGTCAATGAGTGTCTTGACTCCCTTATGATGTAAGATATTAGCAATTTAAAATGATCACTTTCTTATATTCTAGTGAGTTGAAAGCATGGATCTATGTCACCTTTGGGGCTAACTTTATCAATCCAGCAGGAGCGAATCCAACTAAAACCACATGGGGCCAAGTAGGTACCAAGTGGTATGTACACATCTATAGGGATCTGGTTAGATCTGGCTAGAACACTAAAAATTATATAAGCCACAAAAAGACAAATCTAGTAGTCATTTGCATCATATGAGCTTGATGGGAATGTTGAGTGGGAAGAGTTATAGGAGTTGTTTGGTTGGATTATGCATGTCAAAATTTCCCCCAAATTTTTAATATGTTTTGAGTTTTATTTTATGTTTCCTTAGGTAAAAAACATGGTTTTTAATGTGTAGTTTTAATCTAGATTATTTTAAATTGTTCATTTTTTTAATATTATTATACATTTTTGTTTCAAGTATTGTAATATTAGATAAAGTTTATAAAAATTATTGAAATGTAGTAAAATTTACACATTATTAGAGAAATTAGATTAATTGTAAAACATTATCTATAGGAAATAGTCAAAAATTATATAGACAACATTAGAATATTTAGATATAATATTAGCGAATTTAAATATTTTTATTTTGTTCTTATTAGAAATCATTAGAAATTGTTGTAAAGGTAAAATTTTTGAAATTATTGTAAAATGGTAACTAAAACCATTAGATTGAACTAAATCAAAATCTACCTCTTACCATGAACACCAATAAATTCTAATTGAAACCTTAACATTGAACCTTATAAAATATTGGTAGATGTGGAACCTAACATTGAATGTAATTAAACAACAACATTAAACATCATCAAACTCAAACTGAAGGTCTCAAATTGAACCAAATTGGACTCTAACTCATATATTTAACCTTCAATTCAAATATGTTGACCTAAACCCTAAATGTTAAACCCTCTCTCTCTAGATCTCAAACACTTAACCCTATATCTCTCTCTAAGTCCTAAACCCCATCTCTCAAAACCCTAAACTGCTCTCTAATCCCATAATCCCTAAACTTCTCTGTCTCTGTAGAGGTTACATAACTTCATCTCTCCCAACCCTAACCTCATCTCTCTCTTTGTAGATCTTAAACTTTTATCCTGTTGTCTCTCTCTAACTCCTAGACCCCATCTCTCTAAACCCTAAACCACTCTCTAACACCTAAACCCTATTTTATTAAACCAAAATTTCTCTCTAAGTCCTAAACCTCATCTCTCTTAACCCTAAACTTCTCTCTAACTCCTAAACCCCATCTCTTTAAACCCTAAATGGCTTTCAAAGTCCTAAATTGCATCTCTCTAAACCCTAAACCACTCTCTAACCCTATAATCCTAAAACTTCTCTCTCTATAGAACTTACATAAATTCATCTCTCCCAACACTAAACTCGTCTCTCTCTTTTTAAATCTCAAGATTTTAACCCTTTTTCACCCTCTAACTACTAGACCCCATCCCTTTAAACCCTAAACTGCTCTATAACTCATAAACCCCGTCTCTCTAAACCCTAAACCGCTCTCTAACTCCTAAACCCCATCTATTTATACTCTAAATTTCTCTCTAAGTTCTAAATCTAATATCTCTAAACCCTAAACTACTCTCTAACCACTAAACCCCATCTCTTTAAAACCTAAATTGCTCTCTAAGTCCTAAACCACATATCTCTAAACCCTAAACTGCTCTCTAACTCCACAATTCCTAAACTTCTCTCTCCCTAAAATTTAGATAACTTATCTCTCCCAACCCTAGCCTCATCTCTCTCTTTCTAGATCTCAAACTTTTAACCCGTTGTCTCACTCTAACTCCTAGGCTATGTCTCTCTATACCCTAGACTGCTCTCTAACTCATAAACTTGATATCTTTAGACCCTAAACCATTCTCTAAGTCCTAAACCCCATCTCCCTAAACCCTAAACTATTGTCTAACTCCATAATCACTAAACTTGTTATTTAAATTTGATTTGTACCTATTACTAAAAAAAAATGTAATGTACTTAACATTTCTTTTTATGTTGTACAATAGTTTTGTTAATCTAGATTAATTTAGTTTTTTTTTATTCAATTAGTTTATATAATAATCTAGGTATTATGTATATGTATCCATGTGAAGATCTCTATTATCATCTATCTAGTTTTTTTTGTTTATATCTTTCATCATTATGGCATCGGGGGATAGTGATTCTAGAGAGGCTAGTGTACATGGTCGTCCCCATAGTGGTTCATCCCATAGATTGACTATTAGTGCCTAGGATAGGGAGAGATTATTCAATGATACTATTCAGTGCTTATAGAGCAGACTTGATAATATTTATTAGAGTCTACAGGCTTCATCTACCCCACAACATAGGGATATGATGACTGGGATTAGAGATGAGCTGATTAGCATGATGCACCTTGTCAAGTGTTTTAACCTTTATGATAGTGTTAGTTTGGATACATTTTATAGCGGTCTATCTTGTAGAGTTAGTGGTGGTTTGCAATGGAGTGAGATAGATGAGATGGTCTTACTAGAGTGTATGAAGAACATGTTTCCACATTATCAACCTTTCAAAAAGGTCAAAGGGTACCATGCTACAAGGTGTATTGATCCATTGGTGGCACCTTTCATGTGTTCTCATTGGTTGGCTACACATCACATGTGGCCCCAAAAGGATGAGTTCCCCTTATATTTTTGGAAACAGTTGTTAGCTAAATTTCATTGACATCGAGAGGTTGATTACACTAGTATCCCTGGGCATACTAGGAAGGGTTAGGGTAGGTTATTAGATAAATTTAGACATCTAGATTCTCTTGCACCCATTACTAAATGTCCATTGATTGGTCCAAACCTTTTGGTGATGCTAAAACATTTGGAATTAGCTAGAGTTGGAGATAGAGTGGAAGATGATATATATAGAGATATGTACAAGAGGATTGCCACTATTGTTTCCTAGGTACATGAGATGTCTTTTGACTGATTGCATAGATACATGACATGACCATGATCTGCATCTACAAGTTGTCACACTATTGCATCATCTTTAAGTGATGATATGTATCAAAAGGTTGACATCTCATCTCTAGTAGACATCTTCATAGAGTCTTAAGTAGACCACTTGAGGGCTATTAGTACATGTGTTTCCACTAATCTATCAACTTATCGATTTATTTAGTTGATGACCAGATAGCCACTTAGTGTGGTGCCATCATATGTGAGTAGTATCATTAGAGGTTCATAAGAGGCACAAGGTGGTCAGGGGTAGGAGGACATACCTATTGTAGCTACATCTCTACCACACACCACAATTGAGGAGGATGTAGACCCCCTACTGAGGCAAGTTCTTACCTAGCACAACATTCATTATTCACAAATATGCTCACGGATCCTACACTTGACATTGGAGATATGAACTTTAGTGATACAAACTTGAGTGAGATAGGTAGGCATATATTTGTGTCAAAGATGGCATATAGGGACTTGTAAACACCTATGTATCCTATGCAATAGGAGACATAGATAAAACTTTAGAAACATGTCTATTTAATTGGACCTACTGATCTTATATTTAAAACTTTAGTAAAGTATAACTTGCAAAAAAAATGTTTCTTCTATTGCATATAGACTGCATCTATAGCTCGTGAGGGTGAAGATGGAGAGATAGTTGTTGACCCTAGTCATCCTAAGTCACAGGTAAATTTAATTGTACTCATGTTATTATTTATTGAATTTATAAATATGCTCATGATACATTTGTTCTTATATTGGACACACAGTTTGAGATATTGTCTCAGTTGATCACATTGTGGAGCATGACATGATCATGTTTGATATTCATATATGTCATATACATGGTGCTTGATATTGATTTATGATGATAGATCATTTAGATTTATAACTATGGGACATTTTACATTTACATCATGCTCATATTTGACATTTTTCATATTAACATTTACATTTATAGTAGATATATATGATATTTTGATGAGTTATGTGACCATTTACATTAATAGTTGACATATTTGATTTTTCATGAGTTATGTGACCATTTACATTCATAGTTGACATACATGATTTTTTCATGAGTTATGTAACCATGTTAATATGTAATTAATATATTTGGAAATATGTTTACATTTATAGAATATCTTCTATAGAATATTTTAATATGTAATTGATATATTTATATTTATAGAATATATTTTAGGTAAATGTGGAAACATGTTTTTGAAATATCTCCTACATTTTTATTTAGATAATTATTAATGTGTAAGAAATTTATGTGTTCTATAAATTAATGATAATATGTGTTACATAATTTTCTAGGTGTGTTGTAAAGTTTATAGAAAATGTAAATGTAAATAGAAATGAATACATTATTTTTTAGATAATTGTTAATGTGGAATAAATTGACATGTTCTATAAATTAATAAAAATACATCTTAGATGATTTTCTAGATGTTTTGTAAAAGTGTATAAATATTGAAAAAATAAAAACATGTATAACTATTGAAAAATAATTTATGTGTATATAAATTTGAAATATTTTATTGAATCATTAAACCTATCTACCAATCAAGAAGTTCTTGATACATATGGTCAGGATCTTCTTTATCTTTAATAATCTCCAACAACTTTTCATGCTCCACGATATCTAACCTCCACTTTGGTTTGCTACATCCTTTTTTTGGCATAATATCAAATTGAATCTTTGTGGCTAAAACCAAGTGGCTATAATGCAAAACTTTTTTGCCAAGTATGCAATCAATAAATTGAGCACCATTGTGGTCAAAATTTTTTTGCTGATAATAGGTGCCTACAAAATAAGATTTATACTTCATTTAGTATTCTTATTAATATAGAAAGGAAATAATTATTTACAATTAATCTCTCACTCTTTAATTAGTTTTATATATCTCATAAGAGGATAATTTATACCTTCTTTAACAACTAAACCAGTTGGATATGACTTGTTATCATCATCTATACATGGTTCATTCAACTTGATTTTCTCTTTTGTATATCTAACTAAATAATAATCCACACCTTCCAAATTTTGAGGATCCGCATTCATAGCAAAGATGTCACCTACAAATGTACCAAAATAATGGAAACTTTAAATAAATAAATATGAAGATGAATAAATATAAAAATGAAACATGTTTGTAGAAACTCATCTAGAACAACTCAATTAGAAACACGTTCATAATCAGTTGAATACATAGAATTATGAATGTCTATGTCATTTTTCATCTTCTTCATAAGGGGCAGTTCTAGTTGTGTTTGTTCATGTCCATTCATAGACATAGCCATTCACAATATTATTGCATTGACCCATTGCATTATTTTTAGTGTAGACATCACAAAAGCATGATTTTTCTCTTACTTGAATCATTGGAGGTTTGTATTATTCATTAGTCATTAGTTGATGCAATCTTCTAATTCCAACAATGGGTTGACAATTGTAAGGATTTGATTGATCAATATCTGTAACACATTAAATTGGCAAGCATTTATGTTAATATTCAAAATATTAAAGTAATCATGTCAAAGAAAAATGGAAATCTTACCTTTTGCTTCCCAAAAAATTATTTATTATATGTTGTATCATGAGGAGAAAAATGAGATTCACACCATTCAACAACTTGATTTTCTTTGTGTATCTTTGCACTTGTATAGGAAAGAAAACTATATCAATCTTAACAAAATATATAAGAATTATCTAACAGATGGTCATATATGTGAAATTTGATTAGTAAATAACAATATTATACCTAAAATTCCATGTTGGAAAAGTGCACACTTTACGCATGCTCCCACTCCATCATGCTCTCCTTTTCCATTACCTCTTTCAAAGAAGTTCCAGAGAAACTTAACATTTTGTCTTGCATGTTGTGTTGCAAGCCAATTCATTGCCTTATAAAATAAATTAAAATAAATTTATGAGTAATCAAATCTATATATAATTAATTATTTAGTTAATTAAATATATGCATGAAATTTTAAAGTCTAACTTTCAAATACACATACTAGCCCAACCATCAGACCAAATCCATTTTTTTGAAGCATTTATCCCATGATTTGCAAGATCATCAAAGAACACTCCAAAAAAATTAGCTACATAGCTCCTATCATAAACCCTATCATCACTAAGATAAAAATAGACCTCCTTGATGATAATGTGTTCATCTCAATTGATATTGTCTACCCCATCCGCCTCATATTGTACATGTCTATAGGAAACTTGTACAAAATTTACAATTTGATCTGAGTGATAATATTTAGCTTAAATTTTATATTGAGGGGGAAAAGTATAGTTCTCAAAGAAGTCTACAATTGATAGAATAACTCCTAGTCAAAAATAATTTTTTGAATCTTGAAATTGTTTCACTTGCCATCTTGCATCATGACAATGCTAGATGTCTGGATTAATCATAGTTCGAAATTTATCCATAAACTCACCATGTGGAAAATTTCACTCCTTGAAAGATTTTTTTTTTATTCTTCTCCATTCCTTGTTCTATATATCTCATACTCAAATCTATTCCACACAACTGGTGTTGAAATATCAATATTGTCCATTTCATATGGAAATTTTTGCAACTCCCCATAATTTGTACATGCATTTTTTATGCATTGTAAATTGAATTCATCTAACTTTATAGTATCATCACATAACAAAGACTTGACAAATTGTGTTGTGCTTCTAGGAATTATCACATTTCACTTAAGTATTGCCATAACTTTTCTAAAAGATTACAAATAAAGATGAAAATCAACATGATTTCAACAATAACAAGTTTCATGTACCTTATTTATGTGTACAAAACATGGGTGCAACCTCTCAAACATTCTTTGGAAATTTTTGGCATTTGAAAATTCTTTTTTTGAAAGCTTCAAATAACTCACTTTGTGTTGTGTCTACAAAGTGTTTTGGATGTGCTACTTTCATACCTATCTCTTCATCTTTGATTTGTATAGTGTCTCTTCTATAGGAAAAAATATGTGACTGAGTGGTCCAATATTCAACAACCTATCTTCTAACATCTTTAGAAATTCTATTCTCTCAAGAAAGTTGACCAATATTAACCTAGTTCTTTTCTATGCTCTCCTCAAGTAAATTTCTACTTTTTATGTATCTTTGAATAGTTCTTCTAGATAGATTGAGCATTTCAAAAATTGCTTGAACTAGATTTTTTTGTGATAAGCCATTTTTTGTAATCATAATCATCAATTCTCTTAATGCAACACTTAAATTAACTACTCAACTTTTGTTATCAGTAACATTTAATGCATCTCTCAAATTTTGAATTCTTTTTGCATTCACATTATCTTCTGAAATTTTCTTATTGTTCACACCTAACAACTCTAGGACATGACTCATTTATCTTTTCCTAATTAATCTGACAAATAATTGTGCTTTACCAATTAGGGTTTTATTTTCAAAAAATTCCTCCCACATATTTTTTAGGCGTAGCTTAGTTGTACTTTTAGACATCACGTGTTTAGATTATTCAATTTCTCTAAAAAGAGAGTCTTCATCCATCTCCACTTAATTTTCCCACTATAAACCATATTTTCCAAATGTCCTACTACTTCCTAGAACTTCAGCAAGATCATATCTTTTTTCTATTTTTGCTTAATTCCCCATTGCACAAAAACTTGAATAGAGAGCTTGATGTTGTCATACCCAAAAATTGACACATTGTCATGCTAAACAAATTATGGTCTATCCTAAGTCGTATTTTACTAGACAATTATGATTCTAATAATCACTACTTGACCTAAGTATCAAATTCATAAAATCCCTAATCTATATTAATTACACTTTCTATTTCATTCTTAAGTATTGACTCAAATTAGCTACATTAAACCTATTAATCAATTTTGATTTAATCATAAATCTTCATACTTTAATTAAATTAAAATTACCTTTAGCTAATGTATAAGAGAATCAAATATGTTTAATTTAATTAGATATATCCTTATTTTAATTTATTGAGTTTAATTCTTCAATTATTAAGATTATGTTTTTATGAGGTCATATTCTATTTTATTAAATTAAATATACTCTGCAAATTCTCTCTTCAGTTTAGAAATGGAAACTCTAAGTGAACTAGAATTAGAAATGGAATTAACTCAGCTAACTCTTTCTCACACTCAGAAGAGAATCAATTAACTCTCTGCGACACTCAGAATTGAATCAGTTAACTTCATCTACACATGGATGTTTCCAATCTGACTAAATCTCATTTCCAATCTCAATTGTTCATTCAAATTGATCTTGACTGTTGATCAATTTTTTGGGTTCTATTTAAGAAGCCCTCAATTCCTCATTTCAAAGGTTAATGATTGATAGTACTCAAACTTATGCCAAAATACACATCTCTCTTACATCCATATCTTTTCATTTTCTAGCATAATAGTCTTGTTATAGCTTTAAAATGCATACATTTGGTATAATTTTATTTCTTTTATTTCTAGATTAATTGCATAGATTTAGCCTTAATCACATCTCATCTAGCTTAAATATATCCTTCATTCTACATGTATGGTTGCTAGATCCTCAGTATGAGAGTAATAACATAATCAATGTAGTTAGAAGGTAACAGATTGAATTGTTGGATATCTTAAATGAACAATATCATGTTTATTTTGGGATGATCTCTTAGATAATGATCTTGTTGAAGTTTGCATGAAGATCGAGGCCAACATTTCCCACATACATTTCAAGTGCTCTACTGTAGGGCCAAGAAATCAAGTTTCTAGCCTCATCTATTCCTTGTTTTTGCATTTTTTAGTATTTTTTCATTGTTTTCCGTACAGTACTCTAGTTTCTTGCATGAAAAATATCATTCTCACGTGAAGAAACTGACATGTTTCTCCTTTTACTACACTTCCTCATTCAAAACAATTTATAATTTCATGGTTTCTAGTGCAGTATACACCATTTTCTCGTGCAAGCCTATGGATTTCGCACAAAAGTTAGCATGAATTTTTGTAAAATGTAACTTTTAGATTTTTTTTATCATAAAGATTTAACTAACAATTATTTTTGAAGAAATTTCATTTTTTATTCCTAGTTTTCAAAAATTTAACAATGGTTTGAAAGATTCTTGTCAAAGAAACCTTATTACAAACCCTTGAAATAGTACTGACCATTTGATTCTAGGATGTTTGTTGAAGATACGCATGTCAAATAAATACATCTAAATCCACCAAAACATTATGTTTTCTTTACTTCTTTCTTACACATAGTTTAATAGGGCTTGTGAACTTCGTATGGTTTTAATCAAAGGAATAGGGGAGTATGCTTTTTACTACTTGGAAGTTATGCTCAAGACTAAATCAAAAACCTAGACACCTTTGAAAGATAGTACCTAAGAGAGGCATGAAAGTTAGTGGTTCTCCTATATGAGTATTTTTTATGAAGGGATGATGATTTCCTTTTAGGAAATTGAAATGTTGAGAAAAGACAAGTTGGGATTGATAAGCTAACTCAATGATGAACATGTTATGTGTGTTTGGGTAAGGTGATGAGGTAGAGGAGTATGCCCTTTCCCCTTGAGAGGAATCAAAAACTTGGACTCTTAAATCTGAACCACCGGTTTGAGTCAACCTTTACAGGGCCTGCTAGAGTGATCCAACCTCAGGGAACAACTCAAGTGAGCACACTCCTTTTGCTAGATATTCAAACTCACCATAATTAATAATCTCTATTGAAAAAAAGACTCCAAATCTATGTTAATTCCATTTCTTCACTATGATATCACATATCAAGAAGAGGCTCTATATATTGCACTGGCTAGAGCTAGCCCCAGTCTTGCTAGTCAAGTGTGTGCACTTATAGATTCTAGTGTGGGATACTAGCCTCAACTTCATTCACAAAGCCACTGGGGGTTAATATGAATGGAAGTAGAGTAAAAACCTCTTAGTTATTTGTTACTCGATTTGCTTCCAAAAGAGGGCATAATCTCTATGCAAGGAGGGGGAAGAATCTCTCCTATAGATACTCACCATAGGCATGTACCTAGATGTTGAAAGGTGGTATACACGCTTGACCCCTACCACAAGGGTTTTCTTTTGGCATATATGTTATTGAGTCCTTGGAATACAAAAAAAACATGGGCACCCTCTAGTGGGGTGACATGGCTATGTGAGTTGGATGCATGCACATAAGTTGTGAGACAAAGGTTTTGCTTCCTCTACCATTCTTTTTTATAGGGATAAAGTGTGTCTTTTTCAACTCTTTAAAGTTGTTCAAATTTGTCAAAAAAAATAAAAGGTCAAGACTCCCCCATCCCTCTAAGTTTCTTTGTCCTCTATTGGATTGTTTGTGACTACTTCTTGCTTCCTATGTCTGCCTGAAACTTGTAAACACAATCAATCTTTTGTTTAAAACTATTGATACCATTGAAATCTCTTCAAAATCAATCAAAAAATGTTGGTTTGTCCCTTTTCTCACACCCAGTTCTATGTATTTTTGCATGAGAAACTCCCTATCAGCACTTCCTTCTAGGATTCTTTCTAGTTCCTTTCATGATTGTCTACAAATCTCCATGTGAGATTTTTCCAAATAATATCTTTTGATGCCAAAATTATGTTTTTTAGTCAAACTATCAAATCCTCATTTGGCTTTATGCAAGTCCTTGCATTAGGAAACTAGTTTGAATTTGCTATTTTAAATCTTTGCCTACTTCATTGTACTTTCTCATATAGTTCCCTATGAATCCTCATGCAAGATCTTGTCCTCAAACTGCAAACTATTTATGTCAAAGTTATCATCACTCAAAGTGTGATCTATGACTACAACATTTTATCACTTCTCAATTTGAAAATAGTGTCAAACAATGACATCTTTCTTAAGTTGACAACTTGTTCTCTACACATGAACTAGTCTCCTCACTTAGTTATCTTATTCTATCCTTTTGTGTTTTCTATACTTTATGTCATGATAGTCATAGCTCTTAGTTGTTCTATTAATTAATTATATGACTCATACCTAAGTGTACAACACTCTTATCTCACTTTGAGGTTATGTTCTAGTTTGGTCCTTGTCTAAGCTTTTGCCTTTTGTCATTGTCTATGACTATGGCAACAAGAAGCAAAAACATGTTTTATCCCCACAGATTTAGACAAGATATTGTTAGGGGTCATAAGTATGGTAGAGGCTACTTCTTATCTTATACATAGTCTATGTCCAGTACACTTGGTGAGGAGTCTTCACGATCTCCTTCACTGGTTAGATCACCTTGTGCTCAGAGAAAATTTTCTATAAACTTACAACAAACTAGGAATCCCTTGTATGAAGAGGATCCTAAAACTAGAAAAGATCATATGTCTCCAAACAATATAGTTGAATTCTTATTTAGATGACCTTTTCAACCAACATATACTAAAACTTATCACATTCCTAAAATGGATGATCAAGACACAGAAAACAAAGAACATACTGGAGAACAAGATCACCAAAGGAATGAAAGATGTAAAGAACCTTTTACTGATGAGAATGAGGAAAATGAAGAGATACATCTTAAAGATGTTGAAATATTTCATAAGGATAAACACTTCCTAAAAGTCTTGGAAATCTTGCTCAATGAAGAGAAAGAGAAATACTTTCTCAAGCTCGCTCAAGAGGGAGCCAAGCAACCTCCTCACTTTAATGTCAAAACAATCATTACACCTGAAGGGGAAACTGAAACAACTAAATATCATGCAAGAAAAGTTAGCCCAAATTATGTGTGATAAGGTAAAACCTAGAAAAACATACACCCTAGATACTCTTTGTTCATTTCCTTTTGACAAGAGTATAGACATGCCTCTTTTTCCTAGAGGAGGTTAGTTACCTAAGTTCAAAAAATACTTTGCAACTTCTGATCCAGAAGATCATTCATGGGCATTTGATGCCTTGTCTATGGAATTTATACATAATCAAACATATCCCATGTGTCTATTCACATGAAGTCTAGGTGGTCAAGCAATGGAATGGTTTTCATGGTTTCCTACTAATAGCAAAACATTCAATGACATTACTAATATATTTTCTTAATAGTACTCCCACAACATCCAATTAACATACAAGACTTGTGTAACCTTAAATAGAAAGTTGGGGAACCTTTCCTCACATTCCTTCAGAGATGGAGACAAATTTACACCAAATATTCATGAAAGATTCTTGAATTGGAAAAACTTAACATCTTCACTGATAGTCTTTTACCTGACTTTGGGTATAAAGTTCAACTTCAAGGTCAACGAACCTTTGAGGAAATGGTCATATAAGTTATGTGAATAGATGAATTCATGGTCAAAAAGGTTGAAAAAACCCCTCAAAATGACATCTAAGAAGGATCAAACTCTAATAAGGACAAATCTAAGTATGTAAGCAAGAGCCGAGAGCTGGTACATGATGGAGTCATTGACAACATTACTCCTAAGCCTACTAAAGAAAATTTCAACCTTACATACAATCTCAAAGCATCTAAAAATGTTGATAAACTTCTTTCTAACAACAAGATGTTTGGAAACAAACCACAGAACTCATCTTGGGTTACACACCGAAAATGAGAATATACACCTCTTGGTGAACATTTGGATGTGGTTTATAAGACCTTGCTACAAAAAAACATCATTTCTCAATTGGATAACTCTCATCCTTATGATCTACAATCACAACCATCATGGTGGAATGAAACTGCATTTTGTGAATACCACCATAACAAAGGTCACAAAACTAGTAATTGCATCAACCTATGTCACAATGTTCAAGACTTGATTGATGATAATGACATTATTGTGGATGGACATAACAAGAACTCAGATCACAAGGGTTTCAAGGAACCATTCTTGTCTTATGAAAAAGGAGAAAACTCAAAAAAAAAATCTCATACCAAGATCAAATATATTTACTCTAATGATGACAATTTAATAAACATGGTTGAACATGTGCATTTTGAGTATTGCAACATTATCACTATTAAGGGAAAACAAGACAACACTAAACCTAAGACATTGTTTTTCTGAAGGGGCCCTGCATCCAATACATCTAACAACGAACCATCACAATCTTGTGCCAACACTGTTACATGTTTCTATACAAGGATAGTACTCAAAGGCCCTAAACCTTATTCTCCTAAGTTAGAACAACACAAAGAAAAACCTCTTGCTAGTCCATCTGCCAAAGGAACAAAGATTACAACATCATTTGTGGCTACTAGTTATAGTATTCTCAATAGATTACAATGAACAAATGCTCAAATCATGCTCTTTGAATTGCTCAAAATATTTCCTACTCATAGGAAAATTCTCAACAAGGCCTTGACTAAGGAAAATGTACCTCAAGATCTTGATCTTGATAAGTTCCAATCTATGGTAGGTCACCTAAGCTCACCTTACTATATGTCCTTCTTTGAGACGGATGAAAATTCACTGAGTCATCTACATAACCATCTACTACACATTGAATTCATAATAAAATAAAAATTTATCCACCTTGTGCTCATTGATAATGGAATTGGTTTAAATATTATCCCTGCTACTCTACTAAGACAGTTGGACTATTTTGAAGAGTCCATTGACCCTCATTGCAAGATAACCATCAAGGCATATGACAAAGTTGAGTGTAAATATTTAGGCCTTGTTGTGTTGCCTCTCCATGTTGGTTCTATAGAAAGGGATGTCACTTTTCAAGTCCTTGACATTCCATTGGCTTACAACATACTACTAGGGAGACCATGGATACATGAAATGTGAGTTGTGTGCTTAACCTAGCATCAATGTGTAAAGTTTCCATTTCATAGCTCTGAAGTCACCGTACCTGCAAATACTAGCTATACATGTAATATGCTAGAATCTATTGAAAGCTTTGTACCTACAAATAGGGAGTCTATAGACCTGTTAGGAACCTATGTGTTCGTTCTATTTATTTTGTTAGAGTAGTGTTGTTGGACGCATATGCTTTGTAAGTCGTCCCGTGAGTATATTTTATTATCCCACATGCATAGGTAGTATTACTTTTCTAGATCGTACCCAGTATATAAGAATAGGTTGAGGCCCTTGATGGGTACGGACGAATTTATTGTATTGAGCTTGCTCAAAGGAGGTTACCCCCTCGAAGTGGCCTACGATCAGTAGATTCATTCTGAGTTCTGCTATCACTTGGTATTCTGTTATTTCGAGCATTCTCACGATATTGCTATAAGGAGGTTCTTCACATCTGGTATCAGAGCACTCTCTTGGGCTCGCTGGGTGGAAATTACATCAAATTTTTTTTCTGTCGTGGCCTTTAGGTTCCTCTCACTTCTAATATCTCTTGTTATTGCAATAACTCTTTTCAGTTGTTCTGTCTGTGAGTGAATTTTTCTAAGTCGACTGTTCAAAAAAAAAGAGTAAAAATTTTTCTGTTTTTTAGTCGTAGCTTCCTTGTTTGCTTTCTGTTTCTGCTCATACTTCCGCAGAACGTCTGCAATATCATTTCGCATACTTCCTTCCTTGGCGACCCAACCCCAAATTTTACATATCAAAGCCCTAAATCCCTTATTTATCTAATTTTAGGGTTTGCCCTATCTTTTTCACCTCTCATCCAATCGCCACCAAACTGAGCCACAAGATTCGATTCCTCATTTTGCTCCCTTATCCCTCTTGGACTGTTCGCCTCATTTCGCCTCCCTACCCTTGAAACCCTCATTTTTCTTTTTCCCTTGTCCCCAGGTAGTCTCCCACCACCCGTCGAACACCCATTTCCTATATGAGTTTTACCCAAATCCAAGTTTGCCGTAACTAAAAAAGTTTTTGTTTCTCATCTTCTACCCATTCCAAAAAAAAAAAAAAAAAAAAAAAAAAAAAAAAAAAAAAAACCTTGTTTTATGGTTGTTACGCGTACAGGAGCAAAAATCATGGAAGAGGAAATTGCATCCCTCAAAACCAAACTTCAAGATCTGGATGACAAAATTCTGGGTCTTAACTTTCAGCAGTCAGCCATGAGCCGAAACCATTCAGGAGATACTGGGTCCTCTTCTGGCAATTTCCGTGGACCAAAGCTTGATTTTCCACGCTTCGATGGTTCTGATCCGACTGGATGGATCTATAGGGCAGAGCAGTATTTCAGCTTGCATAATACTTTGGATAACCACAAAGTCCCCCTTGCATCTTTTCATTTGGAACATGAAGCTCTTCAATGGTTCCGTTGGTACATCAAGGCTAATGTAGGCCCAACGTGGAGCGAAGTGTGCACCCTCATTTTGGAGCGCTTTGGCCCTAGTTCCTTTGATGATTTCACAGGAGCACTCACTAAACTGCGTCAAACAGGCACTGTAAGAGAATACCAGACAGAGTTTGAAAAATTAGCTAATCACACAGAGGGCTTGTCTGACGAATTCTTCCGTAGTTGTTTTGTCAGTGGTCTGAAGGATGCACTTCGCTCAGAAGTCAAAATGTTTCGACCTACTACAATGATGGAAGCCCTTGGGTTGGCTAAGTTAGCGAAAGACAAGATTAGTGCTCTACAACGCTCCAGATCTAATTTTGTTCCATTCAGAAATACAGGTTCTCACAACCCTCCAGTCATACCAGCTCCCAGAACTACTCCGATCAAGCACTTGTCTGAAACAGAGATGCGAGTCAGGCGAGACAAAGGGCTTTGTTATAATTGTGATGAGAAATGGTCTCGGGGCCATAGATGTGTTCAGCAAAAGCTCTATCTCTTGGATGTGGATTCTCCACCGGAACTGGAAGAATATGTAGATGCTCAGGAAACAGTGGATGATGAGGTTGAGCCTCACCAGCCTGAACCTCCTTCACCAGAAGCTCCACCAGAGATATCTGTCCATGCTTTGGCAGGAGTCACTACTCCACAAACCATGCGGGTCAAGGGTTTCTTCAAGAAGATCCCTCTTACTATACTCATTGATTCTGGTAGCACTCATAACTTCATTGATCCACGAATAGCCAAACAGGCTGATTGCTTTATCCATCCCTGCTCTAGCTTTGAAGTCATGATTGCCAATGGGGGCACTTTACCTTGTAAAGGGAAATGTCGCAATGTGCATCTCTCTATTGGAGATTATAACATGCGCTCTGACATGTTTGCCTTACCCTTAGGTGGTTGTGATGTGGTTTTGGGTGCCCAATGGTTACGCACTCTTGGCCCCATTCTCTGGGATTTTGCTGAACTTTGGATACAGTTTTCAGCCGAGGGGCACCAACACACTTTGAAAGGCTTACAACCAGGGTCTCTCAGCATCATCAGTTCACACCGTATGGAAAAACTTCTTAAGAAGAATTCACATGGTGTCATCGCTCAGCTCCATTCTATTCAGATGCAGCCATCAGCAGTCTCTAGCACTCCTGCCGATCTCCAACACATTTTGGACAAGTATTCTGGTATATTTGCTGAACCTGTGGGATTACCTCCTTCTCGTCCAGAGGACCACCGTATTCAGCTCCTTCCTGGCAGTGTTCCGCCCAACATCAGGCCCTACCGCTACCCATTTCATCAGAAGACCGAAATCGAGATACTTGTCCGTGACTTACTGAAGCAAGGTATTATTCGCCCTAGTACCAGTTCCTTTTCTTCTCCAGTTTTGCTTGTTCACAAAAAAGATGGGTCATGGCGACTCTGTATTGATTTCCGAGCACTTAATCATCTCACTATAAAGGACAAGTTTCCCATTCCAGTTGTTGATGAACTTCTTGATGAACTTCATGGGGCTCATTTTTTCTCCAAGTTAGATCTTCGTTCTGGGTATCATCAAATTCGGGTTCATGAGGAGGATATACCTAAAACTGCCTTCCGCACACATGATGGTCACTATGAATTTTTAGTCATGCCCTTCGGCCTCACGAATGCTCCTTCAACATTTCAGGCAGTGATGAATAACATATTTCGACCATACCTCCGAAAATTCATTCTAGTCTTCTTTGATGATATCCTCATATATAGCAAAACTTGGGCTGAGCATCTCCATCATCTGGAGCTTGTCTTGCAACTTCTCTCTGATCATCAACTCTGTGCAAAACTATCTAAATGTGTGTTTGGCCAGGAGGAAGTGGAGTATCTCGGGCATATTGTTGCACACCATGGAGTGCGGGTGGATCCTACAAAAATAGATGCCATGAAAACTTGGCCGCATCCTAAAACTCTTAAGAGCCTTCGGGGTTTTTTGGGGTTGACTGGCTACTACCGTAAGTTTGTCAAAGATTACGGGAAAATTGCAGCACCATTGACAGCTCTGTTAAAAAAGGATGCCTTCTCCTGGACCCCTGTTGCTGAGACTGCATTTGAACAACTGAAACAGGCTATGTGCAGTACACCTGTTCTTGCGATGCCAGATTTTTCCAAACCCTTCACTATTGAGAGTGATGCTTGCGGCAATGGATTGGGTGTTGTTCTCCTGCAAGATGACCATCCTATTGCGTTCACTAGCAAAGCCCTCTCTGGTAAGAATCTAGCCCTCTCTACTTATGAAAAAGAAATGATGGCTATTTTGCATGCTGTACAGAAGTGGCGGCCATACCTCTTAGGGAGTCATTTTTGCATCAGAACCGATCACCAAAGTCTGAAATACTTCCTGGAACAACGGGTATCCTCTCCTACACAACAGAAATGGGTCAACAAACTCATGGGGTATGATTATGAGATCACCTACAAGAAGGGTAAGGAAAATATTGTGGCAGATGCTCTTTCTCGCACATTTGATAATCAAGCTTCCCTTTTCGCTATTTCTATGCCCATTCCCAATTGGTTAGCGTCTGTTTAGCAGGGCTATGACAGTGACTCTTCTTTATCTCAAATCATTCACCAGCTAGCCAATAATCCTTCTGCTATACCACATTACTCTTGGGATGGTGCTTCTCTTCGATACAAGGGTCGGCTAGTGCTTCCTCAGAACCCAGCTCTACATCAAGCTATTTTTTATGAACTCCATGCTTCTCCTTCAGCAGGGCACTCAGGCTTCCTCAAAACTTATGAGCGAGCAAGGAGAAACTTCTTGTGGAAAGGGATGAAACAGATGATTCAACAGATGGTGGCTGAATGTGATACTTGCCAACGCCACAAGGGTGAAACGACCCTCCTTCCTGGCTTGCTCGAACCATTGCCCATCCCTACACGGATTTGGACTGATATTTCTATGGATTTCATTGAAGGGCTTCCTAAATCCGGTGGCAAGACAGTGATCTTGGTTGTGGTTGATCGTCTCTCGAAATATAGTCATTTTTGTGCCCTCAGCCACCCCTATACTGCCTCCTCTGTTGCACAACTCTTCATGGACCAGATATTTCGTCTTCATGGACTCCCTTCTTCCATTGTCTCTGATCGTGATGCAACTTTTACCAGTCATTTTTGGACTGAACTGTTTCAGAAAACTGGCACCAAACTGAAGATGAGTTCGGGCTATCACCCACAAACTGATGGTCAAACTGAAATTGTCAATAAATGCTTGGAAACTTATCTTCGTTGCTTCACTTCCGAGCAGCAACATCAGTGGGCCAAGTGGCTCCCTTTAGCTGAATGGTGGTACAATACCTCTTACCACACTACCTCTAAAATGACTCCATATGAAGCAGTCTATGGTCAGGCACCTCCAGTGCTCCTTCCCTACACTCCCAACAGCTCACCAGTCCAGGCAGTTGACATAGTTCTCCGCAGCAGGGATCAGATTCTTCGTACCTTACAGGATAATCTTCACATGGCCCGTAATCGGATGAAACAGCAAGCAGATCAACACCGTTCTGAGCGCTCATTTCAAGTTGGGGATATGGTTTTTCTTCGTCTACAGCCATACAAACAATCCTCCCTAAAGCTGAAAGGGCGTCATAAGTTGGCCCCAAAATTTTATGGGCCTTATAAGGTTCTGCAGAAGATTGGTTCAGTTGCTTATAAACTGGAACTTCCTCCTTCTTCCCGCATTCATCCAGTCTTTCATGTTTCTTGTCTAAAGAAAGTTCTGGGTACCACTGTTAGAGCACAAACTACTCTCCCTGAAATGGATACGAAAGGATCCATTATCCTGGAGCCGGTGGCAATCATTGACCAGCGCACTCGCCAGCTTCGCTCTCGCTCCATCTCTGAGGTCTTGATTCAGTGGCATGGCATGCAACCAGAGGATGCTACCTGGGAACCCCTTCTTCAGATTCAACAACAATTTCCACACCTTAAGCTTTGAGGACAAAGCTTTTTTCTAAGGGAGAGGGGATGTTAGGAACCTGTGTGTTCCTTCTGTTTATTTTGTTAGAGTAGTGTTGTTGGACGCATATGCTTTGTAAGTCATCCCGTGAGTATATTTTATTATCCCACATGCATAGGTAGTATTACTTTTCTAGATCGTACCCAGTATATAAGAATAGGTTGAGGCCCTTGATGGGTACGGACGAATTTATTGTATTGAGCTTGCTCAAAGGAGGTTACCCCCTCGAAGTGGCCTGCGATCAGTAGATTCATTCTGAGTTCTGCTATCACTTGGTATTCTGTTATTTCGAGCAATCTCACGATATTGCTATAAGGAGGTTCTTCACAAGACCATCATGATAATAAGTTGAAACAAATCTAGTAGTCATTCAAGCTGAAAGAAATAGATATGGGGGGATATCACATAGAATTAGTTTTGTCTTTAACATCTCTTCTTGAGTCTCCTTGTCATTATGGGAGACCATCTAAAGTGAAGAGATATTTTCTGTTGACATCTCAAACTAAGTAAAATGGTACCTTTGTTAAAGCTATTGTACCTCTTGAGGAGGAAGATGAAAACAGAGCCATTGTTGCACGGATATAGAAAGAGGAAACTCCAGTTGATCTCACAAAGTAGTCTTGTGAAATTACTCCTAAAAAGTATAGTCTGGGTCTTAAAATCATGAAACACTTTAGCTACAAGGGGAATGGTTTGATTGGATGTAACAAAAAAAATTTTGATTGATAGGACTATCAAAGTGATAGCTAGAAGGTCTTGAGATACATCCAATCTAGGTTTCAAGAAGATTCCCTTCCATCTAGGGATTAATAAATTTATACCAAAATCTGAAATTTCATCTGACCAAGAATCACAAGCTAAGTCAGAATATAATGAGAATGACATTCATGATGAGGATCCTTATCCTTATCTAATTCCTATTGATCTTGCTAAATTATTCACAGAACTAGATGATTTTGTACCACATGTCCGCACCACAGATACTGATAGTGATTCTTCTGACAACACTACTGACTCTCCCAGTATCCAAAAAGAACAAGGAGAGTCTACTCATGATTTATTCATTGAGTACCTTTGTAAAAATCATTATGATGAAGGGAATTTGTCCCTATCACTATTGGGGAATTCTACATTTTGTCCCAATGTAGCACAAATTATTGAGAGTATGAATTTGACTCTCTCTTAGAAGCAATTATAGACAAAGATACAGATCAAATTCATGTCTATGAAAATATGCTCGAAGTAGGTGAAGCATCTAGGGTTAGGTCAGATGAGTCTCATTCAACTAGTGTCATCGACTCTTCAATTAATGATGGTAGAACTCAAATTATCGATGAAGTCGCTCTAGCTCTCAAATTTCTTGTCCACACATTTGATGATTATACTATGAATACTATCAAACCCACCACATCTCTTCCACTCACCTATCCCTAGCTTATAGACTAGAATTCCAATGCATCTAGTGAGGTCCCTACATTCTAGAATGAATATGCTCTGGACTATTGCTTAAACATCGTCAAACCTATGATGTCTTCCACTAGTGAACAAAATGTCAACATCAGTGAACCTAACCTCAAATACCTTAGTCACATAATAAAAAAGAATAGAAATATAAAGTCCGATGGTGAAAACCACATTATGGTAGTATCAAAATCTAAAATAGTAAAAATAAAAGATGTATCCAAAGGTGAAAACCTCTCAGAGGCACCTACAAGTGAGATATTTGATGCACTTCCTAGTCATTTTTAGGAGAGATCATCAATGTTTATAGAACTGATATAGCTAATCAACTTGGGAATAGAGGAAAAGCATCACATGATACATCTTATATAGTCACTATCTCCTAAAGGAAAAGACGAATTCATTGCCTTCTTCGAAGAGAAAAAGATAAATTTTGCGTGGACATACTCAAACATGCCAAGCTTAGATCCTCATGTTTCATTAATTATCAAAGCTGAACTAGAAAAACTTCTGAAAGTCAACTTCATCCATGTTATTGATTACACTAAATTGATATCAGACATTGTTTTAGTCTCCAAGAATGAAAAATCTATCAAAGTCTGTACAAATTTTTGAGATCTAAACTTAGCATGTCTAAAGGATGAATTTCCACTCCCCAACATTGATATGATAGTAGATATGATAGCAGGATATGAAATATACTCATGCATGAACATATTTTTTGGTTATAGTCAAATCAAAATTGCACCAAAAGATTAGGAAAAGATGACTTTCACTTGTGCATGGGGAACCTTTTGTTGGAATGTGATGTAATTTGATCTAAAAAATGCTGGTGCCACGTATCAAAGGGAAATAAGTACAATTTTCCATGATATGGTGCATAAGACCATAGAGTACTATGTTGATGACACCTTGGTTAAGAGCACAAAATGCAACACTTTCCTTCAAGATTTGGGACCCATCCTAGATCATATGGATAAATTTAATTTGAGACTTAACCCTAAGAAATGTGCATTTGGTGTAACATTTGGGAAATTGCTTGGTTACATTGTGTTTGCAAAAGGAATTGAGGTTAATCCAAAGAAAGTTCAAGCAATCATGAACATGCCTCCACCCCATAATATCAATTACATGAGAGGCTTACAAGGAAGACTTCAATCCATTCATAGATTCATCTCACAGCTAGTGGCTAGGTCACAACCTTTTCCCAAGACTCTACATAAAGGTGTGAAATATAATTGGAGCCAAGATTGTGATTAGAGTCTAACACAGATAATGCAGTACCTTTTTAATCCACTAATCTTGATGCCTCCTATCTATGGGAAGCCTTTTATTTTTTACATCTCACTAACAAAGTCATCTCTTGGTATCTTGCTAGCTCAAGAAGACAATGATAACAAGGAAAGAGCTAACTATTATCTGAGTCATAGGTTATTTCTTATGAAATGAATTACAGTATTATTGGGAAGGTTTGTTTGGTAGTCATCTTTTCTTCCCAAAAGCTGAGACACTACATGGTAACTCATACTATGCAATTAGTTGCTAAAATTGATCCACTGAAGTACTTACTCAGTAAGATAGCTCTAACAGGAAGGTTGGCTAAGTGGGTCATGATCTTAAGTGAGTTTAAAATTCAATATGTTGAGAGAAAAGGATATCAAAGGACAAGAAATCACTGATCAATTAGTAGAAGAGTCTTCTTCTTCTAAACATTGACTTCCCTAATGAATCAATTCTAACACTAATGCATCAAGCTTGGGTGATTTTCATTGATGATTCCTTCACACAACATGGATATGATGTTGGGCTCTTATTCATAACACCACAGAGGTATTCACTGCCTAAGGCATACAAAATTTTGTTTCCTTGTACAAAAAACATTGCAGAATATGAAGCCCTAATTAATGACATGAAGATTTCAATTGAATGGAGAGTGGATGAATTAAACATCTTTGGTGATTCATAGCTCATAATCAACCAGGTCAATGATGTGTACCAAATGAAAGATGAGAATTTGATAACTTATAAACACATGGTGGATGATTTAAAGAAATACTTTTTTCATATCACTTTTCAACAAATTCCTTAGGTAGACAACAAAGTGGCTAATGCAATGGCCACTCTTGCTTTCATGTTATAGATGCTAGAGAATGATCTTTGACACGAGTTCTTGGTGGAAATGTTACTCTACCCTTCCTCTAATTCCCCTAAATATCAGATGATATGTTCTATTATGGAACATAAATCATCCCGCTACCACCATATATACTCATATCTATGTGATCAATCAATTTTGGACAATCTAACCTAGAATGGAAAATGTCACCTTATCTATAATGCTTCATGGTATGTCATTATTGCTGATGACTTATTTAGGAGAGATCTCGATGGAATACTCCTTACGTGTCTAGAACTTGATTATTTCAAACACACATTAATAAATGTACATGAGGGAATTTTTGGATCTCACTCTAACAGCTTGACACTAGCTCATAAGCTTATTAGAGCTGGTTATTATTGGTTGAATATGGAGCAAGAGGTAATCAAATATGTCAAGTCCTACAAACAATGCTAGCTCCATGGAAATTTGATTCATGCTCCAGCAAGGGAACGGATTCCATCTATCACGTTGTGGCCATTCCAACAATGGGCCTTTAATCTTGTGGTTTAGATTCATCTCTCTTCTTCAAATGGACATAAGTTCATGATTACAACTACAAACTACTTCACTAAGTAGGTAGAGGAAGTCCCCCTCTCTATATAAAATGGAAAAACTATAGCTCTGTTCATTATGAATTACATCATATGAAGGTATGGTGTACCTTCCTCCATCGTCACTAACAATGGAGGATAGTTTAAAAACAAATATCTCAAGGAGTTGTGCAAAAGGTTTAGAATTACGCAACATTGGTCTTCTATTTATTACCCCCAAGGTAATGGTCAAGTAGAGGCATCCAATAAGGTGATCCTTAAGATATTGCATCGCACAATTAACAAATCTAGAAGGGACTGGCACCTTCAAATTAATTTGGCTTTATGGGCTTATAGAACAAGTATCAGAACTTGAATAGGTACAACACCCTTTGCTTTGGTATATGGGGTGGATGTTGTGCTTTCAATTAAGGTTGAGATTCCTACGTTGAGAATTTCCATGAAGGGCCTCATTACTAATGATAACTATAGAATATCTTGGCTTTAAGAGCAAGAATTTTTAGATGAACATCGACAAGTGGTGTGTGATATTCTTTAAGCTTATCAGTAATGTATGTCTAGAAGCTAGAATAAGAAAGTTAAGCCATGTGACTTCTAACTGGTGATTTTGTTCTGAGAAAAAACCCTAAGAATCAGCAACAACAAAAATAAAAAAGGAAGTTTGAACCCAACTAGATTGGTCCATACATATTTACTATAGTTTTTGAGTCTAGTACTTACCAACTTTCTACAATTGAGGGAGAGTTGCTCAAGGAGCCCATCAATACTCTCCATCTGAAGCAATTCTATAGCTAATCTAATTTAAAAAGCTCTTCATATATACTTAAAAGTCCTAAAGAAATCACTATCTTGGTGAAAACCTAGAAATAGGCACCTTGGTAGTACCAAATTTTTTTGAAATATTATAAAATACCAAAAAAATAATCTTTTCCATGAAGTTGAAAACATAGTAAATAGGTGCCTCTTATTCCAAATGCTACATCTTATAGCACATCTTCTAGCTTCCTATATATTGTTGCTTTCCTATTTTAGTTTTTTGTTTTTGCTCATGAATCCATGGATTGAATCTTGTCATAAATTAGGAGAAACACCCTATAGTGTCATATGAATCTTTTTCATGTCAATCACCAATCATTCTAATTATGTCTGCCTACTTTTGCTTGTGTCACTTTTGAGATTCCTCTTAGGGAAGATATCTTGTGTCAGTCACCAGTTGTTCTAACTGTGCTTTCCTTCTATCGCTAGTGTCACTTTTGAGATTTTTCTTACAAAAAATCTCTCACGTTAGTCACCAATTTTTCTAACTGTGTTCACATACTATCATTAGTGTCACTTTTGAGATTCCTCTTATGGAAAATCTCTTGCATCAATCACCAATTGTTCTAACTATGTCTGCCTACTATTGCTAGTGTCACTTTGGAGATTCCTCTCATGAAAGATCTCTCACATCAGTCACTAGTTGTTCTAATTATGTTTTCCTACTATCACTCATCTCACTTTTGAGATTCCTATCATGAAAGATCTCTCGTATCAATCACCAGTTGTTCTAGACTATGTCTATCTTTTGTCACCCAGTTTCCTACTAAGGTTCTTCTCTCTAAAGATTCCTCTTTGACATTAGTCACTAGTTGTTCTAACTAAGTCTATCTACTATTGTCACCCTACTAAAGAGATTTCCTTCATATATGTTCTCAACATTAACACTTGACATCAATCCTATAACATAGAAAATGAACTCAAAATGATGAACTTGTTTGGGATATACTAAGCTTTTCTTTGTTTGTTTTGCTTTCACTTTATCATGTCTCTTCAAGCCACTCAATGATGTCTCTTTTGAGTAGAGAAGTGAGGACTAGGGGTGTTGTCTTTTCCTTGCTTTTTGTTTGAAGTTTTAGTTACAAGAACTGAAGCATCCATATAAAAGGGGTGTCCACAATAAGAGCCTCTATCTCATATTGAATGGTCATGTGTATGTTGACACATTTTACATGGACTCTTCATTGAGGTTGGTTCTTCTCCTTTCTTTTTGGAGTGAACTCTTTATGCTACAATAAATATTGATACTCATCCTGCTAAGTGAACACACAGGTCACTACGAGTATTCCTAGCATACTTTTGTCTTAGGTTAACAACATAAGGGTTGTTATGGATAGAATACTTATTGATTACTTAGCATAAGAAGAATCTCTCATGTATCTAGTGTGTTTCCATACAAGAAACATTTTGGTCATCCTAGCATTTATGCTTTGATGCTTATGTCAACTTGCTATATTTAAAGGGATAAATGTTTTGGTCATTTTGGCTTCTTGTGCCTTGGATGCTTACATTTAAACCCAAAAAAACTAGAACATATGTCCTATTAATATTTCTACAATTGCAATGTTGGTGGGAATTATATGACATTTGAGATTTAGCTACATGCTTAGTGATGATAATTGTTGAAGCTTGGTAACCAGACTTAGGGTTGCATCTGGCATAGCAATGCATTGCATAAGCACATGGTTCAATCACTAATCTACTTGTATCCTCATGATGAGGGAGTTCTAGTTTCTACATGACTACACAAGCATTCAGTTCTACCTGTCACTATCAAAAAAATAGAGCACTTCATGAGATGTTAGTTCATTCACATTTTCATATTTCATCTACTTTCTATCATGATTCATCTCATCTACACTATATTCATACATCATATTAAATTTTCATTCATACTCATACAAAAAACTATGAAGAAAGGAAGATGACACATGTGAAGATACTTGAATCAAAATCTCATATATATATATATGGAGTCAACTATACATCACTACAAAATTGAATCCTACTCAAGTGCTCTTGATCTAAATATGATACAAAATGATGGTGGCACAGTAGTTGATACATAGCCATAGAAAATTGGAAGAAAGTACATAAACTTTGTCCCTCTCCCTCCTCTATAGCTAATGGAGAAGGAGGAGGCATATCTACTCTCACCAAAGGCCATGCACCTTCTGACTCTCTAGCAAACTAGGTAAATTGGGGCACCTAGTTTGCCTCCTCTAGTACTACTACAACATATGTCACATAGTAGTATGCTACTCTCATTGACTACAACTAAATCTCATCCTTTTGTTGCTCTAATTTACGAGCCTCATGCTCCGACTACTCTCATGAGCCATGGATCTTTTGATCCTACTCTGATATCCTAGTGTCTTGTACTACAAGATGTATGTACATCTCTCCCAGATGTCACTACATAGTCCTCATCCAACCTCTAGATTTCCTTAGGGCATCCTGGGTCTATGCTAGGATATCTCTACCCTGTGGCTTAGCAGTAGGCTAATCCTACATATCCTCATCTCCGGCTATCTGCTTTTCATGTTGGTCTAGCTACTCATCTATACAAGACCTCTATGTGTCCCCTTTGAGGGCTCCTAGGGTACCCATATCACTATGAGGGTCTCTCTATCCTATCCCACTACCACAAGCATCTAGATCTAATCCCATCTATTAAGAAGGAATAGGAATCTGTCAAGTCCTCTATCTATATCTCTCCTATTGTGGTTGTTGTAGTGGTGGCTGTGGCACCTGTACTGGCTATATGGGTATGTCCATCCCCACTTGGTCTGAGAGGTGGGGAATGAGTGACTTGTCGAGTGTGCTTGATATGCTAGCATCATCCCCCATCTACTACAGCTAGTCTGTAATCCCACTATGTTGCCACTGTGGTTCACACATTAGTCATTGAATGACCTGGGTCTAACCTCACTGACCACCCATGATCCAAATATGTAGGGAGTTGTGCATACGAATAGTACTCCTACGAGATGTCCTATGGCTAACCATATTATTGCTAGACTCATATCAGTGGGAATCTCTCTATGACCTGTATGAAGTGACCAATCAGTGGTCGAGATACAAATATATATCCTAGCTATGTGGATGCATCATCCCATGCCTTTATCTCCTTCCATGTTCTACACACCACTCCTATAAGGTCATATATTTGACCTCTCTATTGCTAGTCTTCTTAAGAGCTACCTAGGTCAACTAACCTTTATATCTACATATATATGGCTCTAGATGTTGTCTCTCATCTGTAAAAATAGGTCTTATAATGGAAAAATGCTCCCATGCCCATACCTAAAGAACATAGACCCTGGTAACCATGCTCTTCCTCTCATGATAAAAAATCTCGTGCATCTCATGGAACATATGAGCAAGCATACATTGACCCCATTTGTATCACTCGGGTTCCTCTAGCATCAAGTGCAACATTCATCCCCATTCACACTCTAAACCATGTTGTCCATTGCTAAGCATCAAAAATAAATTGATGAACATACCAAGTACTGTTGCCAATCTGTGGATGGGACCATAGGTATGCATATCTCATCCTAGGTGATGGATCTTCCCATGATAAGATCCTCCTAGAAATAGCCTTTAGTGCCTCTATACTTGCCTATGGCACTATGTCATATACTACCCATGGCCCATGGAACGAGATCCATAGTATCTTGTAAATGTCCTCTGCAGTGATTCTCATCTCTTCCTGGAGAAAATGGAAGGTGTTCATCTCCGAATGGAAACACTCAACCAGTGCAGTCAATATACCTTAATCAACCAGCAATGGGGGAATTTGACAAACATATGACAATCCAAGAGCATTAATATGTTCCATGCTATCATCATCTAGATGTCGTAGCAATGCTCTATCACATGGGTAATGTGATCTAAATCTGACATCAGGGAAGCTAACCTGTACACATAGAAACAATAGGCAAAATATCAATCTCAAATAGGTGAAAATAACAAATGAAAGCACAAAATGTCAACAAGAAATCAAATTTCCAACATTTACATTTGCAATTTAGAATAGATTTCAGCACAAGATTTCATATTCTTGCCTGAGATTACACATTTTCATGTGAGGAAACACATTCTCATGCGAGAAAGTACAAAAGACTCAGTGAAAAAATTGCCAATTTTAGGGTTTCTAATGTGAGATATGGGTATCTTTGGCATGATGAAACCCACAACACCTAGTGAAGAAGTACTGGCTTAGTACTTCATGTGAAATATGATTAGCTTGCATGAGGAACAACATTCTTGCGCAAAAACTGACATGACATTATTTAAAATGCACTAAAAACCATGCTAAAATGACTCAAAAAATAATAATAATAATGCAAAGCAAGATTATCGATGACTCACTAGAGGTTCGTAGTCCACCAACTAACTGTGTCACCTAGAGGACTCAAAATGATGTGTACACATGGGCACCACCATCTTTCTCCTCAGAGCTCTCTTCTTCACAAAAAACAAAAGCACAAATGAATTGAAAATAACCCTTTAGGCTCTTATTTAGGTTTCAACCTAATTTTTCAAAGTGCTATGATTGGCATGAAAATCACCCCCTAGCTAATTTGGTTGCTTTGAACCCATTTTTGGGATCAAATTCAAAACTTGACACACTTAAATAACTCAAAATCGCAGTTTAAAATTTTGGGACCGATCCGATCGAACACTTGTGCAATCTAATTTTTTTGATACTTTGTGAATCTTGGAATCTTTTCGAATCACATTTTCTTCAAATTTTTCAAATTTCTAAAAGTAAACTCTGGTCAAACTTCATTTTTTGGACCTCGATATCACTTCAAATTGGCTCCAAATTTTCTTTAGATCCTTCTAATCTCATCTATATTCTTCTAAACCTTAGATTTTTTCAGTAACTTCCAATATACTACTTTGTATCACTATTTTGGTGTGTTCTCTTTCAATTTCACTCTTGAGGGGGCAGGATGATTACATCATTGAATCTTTCCAATCTGCCTTCAACTTAATCTAAATCTTATGTCCTAATTGCTAGGGGTGTCTCATCACTCAGGGCATCTTTGTTCCCTCTCTTTGGAATCATATGTCATCTATCTTATCTTTTGATCAGCTGATCAATCTCATAATAGTCCTTGTCAAAGTTCGATGGAAGGGTATTTAGACAATCTAAACCCAACTCCTAAGGATCAAGCCTTATTCTGGGGATGATTCTATGACTCATGATAGGTCTTGTTATCTCTTTCATGGACCAGTATTCAGGTGTTCTATCTGGACTCTAGGTGATTAAGCTTTATTTTGGAGATAATTCTAAATTCTTCCTAAGGGTTAAGATTTTTTCTGGAGATAATCCTAACTCTTGCCAAAAATTAAGCCTCGTTCTAGGAAAAATTCTAAGCTCTTGCTTTTGATCACTATTCCATGGATAGGTATTATGATAGTCTAACATTGACTCCTAAGAATTAAGCCTCATTCTGGGGATAATTCTATGAATCATGATTAATCTTGTCATCTTTTAATGGACACATATTGAGACCATCTAACCCTAACTCTTGAGAATTGAATCTCATTCTGGGAACAATTCTACGAAGTTTAACAATCTTTGTTCTATCAATCTTAGTATCTAAGTGTTCGATCTAGATTCTCTAAGGCTAAGCTTCATTCTAGAGATAACCTTAAAAAGCTTATCATTATCGGTAGCTAGGTGTTCTATTTGGATTTCCTAAGGCTCAGCTTCATTCTAGAGATAACTTTAAAAAGTTTATCAATTGGTCTCTGTATCATCAATTTTGGAACCAATCTCATTTCTTTGTCTATGCTTCATACTTCAGATTTTGTTGAATCAATGTGTTGCCCGCACATTTATTCAAAGAGGGGCAAATGTAAGACCCCAAAATTAGCACATTACCATGCTAAACCAATTCTGGTTTATCATAAGTCCTATTTTACCATACAATTCTAATTCTAATAATCGCTACTTGACCTAAGTGTCAAATGTAGAAAATCTCAATTCTCTATTAATTATACTCTCTATTTAATTCCTAAGTATTGACTCAAATTAGGTACATTAAACCTATTAATAAATTTTAATTTAATTATAAGTCTTCATACTTTGATTAAATTAAAATTACCTTTTAGCTAATGTACAAGGGAATTAAATGTCTTTGATTTAATAATCTATATATGCTCATTTTAACTTATTGAGTTTAATTATTCAATTAATTAAGATTATGTATTTTTGAGATCATATTCTATTTTATTAAATTAAATATATTCTTCAAATTCTCTCTTCAATTCAAAAATGGAATCTCTGAGTGAACTTGAACTGGGTTATGGAATTAACTTAGTTAACTCTTTCTCACACTCATAATTGAATCAGTTAACTTCATTTGCACATGGAAGTTTCCACTCTAACTGATCTCATTTCCAATCTTGATCGTTCATTCGAATCAATCTCAACTTTTGATTGATTACTGGGATTCTATTTAAGAAGCCCTCAATTCCTCATTTCAAATTTTAATGATTGATTGTATTGAACTTATGTTGAAATACTCATTTATCTTACATCCATAGCTTTTCATTTTCTAGCATAATAATCTCATTATAGATTTAAAATGCATACGTTTAGTATAATTTTCTCTTATTTATTTCTAGATTAATTGCATAAATTTAGCCTTAATTGCATCTCATCTAGCTTATATAAATCCATCATTTTAGATGTCTGGGTACTAGCTTCTTTGTCTGAGAGCAATAGCATAATGAATATAGTTAATAGGCAACAAATTGAACTGTTGGACATCTTGGATGAATAATCCCATATTTATTTTGGGATGATCTCTCAAATAATGATCATGTTGAAGTGTGTGTGAAGACTGAGGCCCACATTTCTCGCATACAGATATCACCTGCATACAAAACACTTCCAAATTCAATTACATAAATACTAGTAGATCATAGACAATTTAGAAAAAGCTTTCAACTTTAGAAGCTTATTATATTTGACTTTATGTAACACTACACAAACTTAAGACAAGTGGTTGCATTAAAGCATTGCTAAATTTAGATTAAACAATTTATTAGATATATTAAATAAATTAAATAATTTAACTATTTAATAATTTAAATAGTTTGCATAATATTTTAAAACATATAAATTCATTTTGATAATTTATTTAAATCAAATTAATTAATTAATTTTAAATTAAAAAATTTATTAATTAATTACAATACAAAAATAACTTTAAAAATCCAATTTCTAAATATTTCTTCAATAAAATTTAATGTAAAACTTCAAATTTTTAGTACTACAAATGCAAATATGAACTAAATATAATAATTTGAAAAATAAAAATTTACCTTTAAATTTTTTTAAAAACCTATTTTACTGAATTAAATATAACAATTTAAAAATAAAACTTTAGCTTTAAAATAAAAATACTTATTTTATTGAATTAAATATAACAATTAAATAAATAAAAATTTTCCTTTAAAATGAAAACATATTTTATTTTTTAAATCGGATAAATATTTTAAGATTGCGCTCGCACATGTAACCTTGTGTGGATGACTTTTGGGTCATACAGATCCAACCAGATCTAGTTCAGCTAGATTGGATCCGACCAAAATTGTCTATGTGTCATTCAATGTGGCACTTTCTTTCATGTTTTTTTTGCAATTTTGAAGAACTTAACACATTAGAGACCAATTTCATCATCAAAATTAGGGTTTCAAAAAAATATATATATCATTGGATAGAACTTGTAGTAAGTATTATGCCAATATAGTTTTCTTATAGGTGACACAATATCGATTACAATAAGTGAAAAATAATGCAAGTAGGTATTTCAACATTGAAGATGATGCACATTTGGAAAAATATAAAAAATAGTAGATGGTAACAATTTTTTTTTAAATAATGAATTTCTCTAGAGGAGAGAGTCCTCTTCGATAATATATCACATTTGTAATTGTTAACATATATTTACTAGGGAAAAGAAGGTGGGAATGAAAAACCATTAAATTATGAAAAGTTCACCTTCAAATAGCCATAATAGACAAAATATACAATATGTCTAAAAATTTCTTTTTGAAAGTTCTAGGTACATATTTCATCAACAACATACTTCAATTTTTGATGAAAATACATTTATTTGTAGTTATTTCTATGGTGGGAACTATAACCCCTAATTTTCTCAATTTTTAACACTGTAAAAAATGGTCGTTCAATATTATAAAAACATACTATTTTAATTTTTTTTTAAATTTTAAATACAACATACGTAAACTTTATCCTTTTATACATTTCATCAATTTACACCAACTTAAAATTCAAAATGGAAATATGAGTTTTACACTGTTGAAGTTTAACTCTCTTTTTTATGTTAGCCATTTCCATTGTAAAAGGGTGACACATGCTTGTACTTTTACCCAATGTACTCTTTTTGTATACAAGATTTTTTTGCAATATACATAAACCTTAGTTTCTAGCATTTTTTGGACTACAAAAAATATGATTGGGTTCCCTAATCTTGTATTGGTGACTACTATTTGTCTTTAAGTATAAGGTTGATATACCAAACTAAGTTTCAAGTTAGTCTTCATCTTCTACTACAATGTCCACTAATAATATATCAGCAACTTGGAATCCTAGTCAAAAGAAATGATTTATAGTATTGTATGTAGTCTCACTACTTCCTAGGAGAAGAGATCATAAATTTGCACTACATCAAGAGTCTTTTTATTGAGAATAAAATACACCATCTTGGAGAACTACTTACATGAAAAATATGGAACTATGTCATCTTTATGTCCTAAAAAATCCTATTGTGCAAAGTTTACAACTATGTCCCACCAAAGGCTTTCTAAAATTATTATAGGTTTATACAAATTTGCATTTTTTCTGATTTTCTTGGCCACTTAACATGTCCTCCAATTATAAACATATTTCCTTCTACTCCCTTATATATAGGAAAAAATGCAACTCTTCTTCACCAAATGTATATTATGTTCAATTGCAAATGTATTTCTAATCCTCTAGAATGCCCCTCTTTGATCAAATTCTCCCAAATTAAGGTCCTAGAAATGTATAGTTGGTTCCCTCTATTAGATAGCACATCATCTTGAATAGATTAATCCAACCACTACCTTCTATCAATTACTATCAAACCTTTACTTTCTTTCTAGGTTGCTTCAAAGTAAGTACCAACCCTGTACAACTGATTTGGTTCATCAGATCCCATCACTACCATCCTCATCTACATCATTATGGTTCTTCTTTTACTTAGTGCATCCATTAAATTATTTGAAATTAGAATTTAGTCCTTCAAGACAAATTATATATCTACATGAATTCTACCCATTGCATTTTTATTATGTTTGACTTAGTTTGGCTATTCAAGTACTAAAAGGCTTAATAATAGGAATATAGAGTGAACTCCTTTAGTAGACAATAATGAATCCAATTCTTCAAGGCTTGAATCATGACATTGAACCCATGGTAAGAGACCAAGCATCTTCTCTAGGCCTCATTCAAATTGTCATTAAAATACACCACTAGCTTTCCTTCTTAACTTAGGACTTCTCCTATAGCATTCATATTGACAATACAATCCACTTAAATGATCTTGTTCATATCCAATGAAGCCATCACTAGTCACTTCATCAATTTTTCATCTATAGCATATATTAGAAATATGTACAAATGCTATGTATTACAAGCCTATGTGGACATATAACAATTGGACACTATGCATTTATTGGGAACTCTCTCGTATACTTATTTTATCAAAAGGATAGTGTACTACATCCATATAGTACTTGTCTATAAGTGTTTGTTCAACTAGATCTAAAATCTTATGACAATACATATTTGAATTTATCTTATATCTTCTTATATCCAAATCTTCAAATAACCAAATACATTTATTATTTACATATCAAATTTTGCATCTTTTTTCCTTTACTTTATCCTAAATTATAATACAACATTGAAAAAATCTTTGTATTTCTATGTTTTTAATTATTAATTTTAACGCTTTCTATAATGTAATTGTTCAAATCCTATCCTCTTTTTACTACCCAAAAAAACACTTGGACTACAATTTATTTTATCTATATTGAGAGAATATATTTTGTAAAATGATTATCCACATAGTAAAACTTTCTAAAAGAAGAAAGTTAGTAAAGAAAACATATTAAACAAGAGCTCTATTTGATCTTGAGTCCCTACCTTCAATGAATAGTGAAAGATAGATTTTGAAAGAAAAGAAATTACTTAACATAGATTTAGATTTTTAATCTTTATCAAAGATAAAATAATATAAAAAAAGATGATAGACCTCATACTGTTTCCAAATATAATTTCTTCAAAAATAATTCATCTTATTTCTAAACATATTTTTCCAAAAAAAAAAAAAGAAAAAATTTAAATAAGGCACACAATAAAAAAAATTGCATTGTATAATTTGGGTTGATGATGAACCCTAAGTGCATGGTTTTTTTATTAATGCTAGTTACTTCATAATCAAAGAAGAAATTGTTAACTTTTAGAAAAGGAAGGAGTTATTTAAAAGTATACAATATCATAATATCTAATGAGTAAAATATTTTTAAATTACAACTATTTAAAATTTGAGTTTATGAATTGCACTAATCTTGGCGCTACCAATAATCATTTTCATTTGATCTGAAGAAAAGGAAAAGCTAACTTAACCTCCTTTACTTTTACATTATCAAAAATAAAAATCAAATAGTTGTTGGAAGGTTGTGACAATAATAGGTGATATGTGAGAGGCTGAAAATATGGTTCTTACAAAGTTTTAAGCATATACTTAAGACACTTTGACAAATATTTATTATTACTTTTTAGAAAAAAAAATTATTACATCTTTATTGTAACTTTTTAAGACACCTTGACAAATATTTATTATTATTTTTTAGAAGAAAAAAAAAAGTATGTTCTTATTGTATCTTTTTAAGTGTTTTTTTCAACACCGAAAAGAAATTATATTTTTCCTCCAAAAATTTGTAATAACCAATTGGAAATATGAATTTTCAACATTTTAAATGAATTTAAAACTACTGTCTCCAAAACCTTAGTTTCAAACAACATATTTTTGCCATAAAAATTAATACCAAGAAACTAATTCACTACCTTATCTAAAAGTTAAGCATTAATAATAATCAACTTGGTTTTAGAATCAATATCCTCTTTATCATATCTATTCAAGAAACTAATATTATATAGTCATGCAATCTAAATATGATTTAAGCTTGTTTTTAAATCAAATGAAAAGTAACATTGAAGAAGTATTTCAACTGTAAACATTATTATCTAAGATTTGTTAGTTTTAAATGAACAACCCATGCCTTTTAATTCTACCTAATCCTTTGTAATTACTAATTGAAATATTGAAGTTCAATTTATAAACTAAAAAAAAAAGACACCACTCTAATGAGCAGCCCATAAAACTTTGATAAAAATGGACAATTTGGAAAAGCCTTGACATTTATAGAATTTGATGAAGTTGATTAGTTTCCTTGCTAAATAATCTGATTGATGGTATAATGGCATGCATAATGGCATATAGTCTCGTTGGTAAATGGTTTTGTTGGAATGGAAAGAAGATCAAACATAAACATATGGTTTTATCAATCTCTACCATACAACACCTATAGAGTTTTATCAATGGATGCAAATAATATTACCAAGAGTGTTCATTAGATTCACCAATATTTCATTTTATAAAATTGGTTGGCTAATATAATTTCACCAATACTACTCACCATTGTTTGAAACATATTTCAGTATTTTACAATTCAATTACTACCCAATTACATATCTTGGTAATTGCATATCTTTGTAATAGAGCTCAGATAAGATAACAATGCATTCCAAACAGTAGTAGTACAAAATCAAGTGCTATCCCATTAAAACATTATAGAAAAACACTCCAAACTATTAGAATAAATGAAATACTTCTTTCAAAAAATAGCAAACAACACTATTTATAATAAAAACAACATGTGGCCAAAAATCTTACAATTGTCTATAGAACCTTACATGAAGTAAAATCTAAAACTAGCAACAACAACAACTTGAGCACAGAATAAACTAGTTGATGAGAAGAAGAACATAATATAATACATATGACCTATGACCCCACTCTGAATTCTAATGACTTCCCAAACTATATTTAAAAAACATGTTTAAAAAAGAAATTAGAATTTTTTTTTCTATATCCATTGTGTAGAGCATGAACCTTTCCCTTTTATTTGATCTCTTGTATTTTTTATTTTCATCGATGTCTCTCAATGAAACTTCAATGGGCATCAACAGATGTCAGCCTTTTAACTATGGACATATCTTCTCTATGCATGAGATGTTTGAACTAACAAGCTAATGGAAAAAAAAAATGATATTTCATTACAATTGATAGAAATTTGAGTGAGTTATGTATAATAAAATTGGTAGAAGAAACTTCAAGATTGGCTAAACAGGGAAAAGTTAATGAGGGTGTAAGTATTATAGCCTCCTCTTATATGTATGAAATGGAGAATCTTATGAAGAAACAAATAATAGATAGACAAGAAGTTCTATATTTTCATTCCACTAGCATGGCTATCCCATATCATTGTTTGCTCTTCATCCTAAGCTTGCCACATCACATCTTTGGACCTACCCAGGGTGTAATTCAACCACTACCTATATTAGAAATGCTTAGTGATTCTATTGGTGCTAACCAATTCAATAATATCCCTCCAATACACTAATGGAGAGAGACACTAGTAATTTGTGCATTCTCTTATATTTCTATTTGGAAAGTCTATCTATGTAGCTTATATGAAGAATCCAAAATATTTTGGTTTCATATTTTGCAAAACAAATATGCAGCTTGTAAAAAATATATCTTGTAAAGAAAAATTATGCTTGAAAATCTAACATTGTCATTCACCAAAACATTTTTGATTTTTGATATTATGTAACCTAAATCAAATTGAAGAACCAAAACATTGCTAGCTTTTATATTTGACTAATTTGATTACATACTAATAGGTAGGTTTAAATTCCAAACTAGAAAACAATGCTACTTTTCCACAAGTCCCATTTTTGTTTGAGATCTATAACCTAATTCAAATAGCATCTCTTTAGAAAGCCATATATATATTATTATAACCCATCAACCTTATCAACAAGAACAAAAGTGTCCCCAACTCAAGACTAAAATATCATTCATGTAACTTCCCATCAAATCCAAAAGCTTCTAGTTGATGAAGTTGCATAAACAGACTACACCACCATTGAAAATCTATATGGAAAACATGACTGGAAAATGTTCTTTATTTCAAGAGATCTCTTGGAAAGCCCTAAATTATTTTTCCCAAAAAAATTTGAAAAATGAAAACACGAGAAACTAAAAATCCCTCGATCAATAGAGTGAATTGCATCTGCCACATTTTTCATTAAAACTAATTATCAACAAATTTGGGTAGTGAAAGTGGTATGTGAGAAGAATCCCAAAACCAAAAAACATACCATGTTCTTTACTCTAGACAATCCACTTAATCACTACCACAACACTTTAAAATAAAAGGTTTTCATTGCAAAAACTATGGTAGTTTCACTTCTTGTTGCTACACATGCGCACAACCATCAAGGAAAACACATCAACAAACCACACTTTGTCTACATAAAACATTATCTATCCAACAACAAATGTATCTTATAGGAAGAATTAGGTCTCAAAATGCTCACATTTACATAGGTATTCTGATTACAGATGCACACCTAATCTATTTATGATACGGTGATAAAAACTATAAAATTAGCATAAAACATTTGATTCAATAGAAGAAATCATTATATATTTATTGATTCAACAAAGCGCAAAAAACTCACATAGTCCCATAGTCAAGGAACTGAACATGACATCAGACTTTGATTTGTGGATAGTTAAAAAGCTAACTTAGCAACCTATAAGACTATATTGTTAGCACTATTATTTTCAATTCTTTAGTTTATGATAACTGATAATTTTAAAACTTTAGTTATAAACTACAAGTTTCCAAAGAAAAAATAAAAATACAAGATTTGAAATCTACTCACAAAAATCTTAGCATGCCTTGCCTACATAAATGGAGGAATAGTCCCTTACAATCTATAGCTTGATAGATCCCTACAAAAGTAGAAAACCTATGGTGCATTCATTTATACATAGACTTAATCAACTAATTTATGAATTAGATAGAAGAGATATCTACATCAAAATTAATATTGTGCAGTTGATACTCCTGTGACACATGAATATCCAACTCTATTTCCTATCTCCATCATTTTTGTACCAAAATCTACCATGGATAATGAAATTGCCATTGGAAAAGATGATATAGTGCTTATCTATTCAGCACTACATATCACACTAAAAATTAATATATTTTTAACAAATATCATCTAAGGAGGAGTATGATTCTCCATATTTTGAACATGCAAGAAAACCACTGAATGATGAAATAGAAGGACTAACCCTGATACATGGAGGAAGCCAAAATATGGAAAAGACTCATTTTAGCATTTGCCTTTTTGAAGATTTTCCAGCTATTATGATTCATGTAGCATTCCATGCTACTAAAAATTCATGCAACATGCCACATGTCCACACTCCCACACTTAGAAACATTCAAACATCATGCCACACATCGAAAATCCTATTTTATTCTAATTTTGTAATGGTAAAAAGAAAAAAACCTACCAAGAATAATAGGGACAACCAATGGAAAAAGAGAGAGTAAAAATGAAAAAATCATTTTAATAGGAAAAGTTCATGAAAGCATACATTATTTGTGATAGTTTTGAATTTGCATTCTTATAGAGATGGCAAGTAATACAAAATAGAAAGTTGAAAACTATAGTCTCTTGCCTTACGAGACTAAAAACTATTTATTGTTAATGAAACCATTGCAGGGTGAGGGGAAAAATGTGGTCCGAAAATGGGTATTAGAAATGAAATGGCATTTTTGCCATTAAAATGTGACACAAACATCCTCTCACATTTCTGGTGGCATAGCTTGTCTCGGGGAGATCATGTCCTTGCAGTTATCAATCTACGCTTTTCAAATTTTCTAGTTACCGACTATAATTAAACAATTTTCCACAAGAAGAAGTTTTTTTGTGTGACAATATTAGCGACAAGAACTCGAAAGCTTATTGGTACTATAGATGTCTATTGTCAGAGCCTATGAATTCAGTACTTCAATTTTCTGGGGTTTTAAGAAAAAAAATCATCCATCTACACATATTTTTTACTGTGTGTTTTTTTCATATGACAATATGTTTGGGTTAGATAAATAAATAAATAATTCATAGAAAAACTGTCTACAACTTCATATATTTTCGAAGTGTCGAACTGAAACAAGAAATGGAAAGCTTGTAGTTGTAGTAAAAACAAAATCAATAAGAAAATTCAATTGTTATAACAAAACAAAATTCAGCGGACATCAATAGATGTGGAATCCATTGGCGAAGATGAGTGCTTAATCAAATCTATGCATTAAATATAAGTTGAGCCACTTATATTATAACTTTATCATTATTGCCTGAATAAAAACCAAAATTATTACTCAACCCGTCTCTTTTGGCTACTATTTATATACTTCAAACACAAATGCAATTTTTTTTGCATTAAAGATAAGCAAAGTAGATGCCCTTGATAAGTAACATGGATATATTTCTACCCAATTTCATCTTCACACTCATAATAATAATTTCTAGAATCATATGTTAATGCAGTGCCCAAACTAAACAATTCACCGGCTGAAAAAGAAGTTGCAAACACAACAAATTTTTCACTTGATTGTGAGAAAAGTAGATTAAAAATCAAACTCACAACTTAACCAAAAAACAATTCATACTCGGCACTTAAAAAAAAAACTGCTTGGCACGTGAAAGTGTCGAGTGCCAGTTTTACTCGGCACATGAAGGTGCCGAGTGCCAGATAGCTCGGCACTTGTTCAGCACTAGCTTGGTGCCGAGTGACAGGCAAGAGGTGCCGAGTGAGCTTGGCACAGGAAGAACTCGGCACTCAATAATTGCTCGGTACCAATGGATGCCGAGTGAGTTTGGCTCCAACTAAGAGAGAAGATGTTGAGTGTTCCATTTCAACCTTAAGAAATATAACTTAGGAAATATTTCAATGTGAATGCATTCACCATTAAAACCAGAGAGCCAAAGCTTAAAGCTTTCAACCAAACTTGTTAAATCCAATGAATAGAAGATTAGGAACAATGGATTAAGTATGTTGCTTGCTTTCTATTCGACTAAAATTTAAACTATTACAAATCTGGGAGCATTTGGCTTCAACCAGAAAACCCTATATTTACCCTAAAACTTCAAACGACTTCAATACTTCAAACTTGCAGCTCTAATGGCTGCATGCAAAAAATGGCTGGAGCAATCACTGCTTCACAGGTCAAATCCAATGAACAATAAACTTACAGAATGATCAGAGATAAGACGTGCAGCTGTAGGCACGAAATAAATCAAACTTCTTTCTCTACACTCTAACAACTGGATCTGCTGATCTTCTTCTACTGCTCTTCTCTGCAACTTCTTTTTGATCTGCTTGATCTGTTGTTCATCTTGGAATGAATGAATAATATTCCTTTTGTTCCATTCCATTTTCCCTCTCAACGTTCAAATTCGAAATCTCACCTACCAAAATGAATGCCTGCCATCCATGAATGCCTGCGGTGACCTGACAGGGTAGATGGGCGTAGGGCTCGAGGACAACCTGCAAGCGTTGACATTAATTTCCAACGCTCCCCCTTTGTCCTGAGACCCACAAACAAGGATCACTACTGATCCAAATCAACTACACCAAGACTCTATCTTAGGTGCACAAAAGTTCCAATGCCTAATGGCTTGGTAAAAATGTCCACTAGCTGCTGCTCTGACTTGCAAAAATTCATTTTGATATCCCCATTCTCCACCAACTCTCTGATGAAGTGATATCTGATTTCAATGTGTTTTCTTCTCCCATGGAAGATTGGATTCTTGGATAATGCAATAGATGAGATGTTGTCACAATAAATTGTGGTTCCATCTCCTTGCCTTTCATTCAAATCTGTCAAGATCCTCCTTAGCCAAATTGCTTGACATTTTGCTGCATTTGCTGCTATGTATTCAGCCTCTATTGTAGATTGAGCAACAATAGGTTGCTTCTTGGATACCCATAAAATTGCACTCGATCCCATATGAAACATGTATCCGGAAGTGCTCTTCCTATCATCTATACTTCCAGCCCAATCACTATCAGTGTAACCAATCAACTTGAATTCATTTGATACAGTATACAAAATTCCAAATCCCTTGGTACCTTTCACATACCTTAGGATCCTTTTTCCCGCTTGCCAATGGGAATCCCTTGGGGTTTCCATAAATCTGGAAATCAAACTTACTGCATGCATTAGGTCTGGCCGAGTTCCTATCAAATACATTAGACTTCCAACCATACTTTTGTATAGTGTTGGATCCACTCTCTTGCTAGAGTCTTCCTTGCTCAACTTCAAACCTATTGCTGTTGGTGTGGGGGCTGCCTTACTGTTCTGCATTTTGAATCTCTCCAAGATCTGACCTACATACTTTTCTTGAGAGATGAAGATGCCATCATGCATTTGTTTTACTTCTATGCCTAGAAAGTATTTCAAGAGACCTAGGTCTGTCATTTCAAATTCACTTTTCATGGCCTCTTTGAACTCACCAATTAGAGCCTTATCATTTTCAAAAAAAATCAAATCATCTACATGCAAGACAACAATCAATACATTACCATCTGCTGCCTTGATGTAAAGAGTGGGCTCACCATTTCTTTTGCTAAAGCCATTGCTCATCAAATATGAGTCAATTCTACTATACCATGCCCGTGGAGCTTGCTTGAGCCCATAAAGAGCTCTCTTCAATCTATATACTTTATGTTCTTCACCTGCAACTTCATAACCAGGTGGCTGCTCCACATATACTTCTTCTTTCAATACACCATTTAGGAAGGCGAACTTCACATCCATTTGAAATACCTTCCACTTGTGTTGAGCTGCAATTGCTATGACAGCACGCACGGTTTCCATTCTTGCAACTAGGGCATAGGTCTCATCATAGTCTCTTCCATACTACTGTTTGTAGCCCTTGACTACCAGCCTTGCCTTATGCCTATCAATGTTGCCTTCAGCATTGGATTTGGTCTTATAGACCCATTTCACTCCAATCACTTGCTTCTTGGGAGGCAAATCTGTTAGCTCCCATGTCTCATTCCTTTTTATAGCATCTATTTCCTCATCCATGGCATTACACCATTTCTTCTCCTTGATAGCTTCCTCAAAATATAATGGATCACTATGAGAAAATAATGCAAAATTAACACTCTCATCATAATCTTCATACCTTTCATCTTGGTATATCTCCCTAAGGCTCTTGGTCTTTCTTGGTAACAAGGAGAAGAGTGTGGGATTAGAATCTTCATTGCTGCTGCATTGTCGACTAGGTCGGTCTTCACTTGTACTCGGCACTGACACTTGGTCATGCCTAGAGGAGCTCGGCACTGTCTGAATCTGCTTGCCTTTTCTTCTATCTGCTCCTTCTTCTTGTTGTTCATCAGCATCATCTTCACTCATGATTGGTACTTTACTAGAAGTGCTAGATGACACATCATTTGAACCATACCAAGACTAATTTTCAAGAAATTCCACATCTCTTGAAAGCATCATCTTGTTGTTCAATGGGTCATACAATCTGTATGCCTTTGATTCTGGGCTATACCCTGTGAAAATGCATTTCACACCTTTGTCATCAAATTTCTGTCTTTGCTCTTTAGGCACATGTGCATATGCTACACATCCAAACACCCTTAGGTGTTCAACTATCCATCCTCTTCGTGACCATGCTTCCATTGGAATTTTGTCACGGACTGCCTTTGTAGGACACCTATTAATTAGGTAAATTTTTGTTGCCACAGCCTCTCCCCGAGATTTAGTTGGGAGAACTTTCTCTTTCATCATGCTCCTTGCCATTTCAATAATGGTCATGTTCTTTCTTTCAACCACTCCATTCTACTGTGGTGTATAGCTGGCTGTGAGCTCTTTCTTTATGCCATTTTTCCTGCAAAAATTTACAAAAGAATTGGAGGTATATTCTCCTCCTCTATCTGATCTTAGGACCTTGATATAGTGTCCACATTCTCTTTCAGCCTGGGCTTTAAATTCTACAAATTTTTCAAATGCTTCAGATTTATTCTTTAAAAAATACACCCATGTCCTACGATTGAAATCATCAATGAATGTCATAAAATATGTACTCTTCCCAATAGAAGTAACTTGCATAGGACCGACTAGGTCAGTATGCACTAATTCTAATGGATATCTAGCCCTCCTAGAATTTCCAGAATTAAAGGGAAGCCTATGTTGCTTACCCAAAATACAAGCCTCACACTTATCACAAGAATTTCCTACATGTGGCAAACCTTCTACCATTCTTTTATTTGACAATAAATTTAAACCAGCATAGCCAAGATGACCATACCTGAGGTGCCATAGCCATGAGGGGTCTTCAATCACACTCCTTAGAGCTGATTGTGTGGGAGGTGCAGCACAAACTTGAGATTAGAAACATGTCTCAATCCTCAAGGGAAATATTCTGTTCTTGGTCATTTGAACTGTTGCAAGTAGGTTCTTGCTCCCATCCTTTTCTTGAATGACACACATGTCATTCTCCATCAGCACTTTGTATCCATTTTGAATGAGTTGACCAATGCTCATCAAATTGTGCTTCATACCAGGGGCGAAATACACATTTTTTATTTCCCTTTTCTCACCTCTCTTAGTGCGGACCATAATTGATCCTTTGCCCACAACTGGTAGGGTTCCATTATTACCCATCTTAATCTCTAATTGAAAACTCTTGTCAATGAATGAAAACAAGGTTTCATTACCACTCATGTGGTTGCTACATCCACTGTCGAGGTACCAAACCTCAGGGCTTCCTTCTTCACCAACAGTACACATGATGAAGGCAGTGTTTTCACCTCCCATATTCATATCAGCCACATTTGCTTGTCCTAACTGATCTTTCTGCTTCTTCCAGCATTCATTTGCATAATGCCCATATTTATGACAGTAGTAGCATTCTACATTACTCTTATTTGAGTTGTAGTTTTTCTTACCTCCTCTTGAAGTATTTTGTGAGCTACTTGCTTCAACTGCTCTTCCTGAGCTTTCTGCTGCAGCATTTCTTTGTCCTCCATTTCCCCGGCCTCTGCCTCTGGAGTTTCTGCCTGAGCCATTTCTTCCTATCCCCCTTCCTCTTGGATTTGACTGAGCCTTGAATGCTTGGTCTTGGGTAGAAGAAGATGTGGATCTATTGATCCTATACTCATGGGTTTGAAGAGAATGCATCAACTCATCCATTGTCAAAATAGTGAGGTCGTTTGCCTCTTCTATGGTCATGACCAAATGGTCATATTTATGAGGTAAACTCCTCAATATCTTTTCCACTATCCTCTGCTCTTGATAGTCTTCTCCATTTGACTTCAGTTGGTTAATCACATTTGAGGTTCTTGAACTAAAGTCTGCAACTGATTCATTCTCCTTCATTTGAAGGTTCTCAAACTCCCTCCTTATGTTCTGTAGCTTTACAGTACGGACTTCATCAGTCCCCTTGAATTTCGTCTCAAGGATGTCCCATGCTTCCTTTGCATAATTTGCTGTTGCAATCTTTGGGAATATTGTCTCTATCATTGCTACTTCAATCAAACTTAATGCCTTAGCATCCTTCCTCCTTGACTCTTTCAAATGAGTCTTCTGTGCATTTGTGAGAGCAGCATACTGAGTTGGATCAGTCACATCATTGAATCCATTAACTACAAACTCCCACAAATCATTTATGACCATAATGGTTTTCATCTTCTTTGCAAATGTATCATAATTCTATCCATTAAATGATGATGGTTGTTGCCATATCTTTCCTGCATCTCTTGCCATGTCAAATATCCCAAGAAAAAATAGATGCCCTAACTCACTGTGGATGTGGGGCCTCAAAGCTCTGATACCATGTGAGAAAAGTAGATTAAAAATCAAACTCAGAACTTAACCAAAAAATAATTCATACTCGGCACTTAAAAAAAAAATTGCTCGACACATGAAGGTGCCGAGTGCCAGATAGCTCGGCACTTGCTCGACACTAGCTTGGTGCCGAGTGACAGGCAAGAGGTGTCGAGTGAGCTCAGCACAGGAAGAACTCGGCACTCAATAATTTCTCGGCACCAATGGATGTCAAGTGAGCTTGGCTCCAACTAAGAGAGAAGATGTCGAGTGTTCTATTTCAACCTTAAGAAATATAACTTAGGAAATATTTCAACGTGAATGCATTCACCATTAAAACCAGAGAGCCAAAGCTTAAAGCTTTCAACCAAACTTGTTAAATCCAATGAATAGAAGATTAGGAACAATGGATTAAGTATGTTTCTTGCTTTCTATTCGACTAAAATTTAAACTATTACAAATCTGGGAGCATTTGGCTTCAACCAGAAAACCCTATATTTACCCTAAAACTTCAAACGACTTCAATACTTCAAACTTTAAACTTGCAGCTCTAAAGGCTACATACAAAAATGCCTGGAGCAATCACTGTTTCACAGGTCAAATCCAATGAACAATAAACTTACAGAATGATCAGAGAGAAGACGTGCAATTGCAGGCATGAAATAAATCAAACTTCTTTCTCTGCACTCTGACGACTGGATTTGTTGATCTTCTTCTACTGCTCTTCTCTGCAACTTCTTTTTGATCTGCTTGATCTGTTGTTCATCTTGGAATGAATGAATAATATTCCTTTTGTTCCATTCCATTTTCCCTCTCAACGTTCAAATTCAAAATCTCACCTACCAAAATGAATTCCTGTCGTCCATGAATGCCTACAGTGACCTAACAGGGTAGATGGGCATGGGGCTCGAGGACAACCTGCAGGCGTTGACATTAATTTCCAACATTGATGTGTAAATCAGTACAATTAAAAATAATAGTATTTAATGCTTCTATTATATGTGTATCATAGCATCTTGAAATATATATAATAACTTTCGACTTGATAATAATATCTATTATTTATATACTATTGGTGTTATGGTGAGCCTATTCCGCAAACTCCTTGTTTAAACTATTTACAAGTTGTTGGTCTGCAAGAATTCAAACAACTCGTTTATAATCTGCACACTAGTTGGCCAACACATGATTAAGTTAATTGTCATAATAATGAATGTGAATCAAATGAAAAATGTAACTGATCAGTAGTTTCGTATAACATGTTTACAGTCCAACTGTAGAACTAGGAATGATTTATTGTCGATTGTTATAGTCCACAGTAGCTTTAGCTTATTGTTGCAGTCCGCGTTACAATTGCTTCTCTTTATTGTTCACATTTATGTTGATTTGGGTGACCTTATGACTATTGTTCTCTATTAACTAGTACATGCACATAGAGGAAGTGCAAGGGATATGTTGATAAGTGTTTGATTTGTAAGCATAATTCAAACTTTACATTGTAAACTCTATTTTATAAACATATAATTTTACAAACATATATCATTCTACTAAGAAATCTTTTACATGGTAGTATCCATTTTTTATGAATTAAAGTTATGGTAGTAGAGGTATGTTCTTATTTGGTAGGACATTAAAAATGTAGTACTTGTAATGATAAATCTGGTCTATTTTCTCTTCTTAATCAACAAATTTGAGCTAATAGAAAGTAAAATGTTATAATTCATAAGGTAGAATGACTTTCATGAACGAAAGAAAGTTTATTTAAGTTAAATTGTACTACTTATAAAGTGGTTATAAAAGTAACTTCACATACATAGAATTATTGCAAGTGGTTGTAGAAGTAGACTCACATACATAGAATCATTGCAAGAGAAATTGTTGGTTTTTATAATGAAGACAAGAGACATACGTAGAATCACTATGATAAAAATTGTTGGTTTTGACAATAAAAACAAGAAATAATTAAAACTTGTACAATTATCAAAATTGTAATAATTTTCTTAAAGCAGCACCAAGATCTAGAAGCACAAGAGATAGCACCAAAGAGACAAGAGATGATCAAATTGGAATCTCAATAATAATTAAGTGATAATGGATTTCAAATAAATACATCATAGAAGTGCATTGTATATAAAAGTAGTAAAGATGACTAGGATTCATGCAAAGAGATAAGCAACAACTAAGCACATGTCCACCAAGAGTGGATTATCCTCCATTCTGCATCAATGTACATGCAAAAATGAGAGCATAAGAATGCAAATGTGTATCTCATAAAGAGACGTAGATAACATGTTCTCAAATAAGATGCAAACTACTATGTTCTCAACATGGAAACTCATATGAACATGCAAAATCCTAGGTGTCTACATGACAACTAATATGAATATACATTATCCTAAGTAAACTTAAGTAAAGCATAAATAGAAAATATTTGTTTACATCAATAGCCCCACCTAAGTTCAACTTAGGGGAATGTACTTAAGCTCACAAAAGCTAGATAATAATGCAAAATGAGTCTAGAACAACATTCCTCCCCTTAGGAAGAGACAAAACCAAAGGTGTATCAAAGAAGCCTCCTCCATCTGTAGGAAGAACCCTCAAAATGTATGAAATCTTTGAAGCATGCTCAAGTATCCCATGTCTATACTGAAAGGTGCCTCTAAAAATTTAAATACTTTTATTTATATATCATATATATAATTAAATATAAAACTTTGTAACCGAAGACCAAGATTTTGATCATTCTTTTACAATCCCAAAGGATGGGACTCTCCAACTCTTAATGGGAAATTTTATGGAAGGGTTATGGAAAGAAGATGAGGTGGCCTAAGGAGAATATTTTATATTCTTCTTTCACATGTGAAAAAGTCAAGTGTAATCTAAAAACTATAACCCTTTTTATTATTAAACATTGTTGTTAGGAAATAAAAGGTTTATTCTTAGTTCTTTGAGCATATTGCTTGAGTTTGTAGATATAATGGCTACTAAGATGAAGGAAGTTGATGAATTAGTGATAGAGCTTGGACAAAAAGATACCATGGAGAGTGCTAATGCTTAGATTGAGCAACCCAAAATTGAAGAAGCCATTAGGAAAGATAATGCTACTTGGACTTACCTGTAGGAAGGGGGTCTACTTCCATTAATGGAATGAATTGAAGGCCATAATGAAAAGGTTTCTTGGAAATTTTTCAACCCTTAGAAGAACCCCTAAGTGATTGTGAGTGGAGTTTCATTTTAAATTACTATGGAATTGATTGTGAATGCTACTTGTATGAATTTTTAGGAAAAAGATGGAGAAACATGCAAGGGTCATGGATGAAACAAGCATGAGAAAATCATCCAGACCTAATGAGGCCCTTGTGTATTTTTTAAGTGGATTTTCTTGGGACAAGATGCTTGATCCCTACAATATGGTCTCCTATGCAATTATGAGATACATCACTATTGAGGATAGGTACAAAGTGATTTATTATTACCACTTTCCCATTCTCAACCATTTTAGGAATATGAAGTGTATCCCCTTCTGCTGCCTTCTATTCCATTCTATGGATGACAATATTTGGAATATACACAAGAATAGAGAAAAGGGTAAACATTTCATTGTATACCAAAAAACCTTGATTATTTCCTATTCCATTTTCACAAAGGCCTTAACCCTTAGATTCCTAACCTGGCCCCTTCTCCTCTTAAAATCATTGATGTTAACCAAACTTTGTCCCCTTCTGGCAAAACCCAAGATGACAAGGAGCCTCCTGCCACTTTTAGTAGGGTTAAAATGGAAGAAATTTGAGGTGTTAGACATGGAAAGTATTGGTGTTATAGCCAAGAGGAGGAAAAATAGGTCTAGTAAGAGACTAGGAGAGAAGAAGCCCTCTACCCCTCTTGGTAAGGAGAAACTTATTAGTTTTAAGCCCATAGAGAAGGACTAGACCCAAAAGGAAATCTATGAGGAGAAACTATAAAGAGAAGGGAGAAGAAGAGACAACTAGCGGAGAAAAGAATGAAGAGGACATTGGTGGGGGTTAGGACAATCCTAGGTCATCCCATGTGTCCACTACTTTTAAAATTGAGACAAATACCTCAAACCTGGGAAAGGGGAGTAATATGGGTGAGAAAGTGACAATTACCTCCCTTTTTAGGATTCTTAACATGGAAGGTTGTTAGGATTAACCACAGATAGATATAACAATTACATGCAAATATAACCAATATAAAAATAAATAAAAAATCGCACAGAAGATAACACAAGACTCCAAGATTTAACATAGTTAACCCAATGCCTAAGCTATGTCCACCAAATAGCGAGTCCAATATTATTACTATCTAGTTATTACAACTTGGTTACAATCTATAATCCCTTACAACTCAATACCACCACAAGAAGAAAATATAACATCAGACCTTATGAAATCCCTAATCCTAAGCCTTTTTTATTCAAGATTTTTGCCACTTTAGGGTTATAATTAATTACAACATTTCATCCCAAAAATTAACAATCAAGTGTATAGTATGTTCCTGACTAGTCACCACATATCAACAATCTCCCAGTTGGGGACTAATCAGGGTCCACACTAAACAACAACCTCCCACTTGGAGACTGATCATGTAGCAATACCACTACCACATGGGGCTCCCACTGGATCAAACCACCCTAGACTTAGTTGTTCTTTTATATTATTCAGTTGAGAAGACCAACCAAAGATGAAGAGGAGTTCAACTTCTCCCTTGTCACTACCTTTGTAAACATATCTACTAGATTTTCATCTATATGTATCTTGTACAACTTTAATTTTCTATCATCCAAGACTAACTGAATGAAATGATACTGTAATTGTATGTGTTTTGTCTCTGAATGCAGAGTAGAATTATTCCCAAGATGAATGACACTCTTAGTATTTGTAAATAAATAATTATCCCTCTATGGGTGTCCCAATTTTTCAAGGAAGAACTTAAGCCATATCATTTCCTTGGCTGCCTCTGTAGCAATAACATACTATGTCTCTATAGTGGATAAGGAATTAAACTTCTTAAATTGAGAAACCCATCTCACTATTGTCTCACCAATAGTAAATACATAACCTATAGTACTCTTTTTGGTATCAATATCTACTAGCAAATCTAGGTTAACATAGCCCTGTAAGTCAGGAGTAGAGCCCCCAAAGTGTAACTCCAATGCTCAAATCTAGGATGGCTCATATACCTGCTAATGACTACCACTATATGTGCAATATCTGGCCTTGTACATACCATAGTATACATCAAGCTTCCTACAACTGAAGCATAAGGTACATTGGACATCTTTTCCTCCTCTTCTTCTATCTTTAGACACATCTCCTTAGTCAACTTCAAATGATTAGGTAAATGTGTGTTCAAAAATTTATCATTCCCCATAGAGAAACATTGCAAAACCTTCTCAATATAATCAGCCTAAGATAATAGCAATTTTTTTCCTCCCTATCTTTGCAAATTTTCATACCAAGGATTTTTTTTTTGGTGCTCCCAAATCCTTCATAGAAAAAGAATGCGCTAACTATTATTTTAACCTCTTAATGTGAACCAAGTTAGACCCAATTACAAGAATAGCATCAACATATAAATATGAAATAATATAGCTATCATAATATAACCTCTTAAAATAAACACAATTATCTAAATGACACCTGCTGTATCCATGCTCATGCATAAAAAATGTTAAATTTAAGATAACACAAGTGAGGTCTTATTGATAGAGGGAGTTCTCATGGATGAGAATTAAAAAAAATTAAGGATAGTATCCTTACTTCTACTTTTCTCTAAAATTTCATTGTACTATGACATGTATTTCCATCAATGCCAAAGAGGGATATTATTGAAAATAATTAAGCAATTGTATGTTGTCTTTGATGTTACACAAAATTTAAAGCTTTACCAATCAAGTTTTCAAGCTCACTCAAGCATTGAAGATAGTTTCATATCTATTCTAAGCATTCTAGTTATAATGAAGTTTAGATTTAGTTCTTACTTAGCTCACTTGGGCATCAAAGGAAAATCCTGTGTTAATTGAGTTCACTCAGTTACCAAAGGAAAGTTGGAATGGATCCTAAGTTAACTGAGTTCACTCAATTACCAAAGGAAAATTAGTTTAGAATCAGTATTGAAAAAGTGTGGTAAGTTAATGAAGAGTTTCTTTGAGTTGACCAAGTACTCAATTATATATTAGCTTATTGACAACATATTTAGTTTGATTGATTTATGGGTTAATTCAAGCTGACTTAAGCAATAAATTTTATCTTTTTAAAAGTATATTCAAGTCAACTTCACAAGTCTATTCATATAAGGACAAGGTCAGGTTGAGGATTGAAAAGTGTGAAGCATGGGATTAAAGAAGACAAATTAAGGAAGAAAATTGGAAGGATATCAGAGTATCCATGTTGTAGAAAACATTTTGATCAAGGAGGATCAAGTATTTAAGCCAGAAAAAAGATATAAAATCAGCAAAGAAACTTGCATCAGCAATCAAGTCAAGTCATTATTACTCTAATAATTGTAGTAGTGTCATGTCCCCTTTTCAAATAATTAAAAAGGAAAATCTTTGCTAAGGCAGGCAGGCCCAAGAAAGTGAATGAAAATTATTATTAAAATAAGTTTCATTAACCTCTCTTGGACGTGATTTACAGTTATGCCATCTTTTAAAGGGTTTGGAGGCATTTTGGGCTCATTCCAGAACTTGATTTTTGCTCATTCTTTGTTATTTTTCAGAGGCTGCCAAACCTGTGGAGAAGGAGACCCAAGAACGGGAGTTTGCAGGTTTCCAGGGAGACCCAAGAACAGGAGTTTGCAGGTTTCCAGGAAGGCTAAAGATGGGAGTTTGAAGCCATTCCATGTGCATGCTCATACAGAGTTTGCCTTTGTGCTGAACAGTGCAGATTTGTGAGTTTTCGGGTGTGTTTTTGTATGAGTTTGGTGTTTACAGTTGAGTATTTCATATCAGTTTGGGTTGCTGCTGTATATCAGAACTTTAAATCTTAAAATAGAGCTGAATATATATATTGGGACGTGATTAAACTTCTGAGATAGATTATTAGTGTTTTTGTGGTGTTTCCGGGCATATTTTGTGCTATTTCGGGAGCCCGATGAGCATAGTTTTGGTCCTACATTTTTGAGCTGTTGTGTAAAGGCTATACGGATCTGGAAATTTCAATTTGTAGGCTGTTATGCTGCTAAAAGTTCTGTAAAAATTTCCATTTTCAGATTTATTAATAATTTGTGAAGTTGTGAAGCTTTTAGCACTATTTTCAACATACCCGATTTGGGGTTTCTTGAGGAATTTGGTGGATCTTTGGGATATTAGTTGTTTGATTTTAAAGATCTGATTTGAGGCTTGAAATACCATGAAAAATTAGAAAAGGGACATTTCAGTGGTATCAGAGCCATGATCTTGCCAACCTGAGGGTTTGTAGAAGTTGCAGGTCAGTTTTGACAACTACCCAGATCTTGCATGTCAGTTTTGACAACTACCCAGATTTTGCATGTCATAATTTATGGTTGCATGTTTCTTCTAATCAGATGCATGTTAAAATTTATGGTTACATTCTACTTATAATCATTTTCATGTTCGTTCTTGGTGAATTTGGTGGTTGTAGAAGTTTGCATGTCAGTTTTGACAACTACCCAGATCTTGCATGTCAGTTTTGACAACTACCCAGATCTTGCAGTTTTGACAACTACCCAGATCTTGCATGTCAGTTTTGTCAACTACCTTTCCTTTTACCTTAAATCCCCATGGTTGTTCCATACATATCTCTTCATCCAAATCACCATGAAGAAAGCTTGTTTTAATATCAAACTATTGAAAATGAAAATCTTCAGTAGTCATAATAGTTAAAATAGTGCAAATAGTTCAGTCATTTTAACAAAAAGATAAAATATCTCATCAAAATCAATACCCTTTTTCTATGCAAATTCTTTTACAACTAACCTGGCTTTAAATATTTTCTTACCTCCATCCTCTTCTTTCAACCTACAAACTCATTTATTCTATAAAGCTCTTTTACCTACAAGAAACTTGCATAAATCTCATGTCTTATTTTTTGAGAAAGAGTCCATGCATATTCCCTCATTGTAGACTCCCACTGAATCTATGTATCCATGTGCACAATTCCATCATAACATTCATGTTCACTAGCATTAGTTAGTAAAATAGAGAACAAAGAGGGAGAAAATCTTTGTAGAGGTCTATTGAACCTTATTCATCATCTAACATTCATTGGGGTGTGTGGTATTTTTTGTTGTCATTTTTGCATATCATGAGAAACTATTGGAACATAATCTTTTGGAGTATTCTCTAGTACTACATAATCAATTTCTTTCTTCTCATATTTCTACAACGGATTTTTGTACAACACTTTCATATTGAATATGACATCCCTCCTTCTTACAATTTTACAATTTTTAAAATCCCAAAGCCTATAACCAAATTCATCAATATCATATCCAAAAAATATACATTTCTTTGACTAAGCTTCAAGCTTGGTTGTATTTTTAGAATCAATATGTGCAAATACTTCACAACCATAGGTTTTGAGAAAAGAATAACTCACCTTCTTACCAGTCCATGCTTCCTCTGGAATACCACAACCCAAGAGTGTAGACGAACATTTATTAATCAAATAATATTATTAACAACCTTTTCCCACATGTTTAAGGATAATCTATAATGCAACCACATACTTCTTACATGCTCCATTATTGTCCTATTCATGCTTTCAACTACTCAATTTTCCTATGGAGTCCTTGGAACAATTTTTTGTCTACAAATGCCATTAGTGGAGTAATAATATTCAAATCCATGACTATAATACTCACCACCATTATTACATCTAAGAAATTTTAATCTCTTACTAGTCTCATTTATATCTAAGCATTCCTATTTCTTTAGAGTTCGAAAAACATCATATTTGTGTCTATGGAAATAATCCCATACTTTTCTAGTTGTATCATCAATAAATGTAACATAATAATGAGAGACACAAAGGGAATATACCTTAGCTAGTCCTCATTCATCTATATATGTACAAGCTCTAATTTCTCATTTTTCTTTTCATTCTCACTCTTTACAATATTCACTCTCTTTTGTTTTCCATACACACAACTTTCATAGAAATTCATATGGACACATTTGAGACCTAGTGAAACTTTTTTTGAATGAAGAAATTTCATACATTTCTCACTCATATGCCCAAGTCTATTGTTCATGGGGTTGAATCTAGATCTGCAGCAATTTTTTGTCCTCCCTGCTCAATTGCAACAATTATTCTTGAATATTCATTTTTCTCTAGAATAGTTAAAGTGGAAGGAATAGTATGACGTGTAAAAAGATATAAGGTTCCTACTTTCACACCCATATCAACTACAAGGGAGTTTTTTGAAATCTTCCAATTTTTACCATTAAAAGTAACTACACAACCCTCATCACTAAGTTGCCTTGTTGGAATTAAATTCCTACTCAACCTTGGGACATGTCTTACCTCGTGAAGTAGCCAATGATTCCCATTTTGAAATTTAATCTTAACTTTTCTCTTTCCAATAATCAAACAAGTTTTATTATCCCTGAAATAAACAAGCACAAAATCCCCTTTGACATAATCAATAAATTAACCTCTATAGGGTGTAGCATGAAATGAAGTCCCAGAATCTAAAACCCAAGAATCATCAACACCTTCTAAATAAAGAAGCAAAGCATCCTCTTTGAATTTGTTACTTGCCACATTTTCCTCCTTGTCCCCTTCTGGTTGATCTCCTTCAATGTTGTTTTGAGTCCAACATTATTTCTTCTTATGCCCTGGTTTCCCATAGTACCAAAAATCTCTCAGTTCTCTAGATTGAGACCTCTTCCCCTTTGATTTTCCTTTTGATTTCCCATGATTTCTTGGATTACTTCCTCCCTTAATTATTTTGCCTCTACTTTGTGCATTCAAAGCACTTCCTAATATAGATCCACCAGAGGTTTTCCTATGAGTTTCTTCACTCAGAATAACACTAATCACATCATCAAATTTTAGCGTATTAGATCCAAAAATAGAATTACTCACAGCCATTATAAAGTCATTCTAGAAAAGAACACAAAATCAAGAGAGCCCTAATTTCTTCATCAATTTTGACATTCACATAAGATAATTTACTAGTAATAGTACTAAACTCATTTAAGTGATATGTAGCAAATCCACCTTCTTCCATCTTCATATTAAATACACACATCATGAGAAATACCTTATTTGAAGTAGAGAGATTTCCATACAATTTTGCTAGGTTTTGCATGAAATCCTTCATTGTTTTCACTTTCGTAATGTTAAATGTCACCGATGGTGCTAGGAAAAATTGAATTCTTCCAAGTGTCATTCTGTCTAAAATTTCTCATTCCTCTTCTATCATAGTTCCATGTTTCTTGGTTTTTCCTTCCAATGGCTTCCATAAATCCTTCTAATACATATAGTCCTCCATTTGCATCTTCCATAACTAAAAGTTTTTCCCATTAAAATTTTCAACCTTCAGCTTACCCTCATATATCATTGCTCCCACTCAAACATGAGACTCCCACTCAACTACATGACTTTTTTGCAGAGGATAACCAAAAAATAACCTTTCTCTGATACCACTTGTTAGGATTAACCATGAACAAAAATAACAATTACATGCAAATATAACCAATATCATAAAAATTTATTTTAAAAATGCACAAAATATAACACAAGACACTAAGATTTAATGTGGTTCACCCAATCCTTGGGCTACATCCACCAAAAAGAAAGCCCAATATTATTACTATCTAGTTATTATAACTTGAATACAATATGTAATCCCTTACAACTCAATACCTCTGCAAGAAGCAATTATCACATCACACCTTATGAAATCCCTAACCCTAAGCCTTTTTTATAAACGATTTTTGCTGTATTATGGTAATGAAAAGTGTAGAGTACATTCCTAATCAGTCACCACATATCAACAAAGGTGAGAACCAAGGGGTGCAAAAGAAAATGGAGGCCTAGGGTGATAAACTAGTGGGAGTGATAATTAAAATGATAGGAAGGAAGTATCTCTAGTTACTACTCACAAACAACCTCCAATTAATATATATTTTACAAAATTAGAAGATTTCACCACTAGTCTAATTAAGAAAAATGAGGATCTGGAAGATAAGTTTTATAGGATTGTGAAATTTTATGTTTGTGTGATGCATTATGTTGCAACTACCCTTCATCTTCTATAGGTTGGTAAGGAGGAGATCAACAATACCAATGAGATAGAGACTACCTATTTTTTTGTATGGCTTTCAAGAAAATGATTGGTTGCAATTGTTACTGGAGAATCAAAACAACTAGAAAAAGGTGACTTAGTTTTGATCTCAAATTCATTTTGACAAATGAATGTCAACACACTTAAGTTATTTACTTATTTCATGTTGAACAAGTAGTACATGTTGAGCACAACATGTATATATCAAAACATGTCCAGTCAAAGTGAGTGTTGAGCCACTCATGTGCGAAGTCACTCAAGTTCTAAGCAGATAGACTATAACGAGTGATTTAGGTGCCGAGTGATATAGATGTTGAGTCATAGTAAAAGGAGTAGTGCATGTCAAGCATCAAAGACTTCAGATGTCAAGTGAAATAGTTTTGACATATTTGTTTTTAAAGACACAAACAACTATGTAAACCATTTTTTAGTGGACTTAGGATAAATTATGATATGTTGGAGATAAGGATGAATCTCAAGATGGATTCCCTATGCAATTACATGCAGCCAATCAAAAAATAGGAAGTATTAAGCAAAAAAATGGATGAATCTTAGTCAAAGATTCATACCTAACCCTATGTCACCATAGTCTTCTTAAGGAGGAAAAACCCTAAACTTTCTATGAGTGTTGAAAGAGTGAAGAGGATAGTTTGTATGTGCAAACAAAGCATTCATGGTGATTTAGAAGTGAGATTACATTGAGAATCAACTAGAGTAGAACAAAGTAAAGAAGAGGATACAACAACGGGACATCTGATCAAGAAGGATCAAGCATATAATATTTTAGAGGTTATATGTTATTAAGAAAGCAAGTGTTGATCACAAGATCAAAGCTAAGACATTATAATAGGTGATTTCAGCCAAAATCTCTTAATAGAGTAGTTCTAACAGGCTGTATGAAATCCTTTAATAGGGTACTTACTTAGTTGTAAGTTAAAGTCCTTTATCTAGGCACACTTATAACAGGGTGTTGAAATCCTCTAACAAGGTGGGACCTAACAATATTTGTAACTCCACCCCTCCCCCACCACTGCCACCCACCCCCCCACCCCCCTCCCCAAGAAGTTTACCTTTCCTATTTGTAATTTCAACAATTGGTATCAGAGCTTTATTCTCTAAAAGAGAAGCTCTGTAGCTTTGAGGAAAGATATTGAAATGGAAGTCCACAAATTGGGAAAGATTATTGGGAGTCAAGGAATTGAGATACAACTCATTCTACATCAATTGGATGAAGCAAGGGAACTAAAGAAGTCCTTGAAGAGAAGAGAAGAAGTTGCTATTGCAAAAAATGACACACAATACAATGAGAGTGACACTACCAAGCTATTTTTGAATGGTGACTCCAATGAATTTGATGCAACAATTATAGATCTAATGGAAAAAAATAGAGTCCAAGCTAAAGAAATCAAAAATCTCAAGTTAGAGCAAGAATCATAGGCCATACTATTATGTAAGGTAACTAAACAGAAGAAGAAAGCTATGGAAGACAAAACCATGACTGAAGAAGATAAAAGAATTATGAGAAACAAACTAGAAGAGAAGTCAACAGAGCTAACCAAGATTTCTAACATGCAATTGGATACTCTAAGTCAAATGATGAATGCCAACTATGAACTGAATGTCAAGGACATTGAAATGACTACATTGAAATTGAAAAATGAGTAATTACAGAGTGATCTAAAGAGAGAAAATGAATATGCTAAAAATTTCAACAAGCCAAATAAATCCATCAAATACTTTGAGCAATTTTTGAGATCCCCTAGATCCAATAATGACACATTTGGATTGGGATACACAAGCACTAAAGAAGGAGAATCATAAAAAGTGTAGAAGAAAGGAATAACAAAGGTAAGAACTCCAAACCTATTTTTCATAATTGTGGTAAGAAAGGACATATTGCTAATATGTGTAGGAGCAAGACTAAAAATCAAAATTTCAAGCCTAAGAACATGGTTCACTGCCACAAGTGCAACAAGAAAGGTCATCAAGCACATGGATGCAGAACCAAGACCATGCACACAATGAGATTTGAAGGTTGCTGCAACTGTCAAAAGTATGGACACAAAACTTTTCAATGTAGATCTAAACCCATGTGGTCATCAAATAGGAAAACAAAGGTAAGGAACAATGATAACTCCTATAATTGGGATTATAATACAAGGTATAACTATCATTATTGTCAAGAATATAGACATGTTCTTGAGAATTCTATTAGGACACACTTCAGAGGTAATTGCCAAATGTGGTTAAGCCAAATCATATATTTCAGTTGTTTGAAGATTGGTCACATCAATAAATATTGTCTAACTACATAAAAGACACCAAGTTATGAATCTAATATAGGCAAAGGCAAGGCAGATGTTGAACACATTAGAGATGAGATGAATAAGACATGGAAGAAAAAGGATGATTGCAACATATAAAATGGAGAAGGGATCACTTCACCCAATGTGTTAGGTGATCACACCTCATCAAACAAGGAAATCAAGATGTATGTGGGACTGATACTCAAAAGTTGCATCATACATAAGTTTCAAAAGGTTCTAGTACTGAAAAGACTATATTAGCATGAATAAAGATGTAGGATGTTTGCAGAAATTCAAGATAAATCTCTAAGATTTTTTATGTTTCTACCGAGTATGAAAAGTTTCCTATACGTGCTAAATAGAATGCTAGTAGATGTCCAGCTCATAGTATTTTTCAAGTGATGGAAATGTTAGTGGTTTCTGAGTAAGCCAAAAACTAGTTTATGTTGAGCTTACAACTATGTGAGAACTCAACATTTATTGTAGGGTTTAAAAAGGGTATTTGATCAAATTTTAGCTAATTTGACATCATTTCAAATTTGAGAAAGAATGAGAAGAGAAAAAGGTGACTTGAAAATCCATTTGAAGAAGCTACAGAAGATCTTAGCAGCAATTCTACATCATTTCATTAGATTTCATAAGGTATTTATCAAGAGCCGAGCTATATATTTTAAATTTTGTAATCCCTAGTTCAAATAATGTAGAAGGAAAGAAAATTTTGAATGTTCATTTAGTAAGTAATTAAGTCAAACAACCCATTTTCAAAACTATTTTTGATATTGCTTATGAGCAAGACCCTTTTGGTGCATTGTCGATGATTCCACCAAATGTGATAATGGTTCAAGATGTAAGAAAATTCGACAACTGTAAGATAGGAAGCATTGGTGATATGGATATTAGGGAAGCATATGACAAACTTTGTGATAATGGTGTTTTCAAAGAAGAATTCAAAATCGTTGAGAGAAAGGGATTGACACAAGCCCTAGATTTTTTGAATGTATTCAAGATAGAATGGATTAAAATAGTAATTAGGTGAATTCATAATGGTTCACTATGGCTGGAAAATGGAACTATTAAAATTACTTAGAGAATAATTCATAAGGTTATCGGTTACCCAACCCTAGATCGGCCTAAGACACTGAGAAGTGACTCAAAGGAGGTGACTGAGAAAAATAATGGAGCTGTCTAGAAAAAAAGAGGCATGAAAATTGATACAATCGATGATCCTCTAATAGACTTTGTTGTAAGGGTTATATCACACAATTTGTAGTTGTGGATGTTGGATACAATATTTTCAAGAAAGATCATACATATGATATAGTAGAGCTACAATTGCAACAACTGATGGAAAACCTTGGAGCAATAAAGAAAACCCAGAGTACACAATGTAAATTTGGTTCCATATTAATATGCATATTCTTTTATGTGTAAGATACATTTCAAACATTTGGAATAGTTGCATGGAAAACCAACAGGTCAGTAGCTATGTAGATTGGTGAGTACATTGAATAGTTAGGTGAGAACTTTGAATATGTGATGACCAGCTACTTTGAAGATTTCAAGCAGTCGATGAAGAAAAGGTTTAGAATACCAATGTCACTAGTAGAGAAACACTATGGTGATGTATGTTTTCTTGTGGATGCTGACTACACTTCTATACAAGTTGCTACACCAAGGGTGAGATGGTTGAGGGCACTTGGTTATGAAATAAATGTATATGTAGCCTCAACAACCATTACTTCTTTACTATCAGAAGAGGTAGATAAAAGTGAAAAAATATTTGGCAATTATGAAATGGTAAAATCCAAAATTACCATGGAATTTAAGACTACCTCTGCCATAAAGAAAAAGAAAAATATGGTGAAAACGTTGAAAGCAAAATTTGGAGAGACTATTGAAGAAGAAGAAGAAGAAGAACATGGAGAGGAAGAAGAAACCCAAGCACAACCACCTCTTGCACTAACACAAGGCATGGGAGAAGATCCGGAAGAGGAGGAAACTAAAGGTGCCAAGGGAAAAGAAGTCGAGGAAGCACCTACTCCCACTAAGAAAAAGAAGAGGAAGGCTAAGGTCCAACCAGTGACCAAGGTTGGAAAGGTAGCTAAGTCAAGTTAACCCAAGCGCATTGTACCTACTACAAGGGCTAGTACATATGTAACAAATCAAAAGGATAAAGAAAAGACCAAACAAGTAGAAAAAGGAGGTCAAATGCCAAAAAGACCAAGAAGAAAATATTTTGGACAAGCTGAGTCAAATGAAGAGAAAATAGAGTCAGATGACATTAGCCAACTGAAGGTGGTGAGTCATAATCCTCTTTTAGACCTTGAAAATTTATGTGAAAATGTTAAGAATAGTGCAGATTTATTAGGATTTACACATATTCATTTTGATAATTTGGGTAAAGTGGAGAAAAATCAAGTAGAAAAAGCCATATATGATATGATGAAAAAATTCAAGACAACCCCACTAGAAATTGCCAACTCAATGCCAAAGAGTCTATATGACATAGTGGACCAAAAATGGTACTATTGTCTAAACCTGGAAAAACAAATTAGGGAGACTAGACTAGCTCAAGTGATTCTTGAACTAAATAAGGAATATATTGCTAAGGTTTTAAAGAAATATGTAGTTAGGTTCACACATAAATACAGATCTTTTAGCATTTTACAAAATAATATTGAGGATGTTGTTAAAAATTCCACATAGATATGGAAACTCGCTTATGGGTTGACTATAGTAAAGGAAGGAGAACCTGAACCCATTGAAGTGAAAGATGATGAAGATGAAGATGATAAAGATAACATTGGTTTGAGAGGAACTAAAATGGACACAGATGATAAGGCAATAGTTGAGCTAGAGTAGCAACAAGATGAATAGAGTGTGCAGGACACAATTATCGAGTGTCAATCCTCAACATGACACAAGTGAAACCACTAAAACAATAACTATCAAGGATGTTTCTAATCTATAAGCGCAAAACATCAATCTACTTACAAAGGAGGATTTGAAGAAGATATTAGATCAATCTACATTTTAAACCAAACTTTGTATTAATCCTAGTTTGGTCAGTATGGATGAACTACAAAAATCAGTGATTGATGCTACAAGGTAAAAGGTGAATCCACAAGAACCACCTTCTATCATCCCTCCAGTCATTAATGTACAACCTTTGGTCCAAATACTAGATAATACATCTAACAAGGTTGATATAATTGCTAAGGTTGATACAATTAAAAACATAGTGGAAATACAAGTTGCTACTATAGAATAGCAAGAAACAAGTCAGATAGACTTATCAACACCTACAATACAAGATCAAGGTGCAAGTGAAGTTATTGTGACACAACAAGGAAAACCTAAAGAGACAGAGTAGACACATAGAGTGAAGGAGGAAGTATCCATCCAAGCCTTAGTAAATTTACCAGCATTTAGCACTCCTTCCACACAAACTCTTTAGAACCTCAGCATAGATGCAACCCCATTATAGATGTTAGTGTCGAGCCTAAATTCATCAAAGGAAAAAGAAGTCATATAGTATCGAGATGTGAGCCTTGAAGAGGAAATCATTTTTCCCAAGTATAACTATGATACAATAACCATAGAAAAAATGGGCATACTACAACAAGCCCTAGCAAGGAAAAAACATCAAGAAATTCTTAGAAGGGAGAATAAGGAAGAAGCATGAACTAGGAGACATCAAAGACATCTTTTTAGATGCATGTAGTCTACCAAATCTTGATGAGACTAAGCCACTAATAGAATAACTGATAGACATAGTGGAGAAGGTCAGTAACAAAGACCTAGATACAAATGCCAAATTTCTTGAATGGTTAGAAAAGAAGTTTCAAAACAAAGTCAATTAAAAGATATTTGGGTATATAGCACTAACACAAGCTGCATTAGCAACTAAGGTTGAGGATGTGAAGAAGGTACTTGAGAATGTATTTTCATTATACGCTAAATTTTGCAATCCTTCACTCTTCACCCAAGAGACTACAAGTCACATCTTGAGCTAGAAAATCAGGTAAGTTCAGTAGGTGCCAAACTACCTATGAATCTAGTTCAAAGTGAGAAGCATTTCAGAACATTGCCTCAAACTCAAAGTCAGTTAGCTATGTTGACAGTAGATGAGGCTAACATAAGAGCCAAACTGATTAGCATTTAAGAAACTCTCACCCCTTATATGGAACTTTTGCACAAGGAACTAGGCTATGCTAAAACCCTACTAAAGAAAGACCCAAATCTTTCTATAGTAGATGGTCTAGTTCACCTTGTTGTCAAGATAGCAATCCAAATCAAGTCGTTGGATGTGGCATGTGAGAATTGGGATGCAACTCTCAAGATAATATTGGATGTCTATAAATCTTTTCTGGACAAATACACTAAAAGTGTATAACTAATTGACTTAATTGTCAAAAAGGGGGAGAAATATTTCGAAGAAAAATAAGAATAATATAAGGAAAATGAGAAATGGGGGAGAATAAGAAAAAATGGGTAAACAAAAAGATCAAGCTAAGGGAAGAACAAGCATAGCAAGCATAATTGACATTGAAGTCAAAGAGTGTCTGATTTACTCAACAAGAGTATCAGATTTTGGATATAGAATAGACAAATCAACTTGGGGGGGGGGTGGTGGGGAGGGTTATCAAAACTTGGATATAGAATAGACACATCTTGAAGTTTTTTATATAAGCTAAGTTAAGATATGTTATTCTTATAAGGACAAGGATGTTAAATGCATACTCAAGTGTTTTTTGACACTCATGTCAAAGGAGGAGATTATTGATCTCACATTGGTTTTGACAAATTAGTGTCAACACACTTAAGCTATTTACTTAGTTCATGCCCAACAAGTAGTACATGTTGAGCACAACATGTATATATTAGAACATGCCAAGTTATAGTGAGTGTTGAGCCACTCCTGTGCTGAGTCACTCAAGTGTCAAGTAGAGAGACTATGCTAAGTGATTCAAGTGTCAAGTAAATACTGGATGTCGAGCGCTATAGATTTCAAGTCACAGTAAAAGGATTAGTGCAAACCAAGCATCAGAGACTTCAGATGCTGACTAAAATAGTTTTTACATATTTGTTTTTAAACGCACAAACAACTATGTAAACCTTTTTTTGAGCTGACTTAAGGATGAATTACAATATTTTGGAGATAAGGACAAATCTAAAGATGGATTCCCTATGCAATTACATGCAGCCAATCAGAAAATAGGATGAATCTCAGTCATAGATTCATGCCTAACCCTATATCACCAGTCTTCTTAAGGAGGAAAAACCCTAAACTTTCTATGAGTGTTGAAGGAGCGAAGAGGATAGTTTGCATGAACAAACAGAGCATTCATAGTGATCTAAAAGTGAGATTGTATTGCAGAATAAGTTAGAGTAGAATAGAGTAAAGAAGAGGATACAACAATGGGGCATCTGATCAAAACAAATCAAGTAGATAATAGTTTAGAGGTGATTTTCTATCAGGCAAGAAATTGATAACCGTAGGATCAAAGCTAAGACATTCTAACAGGTGATTTCAGTCAAAATCTCTTAACAGAGTAGTCCTAATAGGCTATATGAAATTGTTTAATAGGGTGCTTACTTAGTTGTAAGTTAAAGTCCTTTAACCAGACACACTTCTAATAGGGTGTTGAAATCCTCTAACAAGGTGAGACCTAACAGTCTTTGTAAGGCTTTAACAAGGTAGACCTTTTATAGGGTAGATCATGTTTCATGGTCAAAAATATTGTAACCGTCATTGAATACACTAACTATACTTTTCAGCAATAATCTAATTCTATTTCCCTAAAATTCAATAGATTGAACTTTTTAAAATATATATATAGTGAACATAACAAGCATAGCTTTAATGAGGAAAAGAAAATATATCTCCATAAATGATTTTAGCTTATTGAACAAAAAGGAAATAGAAAATGTGTGATTTTGATAATGTCATCAAACAAATGATCAAACATAAGTCCAAATTTCGAAGAGAACTTTTTTAATGGATGGCTTAAACATCACACACTAAAAATTCATTCCTAAACTAAAAGTGTTAAATAATCAAAATTGACTTATTGATTCCAAACTTAATTTTTCTATAAATTTGTGATGTTTAAGAATAAAAGACATTTTATTCCCCACACCTCTTAAAGTTTCAAAGCACGTTCCCATCACAGTTTCAATTCTACACGCCCCTCATTAAAATCTTGCTTTTTAAAGCAATGGAACGACTATACAGCCAACCTCCGACATGGAGGAAAGGATTTCAAATATTAAAGTATTCCTCATTGTACAGCTGGGCAGTGGACGGATTGCCTCAAAATTTTCGCTACTCTTGACTTTCCAAAGGAATACTCATAAAAACAAGGCTTTTTGGAAAGCATACATCATTACAAACATTTCACTTGGTGCTCTGCGTAATTGTTCGTTAAGCGACTTTATCAACTTTAATTGTAGGAATCCAAAGCATGCCGACCACTTTAGCTTAGTTTAACTGAAGAATTTGACTGAAGAGATTAATTTGGTGTAAATAATGTTATATTATTCTCCACTCACAAGTTGCCCCATGAAGGACGCGAGGCAGGAGCTTTATTAATCGAATGGGACGTATCCGTATAACCATATATCCCACATCAACTCGGAACATTTGCCTATTAAAGGCTCAATGGCCGGCTGAACAAATTATTACAGCAAAGACGAAAGCATTAGAAATGTGCGAGAAAGAAAACAAAGTAATCCATTGAAGTGAACCCACACGCCGAATGGAAAAAAGTGCGCTGCACTCATGTTCAAAACTGTTTTTGTTTTCCTACGGGAGAATGGTAAGCATTAATAATGAGTAATAATTTAGCCCCCTTTAACTTTTCCTTCTATGTTGACTAGGGAATGTCATTTCAAACATTATAGTCTGAATGTGACTCTTATTCATGTAACCGGAGCATATTATAGATGAACTCACAAAAAATGCACAAAACGACGTTTTTGGATTTAAAATTAGGAAAAAGTTAGAGATGTCGATTTCTTAGCATAGAATGGGAATAATTGTGATTTGGAATGCTTGTGATGAATAAGACACATGAGGAAGAAAAACATTCGGGGCAGAAAACTAGAATTTGTAGTCGGTAACTGGAAAAGCTTAAAATCCAGTGTTTTTCGTCAATGAAAAGTGTCTTGTCGTTGAATTTGTGGTGGAATCTGACCTCAATATTGCACAACTATGTACTAAGATAAAATTTTGTTGAAAGTAGTCAAATCTCCACGTCTCCACCTCGTTACAACTGAATTGCACATATTCCTTAAATCATCTCTAATGGCATAACACTTGGCCAGTCTTCAATAAAGAATGCAGTCATATCCTTTATTCTTCCATCCATGTCTTCCTCTAGAAACATCTTTTAGTAATGCATTCATATTATAGGCCCTCTATATATAGAGATCATTGCATACGTTTGTAAGTAGTCAGATTAGTGAATAGAATATGCCTCTCTATTCAGTGTCATGATAAGTATTTATTTCTAATTTTTTTTCATTGTTTATTATTTGTCTTGCTGCTAATATATCAGATCTCAGTTAGATATCAGTTCTCCTATTTTCCATATGGTATAAGAACTATTGTGATTCTTGGGCAGTGTTAGTTTTTGTTTGGTGTGAAATTCTAATCTTTTGCAGTAGCCATAGATTTCATTGAGCAACATCTTTTCAGGTAAAGAAATTGCTACACAAGTTTGGTGAGAATTTATTTTACTAATTATTTTAAAGTGATGAAAGTTCTGATTTTTTTTCTCATCCAAAAAGGAGAGAACTTGATTAATAGATTCTCTTGGTGTTCCCTACCCTCACTTAGATTGAAAGGAAAGAATTATTATGATTGAGTTTCACAAATCAAATTGTCTCCAACTCTTCAAAATTGTTATGATGTTGCCATTGGTTGTGCATAGAAACAAAAAGACTCTAGAAAAGAACAAGATGACTGGGATAGGAGAGACAAGAAGGCAGCAGCCTTGATCAAATTGACACTTTTTGAAAAAGTTTTTCCAGAAGTTTGAAATGAAAGAAGTGGAGTCCAAGTATGGAAGATATTGAAAAAATTATATCGAAATTCAGGTGATGTATGGATTATATCTCTCACCATAGATTTTTATAAGATGAAATTAATAAACTCACAAGATTTATAGTGTCTCATCTAAGTAAATTAAAGGAAAAGAAAAATTAGTTTGCTTCACTTGGAAAGAACATAGAGGATAAGGATTTTGTTCAAATCATATTACAAAGTCTTCCAGGTTCTTATCAATCTTCTATAAGGGGACTAGATACAACAGATAAACTAAAAAGCTATTAAATCTAATGAGTTGTGTGCTAAGTTAATTCAAGAAGAAGAACATCAAATAAAAGAGAGAGAATCTTCTACTATTGAGTGCACGAATCTCAAGCATTTATAATGAAAGGTAAACTTATCATCAAAAGGTACAAGATAATAAATCAGATGAAAGCAATTGGAAGTATGATGATAAAAGTAGTTCATCTAAGAATACAAATAGAAGCAAGTGGAAATGTCACTATTGTGGTAAAAAAGGATATAAAGCTAATATATGCTACAAAAGGATTGATGACACAAAAAAGTATGTCTACAAAATCATTTGATTCTAAGAGAAATGCCTTTTGTGTAGCACTTAAACAAAATAGTTCTTTTAAAGATAAATGGATAATTGATTCTAGTTGCACACAATGTATGTCACATATTCAAGAGCAATTTGAGTTACTAAATGAAAGAAATGGTGTAAACATATATTTGGCAGATAATAGTCATCTAGTAGGTAAAGGAAGTGGAAATGTTCAAGTGAGTAATGGAATCTTTAAGAATGTAAAGCTTGCCCCTCAATTATCAACAAATCTTCTCTCTATATTTCAATTTGCTAATCAAGGATATAAAATAGAAATTTACAATGATAAATTCTTAGCCAAGGATGTGAACAATAATTATAATGTGGTTGCAATTGGAAAAGTGGGGAATGGATTATATAAATTTCAAGAATTTGTTGAAAATAAAGATGTATATGCTATTACCAAGTATGATAATGTGAGCAGGTTGTGGCATGAGTATATGGGACATGTTAGCTATCAAAGTCTCAAGCTTATGGAAAAGTTAAATATGGTGCATGGGCTCTAAAGAATCTCCCCAAAGAAAAAGGTATGTGAAAGATGTGTAATGGGTAAGCAACATATAGAGAGTTTCCCACAAGGAAGATCATCGAGGGAAAAAACCTCTTTACATTTTGTCCATAGTGATGTCATGGGTCCTTTTAAAACACCCTCACTTGGAGGTACAAGGTGTGTTCTTATGTTCATAGATGATTGTACTAAAAAATTTGGGTGTATTTTGCACAAAAGAAGGATGAAGTGTTCCATAAGTTTAAAGAGTTCAAGGTTCTAACTAAAAAGAAAAGTGGGAAATCTCTAAAAATCACAAGAACAGATAGAGGAATTGAATACATGAATCAGGAATTCTTGGGATTTTGTAAATAAAATGGCATAAAATAAAATAAACTATTTCTTACTTGCTACAACAAAATGGGGCTATAGAAAGAAAGAATAGGACTATAATGGAAATGGCTAGGTGTATGATTTGCTCTAGAAATATGGAAGTCAATCTTTCGGCTGAAGTAATTCATACTCTAGTTTACATTCTCAAAAGAACTTATAAAAAGATTGTTATTAACATAACCCCTGAAGAGGCTTGGAGTGGAAGAAAGCCTACTGTGTCTCATTTCTGTATTTTGGGTTCTACTACTTATGTTCGCATTCCTGATGAAAGGAGGAGTAAATTAGAAGGAAAAAGTGAGAAGTACATTATGGTGGGATATAGTGAAGAGTCAAAAGGTTATAGGCTATATAATCCTAATACAAGGGAGATTCAAGTTAAAAGAAATGTTTGGTTTGATGAAGATAGTTAAAGTAATAAATCTCCTACATTTTCTCATTTTCCAATTTTTCTTGAAGAAGATAAATCTATTGGCACTAATGATTAAAATCAAAATATGACATCTCTTATAGAAGGAGTACACATGTGGGTTGAAGATTCCAGTAGTACTGATGATGAGGACACAAGGAAGATAAGGAAGACTCGAAGCATTCAAGAAGTCTATCAAGATAACCCTAAGTTCTTTGCTAACTATGCTCTTATGGCTAAAGTGATGCAGGTTGAGACTCCAAGGACATTTTAGGAAGCTAAAGGAAAAGGTGAATGGAAAGAAGCAATGAAATAAGAGTACAACTCCTTGGTGAATAATGATACTTGGGAATTGAAAATGCTTACAAAAGGAATGAATTTGGTCAGTTGCAAATGAACTTCACATCAGATGGAGGCACTGAGAGATACAAGGAAATGTTAGTGGCTCATGGTTTCTCACAAGAATAAGATATTGACTATACTAAGACATTTGCCCCAATTGCTAAAATGACTTGAATTCATACCATTATTTCTTTGGCTACAAAGTGTAGATGGACAATATTTCAAATGGATGTAAAAAGTACTTTTTTGTATGGTGCCTTAAGAGATTTGCATGCAACAACTAGTAGGATTTGTTAAAGATGGTGAAGAACATCTAGTATGAAGATTGAGAAAATCACTATATGCTCTTAAACAAGCTTCAAGAGTGTGGTACTTCAAAATAAATGAATTCTTTGTAAAACATGGATTTGAAAGAAGCAAACCTGACCCAGATGTATATATAAAGCATCTTGATGATGAAATTGTTATTATTGTCTTGTATGTGGATGATCTAATCACTACTGAGATTCCACACATTATATTAAGTACAACAAGAAATAAATCAAGGAAACTTTTGAGACAACTGATCTAGGATTAATGCATTATTTATTGGGTATGGAAGTTTGGCAAGAAGAAGGGAGGATCATGCTTTCTCAAAATAAGTATTCTCTTGAGATATTGAAAAAGTTTAATATGAGTGACTATAAACCAGCCAATACACCATGTGAAGTAGGATTAAAATTAAGTACTCATTCTACTCAAAACAACCTGGATGAATATTGTATAGTAGCTTATCGACAGTCTCTTATATCTTATCATAACTAGACCAAATATTGCATATGTTGTCAATATTTTATCCAGGTACATAGAAAATCCACATTCTGATCACTAGAAGGCTACTAAGAGGATTTTGAGGTACATAAAAGGTACTTCCAAGCTTTGGATTGAGTATAAACATGGAGGAGAACCTACTTTAGTAGGTTATACAAATTCTAATTATGCAAGAGATATTGATGATAGAAAATCAACTTCAGGATACATCTTTGATCTTGGATCTAGAGCAATCTCTTGGAACAACAAGAAACAATCAACTATGTCACTATCATTAACAAAGGTAGAATACATTGGTGCATCAAAGGCATCTAAAGAAGCTCTGTGGATTAAAAGACTACTTCAAGAGACACATCATCAACAAGCTCATCCAACCACCATATTCTACGAAAACCAAAGCACCATCAAGCTCACAAAGGATCATTTATGCCATGCCAAGTCCAAATGCATCATAGTTCATCATCACTTCATTCATGACTTAATGGAGAGTGAAGTGGTGGACCTACAGTTTTGTGGCATTGAAGATCAAATTGCAGATATATTTACCAAAGCATTATCTGCTATTAAATTTCTTAATTTTAGAACCTTGCTATATCTCAAAGAGGTTGATGTTTGAATTCATTCTTGTAATAATTTCTCCCACTTAAAGATTCATAAGTGGTAGAAATTAAGGGAGCATGTTCGAAGTAGTCAAACCTCCATGTCTCCACCTCATTACAAATGAACTACACATATTCCCTAAATCATCTCTAATGGCATAACACTTAGCTAGTCATCAATAAAGAATGCAATCATACCCTCTATTCTTCCATCCACGTCTTCCTCTAGAAACATCTTTTTGTAATGCACTCATATTATAGGCCCTCTATATATAGAGGTCATTGCATATGTTTGTAAGTAGTTAGATCAGTGAATAGAATATGGTTCTCTATTTAGTGTCATTATAAGTGTTTATTTATGATATCTTTTTCATTGTCTAGTATTTGTCTTGCTGCTAATATATCTTATCTTAGTTAGATATTTCATCTCCTATTTTCTACATATTTTTAGTCCCTATAGAGAACTAATGTTCTTGGTGATGGTGCGCAATTAATTTTTTTAAACAAAATCTTCACAATACTAAAGTTCAAAAATGATTTATTTTTAATTAATTTTTAAATACTAATTTATTTTTTTCCATTGGCTAGTAGTATTTTTCTTAGAGGTAAAATTCATTTTTCAAGATCTGAAATTAAAGAAATAAAATTCTAGAATGTTCTTAAAAAGGAGGAGTGCACTTTAGGGTTTGAAAGTCCATCTACAACGTTTTGGAGAAAAGTGTCTTTTATCTTTAATGTCATCGATAGGAAACATTGTTGAAGCTTTAAAATCATCCCTTGTTTCCATTTTTCGCACCAAATTTGAGGTTCATACCATTAAAGAGCTCAGCCTGCAAAATAAAAAGAGAGCCTTCTCCCAATATGTTTAAGGACAACACAAAAAAAACAAAAATATTGAAGCCCTAATTAATTCATAGTCAGGCCTAATCACACCAACCCTCATTCTATCGACTTCACCAATCACTGAAATTCTAGTTTTGATGGCACAAAACTACATACATTAACTATGAAATGCGCAAAGAAGTAGTCCTTTGCACTTTTTTGAAGTTGTTTGCACAATACCAATGCAAAATTGGAAAAAGAAAAGAAAATATGAGATAAGGATGAATTTATTGTAAATTTCAATCTAGAACTACCTATCATAAAGTTGAAAAAATAAATTTAAAAAAGTGGAATAGATGACAATGCAAAAATAGAGCACCAACTTGGTATATGTTCACCAAATAGGTTTTAAGTACAATTTTGACGTAAGTGATTGTAAAGAAGGAAGTTCACTCTGAGATAATTCATTCATTCCTTTCATGAGAGTATATTGATTTTCCATTTTAAATTTTTAACAGTAGGCCAAAAAAAACTAACAAATAAAATTATATAATTTAAATGAAAACATAGGTAGAAAATAATATTTAGTAGACAATATTTTAAGTTAAAAATGAAAGTTTTAAAAATAAAATTATATATGAATCTCAATAGTATTATTGAAAAAAGATTAATAGAAAATATTATAAAAAAATTTAAGTACTTTAAAAAATTTTAAAATTATTATAGAAATAGAAAATATTAGGAAACTATTTTGATATAAATGTTGTAAATTTATAAAGATTAATCATTTGTATTTTGAATTACCAATATTAGTATAGGATCTTAAATTTTTAATTCATAGATTTTTTTAATTGAACATAAGGATATACAATAAAAGAAACCGAATGGAAATAATTGCTTAAAAATAAATCTTTCAACTAGTTCAACATAGACTGAAATTAGTACTAACCATAAATAAAACTTTACATATCACATAAAAATTACTTAAATATAACCATTTTCTCCTTATGCGTACTAATTATATGTTCAAAAAGTCACATGCAACCCAATATTGAAAAAGAATTAGTCTTGTGGAAAAATACTAAAGAATGCTTGGCTAGGATATTTCAAACCTTTTTATTTACATATAGATTTGATGTTGAACTTGTATAATATGTCATTATACTTGTAATCTTAAAAACTAAAAAATTGAATTGTCATATATTTTTAAGGGTTGTTTAGCAATTACTTTGGTGAAGTTGAAAAGTTATTATATAGTCATCCATTCTTTGAACATGACAAAAATGTTCAAATATTATGTTGTAGACACAAATCAATCTTCTATCTCAAACAAAAGGTAGCGACTCTAGCTCATTCAAAGATCTTGTTTAAAACTAATTTTTAATGAGTACTTATAGAAAATTTTACATGAATTGAAGTTTATAATATATTATGCAAATAAAAAGGTACATTAATAGAAGTTTATAATATATCATCTAAAAGAGGATTTTCAATACAATATAAAAGTGATATAGACATTTTTTATAATATTCTTTTTAGTCTAAAAAATATAATAAATATTGTATATTTATATGTTAACTTTTAATTGTTTTATTTTTATATACAAGTTACACATTGAACTTAAATTTGTCTATTAAAGTACTTACAATATATATTAATAGTACATATAGTTTCTTGTATATTCAATAATGTTGTTTAATAAAAAAGAAGTTTCAATTAGAAAGTGGTGGCTTCAAATCAACTACACAGATCTAGATCTATTATTGAGAGAGAGCATGTTCTAGTACTATATTTAAAACTCGACTTACTTAAACTTCCATTTTTTTAATAAATTATAATCAAGTATTTCCCCTAGCAAAACATAGACTTATCAATGAGAATTTTTTTTATATGTTAAATAAAATCTTGTTTAAAACAAGGAGATATATGAATGGTTTCCAAATTAACTTTGCACATGGCAATGTGTGGAGTCCTCTAGTGATAAGGAGAAGGTATTTGGTCCTTCTCTACTTTAGGTTGTACATGTTCTAGTACTTTTAAACAAGTCATGGATTTTGGGGATTGATGTTTGGATAGACACATCATTTTTCTAAAGACTTAAGAAATTTATCTCCCACCCACAAGCATTAGTGCCTCCATCCTCTCCTTCTGAGCCTCTTCTCTCTAACCTGAAGATGTTGAGTGAGTATTAGTTTGATTAGCAAAGTAAGTGGGTTCTCTCCTACTTTGCATGTGTCCTCTATAAAGTATCCTTCTAATCATTGAAAGCATATCTTAAAAAAGTAATTTTTTCTACTTCTAGAATTCTCTATTATGCATGCCAAATTTGGAACATTGGAGAAGACAAAGTACCCTTCATTAGATAGGTTCACCACTAAAGTAGAAAAACACTTATTGGTGAATTTATATAGTGACACCTAAAAATTGTTGTGGTAAGGAAATTGGCTACTTCTAAGTAGGTTGTCAAAGGTAGTGTAATAGTTCTTGCTCTCACAAAAGGAACGTTTTGGTTGTCAAACCTATCATATGACGTTATAATTTGAAAGGGAACATATTTTACATTCAATTTATTCCACATGCCTATTGAGGATTGAACTTGATCAGACCACTTTCTCAATTGAAAGCACGCCCACGAAAAGTAAAATTGTGCATTCTGCCATACAACTAGTAGCAACGAAACCTCTTAAATGTAAAATTGTGCTCAAGCGATAAAACATTAGTCATCGTACAGGTGGATTGTAAATTTGTTTTATAATAGCACACATCATTGTAAACATGAACTTTGTGTGCGGCCTAGTTGTTCATTAAGTGTCTTTGACTTTAACAGTGGAAAATTCTATTACGTCAACAAATTTAATTTACTCTAATTGCAGAGTTTGACTAAAGAGGCTATTTATGTATGTTCTTCTCCCCTCACAAGTTGCCCTATTGTTTTTAAGGTCCTATTACAGGGGCGACAACTATCCAGCCCCACCGTTCAGGATGGCTAGATGGCCATATTCCGTGACCCCCGTAGCCATGTCTTATTGGCAGCAGTCAAATCCAAGATGGCTCAGATTATTTTAATTCACTGTTGTCCTCCACTTCATCAATTTGTCTTTATGGGAACAAATATTTTTATTTTGCAAATATATGCAATATCTACTAAGCTTTCGCAAATATGCAACAATGATATTATGTTAGTTTTAATATTTTAATAGGCATATCGACATTTATAAATTTATAAGCATACAAGATAAAAATGATATTTATAAATTTTAGAAAGAAGAAATCAGAATATTTTAATAAATTTAATCTTATAACTTTTATCTAAGTTAGTTCTAAATATTATAATTGGATATTAAATTTGAATAATAATAAATTATAGTAGCAATATATGCATATAACATTTTTGAAATCTTAATGTAGCTATTCAAATTATCTAACAACTAACACAAAGCAAAATTTACATCTATCATAATAACATTGATAGGTAAATAGTAATTTCTTTTAAACAAGAGTAAATAATTAATTCTTTGAAACATGAGTAAATAGTTAATCCTTTGAAACAAGAGTAAATAAGTTAATTCTTTTGAAGGTTTATTTTAATGTTATTTATTTTGTTTCTTAAATTTTAATAACTCTATTAAATATTAAGAAAATAAGAATTTTTTTTAAAAACAATTAATAAAGTTAATATCACTCTATTATCACTCCACTATATTACTAACCCAATTATATTACTTCATTTATATCATTTAAAAATCTTTGTTAAAAGAAAATAAATGATAAATTTCATGATCTATAAAAATCTAAATTTTATTTCACATTTATATGATTACAAAAAATTAATCTATCTCAAATTCTATTGGTATTATAATTTTTATTTTCTTTAAAATCACAAATATCTAATTGTCTATCACAATTATTTATTTTTTATAATATTACAATAAAACTCAAATTAAAAAAATACTCTTTGCACAAGTGAAATGCTTATATTTTTCGATAGGTGAATAAAGGGTAGTCATAAGAATGACGATGTGTTCTATGATTGAAATCCATGAAAGTGTCTATCGTCTCTACCCCTTGAACTATGTTAAATATAAAAAAAGTGATTAAGGGTTGTATAATGCAATGTATTATATGATATTAAAGATTTTTTCTTTTGTGATTTTAAATTTCTAAAAATATTGTACATAAGTATATTTAAAATATTTCAATGCTATATTTATAATTTGCAAAAATTAGCTTAATAGACTAAACACTACTTAATTTAAAATTATATAATTAATATCAAAATAAATAAAAGTAGAGTAATCTTCCCAAGTCCTATTTTATTAAAACATATATTAATCTTATATAAATAAAATCATTGTCACTGGAGGAAAGAACACTAAGAAAATCTTCATTTTATTAAGTTAAGTTTATGTAGTATGTTTTGGGTAATATAGTTTTTTATTAATGTTTCATGTGTATTATGTTTTATGTTTAATCTGGTATAGATTTTTAAATGTTAACTAAGTTATATATAATATTATATATTATTCTACAAATACATTCAATATGGTATTTTGTTATTTTTAATATATTTAAAATTTAATATATAAAATAGTTTAAATGTAGATAACTTGATTTATATAATTCAAATTTTGTATTTGAAAAATATTATTTTATTAGATTTTATATGTGTGTGTGTGTGTGTGTGTGTGTGTGTGTGTGTGTGTGTGTGTGTGTGTGTGTGTGTGTGTGTGTGTGTGTGTGTGTGTGTTATTTAACTATTTTAACATATATAAGCTCATACAAGAATTTGATTTTATATGTTTAGAATAAATTATCCATATATAAAACCTAAATGTTTAAGGTAATCAAAACATATAATCTAAACAAGTGCCATGTAGTGGCATGTAATTGTCATAAAATTATTTATAATATTAATATTGATATTTAAGTTTTAGTGCTACATTAATTAATTAAGATGAAATTTTTTAACATTAATAATACTATCTATTAGAACAATAGTTATCCATTCTTATAATTGACAAAATAAAAAACTATATTACTCAAGGCTTATATATAATATTATTTTTTAAACTTTTCTATTTTTTTAATAATTAGTATTTTTGTATAATGATAAGAAAATTATTTTAGTATCACAAACTTTAATTAAAAGTTAATATTAAAACTAAAAAATTAAAATAGTAATAAAAGATATGTACTAAGAGTGAATATTAATAGATAAAAAATTTAATCTAAATAAACCATAGTTACACCACCCTGGGGGACGGGGGGACGACGAAACGGGGGGACAAGTTTCCGGGACGGGGGGACAGAGGGGCCTTAATTTGGGGACGGCGGGGGGACGGTGGGGGGACGGCGGCAGGGGACAAGAGGGGTGTATATATCTATGCATATGGTATTTAAAAATGTTAGTTATGAAAATATGTATTGCAATATAGGATGTAAAGATGTAAAAGAGTGAATACTTGAAACATTGCATTGAATTGGAACATCGAACATTAAACATAAATAGTTGAATTTGCAAATAGTGAATAGCAGGATGTCTCCCATCCTCGGTGGAGGTGGTGGAATCTAGTGGCACCGCTGGGGACGGGGAGACGGAGTCCCCAAGTCTCCGGTGCGTTGAAGTCTCCGAGACGTCGGGCAAAAAGGGGGGGGACGCGTCCCCGTGTTACTATGAAATAAACAAAACCAAAAAATAATAATTTTGTATTAAATTAAGTTTTGAATTGAAATAATAATAACTAAGATAATATATCTATTAAAAATTAATAATCATCTTAAATCATTATGTTTAGTTTTTTTGTAATGTGCATCTTAACAATCGTGGCTAAAAAAATGTGGTATGTTTATAGCTTTCGCAAAAAGAGGTCCTATAAGACCCAAACAATTTAACCAATCATATTTTAGATAAATATTTTTTATAGATAAATATTTTTTATAATATACAAATTGTATCATTAGATTTTAAAACTTTAGAAATATGTCAATTGGAGAAAAAAAAAAATCTATCATTGGTGGAAACTAATTCAGGTTTAGGAGAGAGTGAATGCAATAGTATATTGCCTATGGCAATTACAATAAGAGATTTTTATTATTATTTCATATGAATGAATCTAATATTATATTTTGAATTATGATATAGTTCACAAAATGTTAAATTCATAAAGTAGATTTATTTGTATTTAAAACAACAACAAAAATCATTTAAAAGAAAAGTTACCTTTACTCCTCCCTTACTTCCATACGGCATCCCATAGAACTCTTTTTAAAAAATATTTAATAGAGTTATTATTAAAATTTAAGAAACAAAATAAATAACATTAAAATAAACCTACAAAAGAGTTAGCTTATTTACTCTAGTTTCAAAGGATTAACTATTTACTCTTGTTTCAAAGAATTAACTATTTACTCTTGTTTATTACTATTTACCTATCAACGCTATTAAGATAGATGTTAATTTTATTTTGTGTTAGTTGTTAGATAATTTGAATACTTATGTTAAGATTTCAAAAATGTTATATGCATATATCTCTATTATAATTTATTATTACTCAAATTTAATAACTAATTATAATATTTAGAACTAACTTAGATAAAAGTTATAAAATTAAATTTATTAAAATAATTTGACTTCTACTTTCTAAAATTTATAAATATCATTTTTATCTTGTATGCCTATAAATTTATAAATATCAATAACCATCTTCAGTATTCTATGCCTATTGAAACATTAAAATTAACATATTATCATTGTTGCATATTTTCTAAAGCTTAGTAGATATTGCATATATTTGCAAAATAAAAATAGGTTTAATAATTTTTGATGAATAGTTCTTTTCTATTAATAAATAATATACTAAGATTATAATTCACAAAAAAGGGCCCGAGGATACAAGATCACCCTACAAAAGTTCACATTGCCTAAGCTAGAATCAACATCTATTTATAAAAAAAATAAAATTTAAGAAGCAACCCTCAAGCAGCTAAGGTAGTGCCAACTAAGTGGGGTGGTTCATCCTAATCATGAAATCCCTAGTTATCCATACAATAGGCAAGTGGGCTAGGAACAGTCGAGCCATGAACAACATTATCAGAGGCCTAGTCAACATCCTTGGTATCACGTCATGGAGGCGAGATGGCTAATTCTAGGTGAAAGGACCACTTTCCAAAAACAACACAACGAGGACCAAGAGGAGGAGCCACCAAGCCTGGGACTAGCCTGTGCATCCACATGGTGGGGAAACCAACTGACGAATCCAACCACCATCACCATTGTTGGGAGAGTAGTGGTGGGAAACCTACGAATGTAGCATATACAAGTAGTGGCTTGAAGATTTGCGCCCCTAGTGGTGGCCTCTAGGCAGCGTGGTATCACCAAGGTTGAACAGACTAAATACCCACCTTGTGGATTAAGTGCCTTGGAATTGCAGAAAGCAAAAGTCTTCTGATCTCAATAGGAAACATGGAAGTGGACTTGCATATCTTCCCAAGATCTAAGACTCATGGAGAACCTAGAGAAAAGGTCTTTAGGAGTATTGATGCCACATTTGAAAAAATGTAGAGCACTAGCACTTTGAGTCTTAGCTAGAGGAATACCCTAGATGGAAAATGGACGAGACCACCAAATTTTTTGCTAGTTCAAAGATAGCCCATCATGGAACTCATCACCAGAACAGTAAAGCCAAGTTTTGAAAAATTCGCAAGCTTTCCATATGCTCTTGATAACAAAAGAGCCCTATATGTGCATAGGTTTGTGCATGATGAGAAGGTTTTGAAATCCAATCCCCTTCCATGCAAGTCTATCAACATGAAACCTAGAGGAAATGCAATGTTGAACCAAAATCTTCGAAGCTTCATCTCTAGTGATGGCATGGATAATCCATTTTGCACAAAGAGTGAGGCTTTTCTTCTATGTGGAGAGAAGGCCAAGGCCTCTAGACTCTTTGGGAAGACAAAAAAAATCCCAAGAAACTCTGTGAAAGCCATTATGGTCAAAACTAGAAGCCCAAAGAAAATCATAGAGGAATTGCTCTAATTTCTAATAGAAGGCTTTGGAAGGAGCCCAACAAGAAGAATAATAGATGTGCATATCTGCAAGAACTTTAGACAAAATTTGGAATTTTTTCACAAGAGAAACGAGTTTTCTAAGCCAATAATCCAACTTCTTTGCAATCTCGACAAACATGATGTTCCATAGATCAATTGGTGAAGCTTGAAAAGCAAAAGGAATGCCTGAAAAGTAGAAAATCTCTCCATGTGTAACCCATTTCCATTCAAACTGATCAAGCCAAGGAAGAGCTAGCAAAAAAGAATAACAAAGCATTTTATGCCATTGAATAGCAGAGCCAAAGGCTTGACAAAAAGTGTCATGGGAATTCAAGGCATTAGTGATGTTTTCTTCATCCTCCAAAAGAGTGAGAAAGGAATCATCAAAAAAATGACCATTGACCAACTGGGAAGAGGAATCTAGTAAGGAAATGACATGAATCAAACATGAAGAGATGGAGTGGGTTAGCAAGTAATTGACCCCTTCAGTAGCAAGAATATATAACACTAGGGTCAGAGGGAAACCCTGCATGATGGAACAAAAGAGCCCAAAAGTGTCAGATTGGGATCTATTGATAGTAGTATAAGCATTAGCATCTCCAAAAAGAATCTCCACAGACTAAAGAAAATTGGAATTGAAGCCAACAGCCTAGAGCATAGCCAAAATCAAAGGCCATTAAATACAATCATAGGCTTTAGCAAAATCAATTTTCAAAAAAATAGATGGATGATTGGACTTGCATGCCCACTCCATACCTTTCCAGATAGCAATGATGTTGTCAAGAATATTCTTGGATTTGATCAAGCTAGTTTTCTTTGGCTACACAATTAAATGAAGGAAATTGGTGAATTTTAAGAAAAAATACCTTAGCAATGATCTTATATGACACATTAAGATGGGTAATGGTCTGCCAGTTACAAATAGCCTTAGGATCATGAGCTTTAGGTACGAATTTGATGTTTCCTTTGTTGATATTACCTCCAAAGCTTTTAGAATGGTAGGCTCCAAGATAAACTTTGTGTAGGTTGCGACCAATATACTCCCGAAGGTGTTTGTAAAATTCACAAGGAAAACCATCACACCTAGGAGACTTGTCATCAGCCATGGAAAAAACTACCTCTTTAAGTTCTCGAATGATAAGAAGTTGCTCATAGGGAGCATGTTGCTTAACCACTAGGTGGTTTAGATTAACTAAAATACACTTTTTGAGGGCTTCCTCCCGAGAAACTAAATTTCCCTGTGAAGCAAACATTTTTTTGTAATGGTGAACAAAAGCTTGCAAGATGTTAGAGAGACTAGAAAGAATGGTAGTGCCTTGTTTGATTTTTTTTATCCAAAAATTGGCATGACAAGCTCAAAGAGCCTAAAAAAACTCCTTTGAAGCTTTACCACCAAAATCCAACCAATGGAGGCAAGCTTTCATCTAGGCACCTTGAGCAACATAATTATTTGCAACTTATTTGTCACAGCATAGTTTGGAAAGTTGAATTTGTAAGTCAACATCAAAAGGGTTAAGGGTGAGAGCATCAGAAGCTTTCCTGAGAGTAGAGGTAGTGGATTCATGAGACCGCATTCTAAAAACTACCAACTGTCACCCACAAATGAATAGAAATTGAGTAGTTTTAGTAATGGAATCATTTCACCACTGAATCTACCCTATCTAAGAATATACATGTAGCTCCAAAGTCCAAACACATAGGATATGAGCAATAGTGGAAGCATGCATCAGCACTAATGTATTAAGGAAAAACTAAGTCCTAACAACTCATTGGACAACTATGTGCTACAAAATAGAAAAATAAAAGGGATAGTGGTTTGATAACATCACATTTGGCAAGGGAATGATAGGTAAATCTTGATCCTTTGAAAAGGAGAGGAAAATATAATGCCACTTTTCCAAATGATGTGACATAATGCGAAAATCATGTTGAGAGGAAAACATAATGCCATCCAGCCAAATGATGCGACATGTAGAGGAAAACATGACACTAGAGATCTTAACTTCTTGCATACAGAAAAAATCTAAATTATCAGGTCTATGATGGGTATCCCTAACATAGTACTTTCTAGAGAGGTCTATAAGACCTTGCACATTCCATGATAAAAAAAATCATGAAAATTCTTCCATATCATCCTTGTCCTCAAGAGAGGAGTAGCTATTCTACAAGAAAGTTGAAACTTTTTTAAAGCCAAAGGGAAAACCCTCTAGACTGATGGCCCAACATTTCTCCTCTAGTTTCTTAGCTCGTCCAGGAGGACTACGAGAATGTCGCACATTCTAAGTCGCAATGGAGGAAGTAGAAAGAGGAGTGTGAATCACAACCAAAGTGTTAGCCCTAGTGGCCACCTTGATCCCCTATGAACTAGGGTTTGAAACTTGTGAAACACTAGGGTCTAGTTTTTAAAAAATCAGTTGTGTTCCTACAATTGTTGGGGTTTGCATTCTTGTTGAAATATGTGCAACCAAAACAATGATTGCATATGACTATTTAGGAGCCAAGGGAGGCTTTCCCTTGTGACCAATAGTGATCCATTCTTCTTTTTGCTTCACTTTTGTTGGTTTGACAAGGGTCTCTTTAGGCGGGACATTAACCTTAGGTGCAACTAAGGGGAAATCCCTAATCTTGTGTTCTACTAACTAGGACCTATAACAAGTGTTAGGCAGGTTCAAATAAAGCACCTTCTGAGAGAAGGTTTGAGAACCAATCTATATCTCCACAAAATCCTTAAGATCCTTGGAGAAATCAACCTTAATCTATACACATTTCTAAGGGCAAGCATTGAAGAAAATTTCATAACATTCTTTGTAATAACTTTCCCAAGAGTATTGTCAATAGACTCAATAAAAGTCCAACATGGCAAGGGTAAACCTGGTAACTCTACCCACATAGGAGCCCTAAGATTTTTGTCCTTAGAGATAGTGAAATCTCTCAACCATCTTGGAAAAACTAGCAAGGAAGAATGTACAGACCAAGGACCATTGCTAAAAACTACATTTTCCTATGACAAGTTGGGAAAATGAAATAAAAAAACCTTTGGTAAGCTTTTGCACAACATCAAGGTGGACTCCATGAGGATTCCAACTCTTGTTAACCCATTCTTGGAGTATAGGTTTAGGAGAAGTCCTACCCACAAAATACCCTATTAAGGTATGTTGCTCTAACCAATCACAAGCATCATCAAATTCTTGCAAAGGAAGGATAATATCAGGATTACCTCATGAAAGACCTTCAGGATGAATTTGCAAGGATGTTTATTCGATGGAGGCACCATGACTTTCTGAAGTAGTAGCATGAATACCAGTATCAACAACTAGGTCACCATTGGTTGAGGGCATTATAAGCTAGCCTAAAAAATCTTGCAGTAAATGCGGTTTAATAGGTGGAAAATAAAGAAGGAAATCTCATACAAATAGACATACACAAGGAAACTCAATGATCGCATGAAAACATAGCAAAGCATCTTTCCCCCTAATCATAATGGATATTTTCACCATAGATGCCGATACATTTAATATTTCACTAGCCTCTTTTATGCAAAATGAAAGCAGGTTTAATATTTCACTAACAATAAATAGTTTAGAGAATGTAAACAACATTTATCTAGCCATTTTTTGACCATAAACATAGATTGATGAAGTAGGAGACAATGGTGAATTAAAATAATCCAAGTCACCTTGTATTTGACTACTACCAATAAGGTATGGGTATGGGGGTCATAGAATATGGCCATCCACCCATCCTGAATGGTGGTGTTGGATAGTCATCGCCCATTGGACTTCTTTATTGTGAATGGAGGAAACTGCACTAAAGTTGTAAACTATCTTTGGTTTGTTATGTGGGAATAGTAAGCAAAAATGATGAGTAGTAATTTGACCAGCCTAGAATTTTATTTTTTTGTTGACCATAAGGTATAAATTTCAAAATAGCACCCTTATGATTTTTTGGTTCATATAGCAACTTATGGAAATCTTTAAATCCATCAAATTTAAGGAGGATATAGTATCTACCCTAGGGGTTTTCAGGATAAGAATTAGAAAGGTAGAGTTGAGCTCTTTCAGAAGATTCTTGGTCCCAAAGAACTTCTGCACCAGCTTCACAACATCCCCCTTAACCACCTAAAAAATCTTGCAGTAAATGCGGTTTAATGCAGTTTAATAGGTGGAAAATAAAGAAGGAAATCTCATACAAATAGACATACACAAGGAAACTCAATGATCGCATGAAAAATCTTGCAGTAAATGTGGTTTAATAGGTGGAAAATAAAGAAGGAAATCTCATACAAATAGACATACACAAGGAAACTCAATGATCGCATGAAAACATAGCAAAGCATCTTTCCCCCTAATCATAATGGATATTTTCACCATAGATGCCGATACATTTAATATTTCACTAGCCTCTTTTATGCAAAATGAAAGCAGGTTTAATATTTCACTAACAATAAATAGTTTAGAGAATGTAAACAACATTTATCTAGCCATTTTTTGACCATAAACATAGATTGATGAAGTAGGAGACAATGGTGAATTAAAATAATCCAAGTCACCTTGTATTTGACTACTACCAATAAGGTATGGGTATGGGGGTCATAGAATATGGCCATCCACCCATCCTGAATGGTGGTGTTGGATAGTCATCGCCCATTGGACTTCTTTATTGTGAATGGAGGAAACTGCACTAAAGTTGTAAACTATCTTTGGTTTGTTATGTGGGAATAGTAAGCAAAAATGATGAGTAGTAATTTGACCAGCCTAGAATTTTATTTTTTTGTTGACCATAAGGTATAAATTTCAAAATAGCACCCTTATGATTTTTTGGTTCATATAGCAACTTATGGAAATCTTTAAATCCATCAAATTTAAGGAGGATATAGTATCTACCCTAGGGGTTTTCAGGATAAGAATTAGAAAGGTAGAGTTGAGCTCTTTCAGAAGATTCTTGGTCCCAAAGAACTTCTGCACCAGCTTCACAACATCCCCCTTAACCACCTAAAAAATCTTGCAGTAAATGCGGTTTAATGCAGTTTAATAGGTGGAAAATAAAGAAGGAAATCTCATACAAATAGACATACACAAGGAAACTCAATGATCGCATGAAAAATCTTGCAGTAAATGTGGTTTAATAGGTGGAAAATAAAGAAGGAAATCTCATACAAATAGACATACACAAGGAAACTCAATGATCGCATGAAAACATAGCAAAGCATCTTTCCCCCTAATCATAATGGATATTTTCACCATAGATGCCGATACATTTAATATTTCACTAGCCTCTTTTATGCAAAATGAAAGCAGGTTTAATATTTCACTAACAATAAATAGTTTAGAGAATGTAAACAACATTTATCTAGCCATTTTTTGACCATAAACATAGATTGATGAAGTAGGAGACAATGGTGAATTAAAATAATCCAAGTCACCTTGTATTTGACTACTACCAATAAGGTATGGGTATGGGGGTCATAGAATATGGCCATCCACCCATCCTGAATGGTGGTGTTGGATAGTCATCGCCCATTGGACTTCTTTATTGTGAATGGAGGAAACTGCACTAAAGTTGTAAACTATCTTTGGTTTGTTATGTGGGAATAGTAAGCAAAAATGATGAGTAGTAATTTGACCAGCCTAGAATTTTATTCCATAAGGTATAAATTTCAAAATAGCACCCTTATGATTTTTTGGTTCATATAGCAACTTATGGAAATCTTTAAATCCATCAAATTTAAGGAGGATATAGTATCTACCCTAGGGGTTTTCAGGATAAGAATTAGAAAGGTAGAGTTGAGCTCTTTCAGAAGATTCTTGGTCCCAAAGAACTTCTGCACCAGCTTCACAACATCCCCCTTAACCACCTCCCAATAAACTTGAATGAAGAAACTTGGGAAACCATTTGGCCCTGGGGCTTTATTAGCAAGGAGAGAAAATAGAGCTTGTTTCACTTCCAAACAATTTGGTATAGCCTGCATCATTGCATTATGGTGAGGCTGAATCATTTGGGGTGGAGAAGAAACAATTTCCTTCTAGTCCTCCACAAATAATATAGGATCCCAAGAAAGGAGAGGATAGAAAAAATTAACCTCAACAAAAATGTCATTGTCATTAGTCAAAAAGGACTAGCCCTTCTTGATACCTGTAATCCAGTTGTTTGCTCTATGCTTAAGCATAGAGAGGTGGAAAAACTTGGCATTTTTTTCTCCCTCTTTGAGCCAATCAATTTAGGATCTTTGTTTCCAAAAGTTCTCTTCTCTTCTCTTCCTCATGTTTCTCCCTTTGCTAATTTATATTTTCATAAGCTGCTAGTTCTTACCTCCTTTCCATAAGCTGGGGGATACCACCTTTACGATTTTGTGGGTCATCTAATAGCTGGGGGATGTTATCAAGGCGATATAGGAATTCTTTGGGGCCAAGAATCTTCTAAAAAAGCTCAACTCTACCTTTCTAGTTCTTACCCCCAATACCCTTAGGGCAGATACTATGGACCAATTTAGGCCCACTAGTCTCTACAATTTATTCTACAAGATCGTCTCAAAAGTTCTGATAACCAAAATTCTCAAGGTCCTTCCTTTGTTCATTTCTCTATAGTAATCGAGCTTCACCCCATGTAGACAAATACTAGATTCTATAATGTTGGTTCATGAAGTCATTCATTCTCTAGAGGCTAGGGAGAAGGAGGGTGTTCTCCTCAAGTTGGATCTCTCCAAAGCCTATGATCAAGTGGACTGGACCTTCCTTGGAACAGTTCTCCAGGCTTTTGGTTTTGACCATCAGGTTTGTAAACTTACTTTCCAACTTGTTTCTACCTATTCACTTGCTATCATTATTAACAGGGCTCCATCTAATTTCTTCAAACCATTGAGAGGCTTAAGGTAGGGAGATCCCCTATCTCCCATCCTCTTCATCATCATGGTAGAGTGTATAGGTTCATTGATTAAGAGAAAAAGATAGGAAGGGTCCTTGAGAGGAATCAAGCCTTCTTCATGGCATGCATCTTTCACTCACCAATAGTTTGGGGATGATATTATAATGGGAGGAGAAGCTTTGGTTTTGGAGGCCAAATCGATGAAGAGATTATTGGATATGTATACTAGGGGAATAGGTCAACTTATTAATTGGGCAAAAAGCTTAGTATTCTTTATTAATACCCCTATAGATAGACAAAGGAAGATAGCAACTATTCTTGTTTGTGGGATTGGAAGCCTTCCTGCAAGCTATCTTGGACTTTCATTGGGGACTAAGCCACTAGACTCTTTCTAGAATGGGCTTATCGACAGGTACAACAAGAAGCTGGTAGGTTGGAAAGGAACCACTCTCAACCAAGCTAGAAAATGTCTTTTGGTGAAGTCTACTCTTCAAAATCTTTCCACGTATGCCTTGAGTCTCTTTGGGATCCTGTTAAAATATGTCAAGAAAATGGAAAAGATCTAGAAAGATTTTATGTGGTCTGGATTGGAGGAACATAAAAGATACCCCCTAGTAGCCTAGGATAATGTTTACTTACCCAAGTGTTATGGAGGCCTAAGAATCAAAAAACTTAGGCATCTCAACAGTGCTCTCCAAGCTAAGTAGGTTTAGCGTATATTTGATAGCACTAGAGAATGGAGAGATATTTTAGTGGATAAGTATATTAGGAGACTTTCCCTAAGATATTTTCTCAATGATTTTGACATTCTGACTAGCTCAGTTATACAGAACAAGATCTTATCGGCAAGAACCCTAGCTAATTCTAAGGCCAAATGGAAAGTGGGAAATGGAGAGAACATACTCTTCTATCATGAAAATGGGCTGATTTAGGGACCTCTCATTAATAACCCAACATATGGTAACTAGGCCAATACCTATTTAAGGCTGCTTGGAATAAAAGTAAGAGACTATAGAATGGACTAGGGATGGACAGACCTGTCTTTTATATCGAATGATCTCAAGCTGATAATGGTGATTCTAAACTCTTCAATTTTGAATAATAACAAGGATGAACTAATAAGGGAGGGTAATCCAAGTGAATCCTACTCGGTTGCCTCAAGGTACAACTCCCTTTAGAGCTTGAAGGAGAAACCTATTTGGGCTAAGGCTTGGCTACCTATCCTTACCCCTAAAATTAACATTTTCTTATGGTTGATGCTTCAAGATAAAATTCTTATTCTAGACAACTTGGAAAAAAGAGGTCAGTATATCCCTAACAGATGTATTCTTTGCAAGTATCACTTGGAGATGATTAATCACATCTTCATCCATTGCCCCTATTCCATGGAAGTTTGGGAATATCTCACCAAGAACTATGGGGCATATTGGTGTAAGCTAGGAAATATTTTGGACTTATTCTATTAGTGGTATAGCATGTACAAAGGCACAAATTTGCATAGTATAAGCATATGTTATTTGCCCCACTTCTACTGGGGAGTATGGTAAGAGAGAAATAATAGAATTTTTAGAGACAGGGAGTTTCCTAGTAATGTGCTTGTAGATAAAATCAATAGCAATATGAGAGAAAAAAAATTATCAAGAAGGGTGGAGATCTTGATGAAGGGGGTAACAGTAAGGATAGGGAGAAGGAAAGGAGAATGAAAAGACAAGAGGTCAAGTGGAGACTCCCCCTTGAAGGTTGGCACAAAGCCAACTTTGACTGATAAACCAAAGCAACCCTGGTCCTATGAGATGTGGGGGCATCATTAGAAATAGCCATAGTTGGGTATCGCTACTCTCTCCTACCCCATGGGAATCCAGACAAATCACTATGTTGAAGCTAGTACTACTCTCCATGCTACTAAATTGGTGCTAGAATGAGTCAAACACTTATGGCTGGAGGGAGACTCAAAAAATATCATCAAATGCATAAATGGTGATCTCACACCTGCCTAGACCATTGCAAACATAGTGGAAGAAATTTGCACTACCCTTGGCAAATTTGAGAGTGTACATCTCAGCCATGAGTATAGGGAATCCAACTTGGTGGCTGATTGGTTTGCCAATGAGGTAGTCAAGAAAGAAAGAATGAGAATATGGACCACTAGAGAGAATATTTTGTGAATCGCAAAAGGCCTAATTGATTAGGAGAGGATCTAGCAAGGTACGGGAAAAATCCCCAGTTAATTATGAAAACTAATGCAAATATGTGCAATAGCCAATGCATTTATGGAAAATATGGGGGGAACTAGCAGATGATGCATTTAGTATCTAATCACCAAACTTTATGGGTTGCTTATTTTCTTTTTCAATTCTTTGCAATTGAAAGAAAAGGTGGCTTTGGACAAAGAAAAAAAAGGACAAAGAAAGGTGAAGAAAGAACTATGTTTATGCAAAAGGCTATCACCTAGCTGACTGAGATGGTGGGAGAATAGAGCAAAAGGGAACTAGTTAGAGAGGCAGAGAAATGGAAATAAAGAACCAAGGTTTAGGAGAAACTCAAAAAGGGATGCATCACTATATATATTGCCAAGCTTCATAGGTATGACTCAATAGTTATTAATCTCATGGTTAATTCTTGGAAGGATGATAGGGTTAAGATTGATGGGGTGTCACATCATGTCAATGTGGAGTTCATCACCCATGTTACTGAAATCCATTATGAGGATTTGAAGTTCTATGGAGATAAAAAGTTTCTATGAATACGGTGAAGGATTTTGCCAAGAACACAAAAGAGAAGGAGCTGGAGAAAAGTGAGGCTTAGTATGAGGTGGACTTGATCAAGAAGCTCTAGAGGTATGTGCAGAGGGCCATCATTGAGTTTATTTCTCTAGATATGAGATTTGATAGGGTTAGAAACCATTATTTTGTTTTTCTTAACCACTTCCGTTATGGAGCTAAAGTTTCTTTTCCTTTTTACCTATATTCTTGCATGTACAAGAATATTTTGGGGTATAAGAAAAAATCTAGTACTAACCCTTCTCTGCATGAGGGTTTACTTGTTTTTCTCTTTGAATATTTTAAAGCTTAGTCTAGGATTAAACCCCTCCATCATGCTATGGTTGCTTCTAAGGAGACGGGGAACTCCAAATTCTCCTTAGACACAGAGGAAATCCAAAGCTTAAGCTTAGAGAAGGAGCAAGAATATCAATCTTTGAAGAAGAAGAGTAGAGGGAGAGATAAGGAAATTCCCACTCCTAGTAAATCTCCCTCTAGAAAAAGCCCCAAGGGCCATATGACCAAAATGATTGGTTAGGGGAAAGAAGAGTACAATTAGGAAGAAGAAGACAATGACATGAATGAGGAGACTAAGGGTGTGGATCTTGAGACTAGAGAGGAGCTAGCTTGTAACCCCAAAAAGAAGCAGAGGAAGAATAAAGAGGAGGACATGCCACTAGAGGGGAAAAATGATATGGGGCCAAATATCTCTATTCTCCCTCCCCTTCCCTTGCCCCCACAGGAGAAAAAAAATGAGGAAATGGAGGAGGGAAACACAAATAGTGAGGTTGTAATAAAAGATAGGCATATGGCTTGGAACAACCATAATGCCAGAACCTCTAAAATGGGGATTGTTAGAGAATTTATGAACCTCTAAATCCTTCAAGAAAAAAAGGGCAAGATCCAATTGGAAGAACTCATAGAACTAGCACTAGTGGCCATCACTGACAATGTGAAGGAGGTGCATATGAACTTTCTCAACAATGCAAAAAATAGCATGATTGACAACTTTCGATCTATAAAGTGGCTCTTTCACAAGTTGGAGGAGGTAAAAGAAAGAATGGGATAGATGGAAAGCCAGGGGAAGAAGAATGAGCAAGGGACCTCAATAACTTGGGGGATCAAATCAAGATTGTCAAAGAAAGGATGAAAAATATGGAGAACTTTAACCACAACATGGCTAACTAGGTCCTCACTATTCTTAATTGTCTCAATGATAATATTTCCAATCTAAGTAGTAATCTAAAAGCGAAGGGGTTTTTTTTCAGAGAAGGATGGAAGGAAAATGATGAAGTCAGGGTGGAAGGGGACACCATAATGGACATAACCCAAAGCCACATAGGTCAAAGCTATGAGAAGAACCAAGAGCTCTTGGCAGAGGAGTGTCAGAGAGCCCACAAAGTGGCAGAGACCATCCAAGACCTTGAAAGGAGGGTGGGGGAATAAGTAGAGAATATAAAAAGCTCTGTCTTTAGATTATGTTGTCTCTATAGGTTTTTTCCTTTTTGGCTTTTTACATGTCTTTCATTCTAGCCTTTCTGTTGGCTGTTGTTCTGTTGCTGGGCATTTTTTGTTCACATGTAGGCCTTTTTATGTAAGAAATTTTGGGTTTTAGGATCCCTATAAAACCTATTTTTCTTAATCAAAAACTTGAGGAAGAGCAAGAAACTGAATGAGATGCTCAGGTTATTTTTTTTATTTTTTAGTTTTGTGTTGTGTTGATGTGAGTTTTGTTATATTATAGCAAGTAGAATCAAATGTTTGATGTTTCAAGAAATACCAAGGGATATCAATTCATGCATTTCTAATGAGTTATCTTCAAAATGTGTGATGAAAATATCATTTTTTTTTTCAACTTCCATTTAAATTAAACTTAAACTCTATGCTACTTCTACTTCTAACTAGGAATGAAAGGAATTATGGATGAACTTGAAGTCTACTAGATGTAATTTTTCTAGCAACAACACCCTCTAGTGCAAGATTCTAATAAATACACAAATGGTTTCACATTGATATCCTCTCTCCAAACCTATCATCTAGATGCAAACCAAAGATTGAACATTAATTGAAGTCTGTTGAATAACATGCTACATAAAGCACACTTACAATTAGCAAGAGGTTGTGGTCTTGATTTGTTCAACTCAATCAAATAAACATTGACAAATACTTTCATACATCTAAGGTACTTTACTATGAAAATAAATCAACTCGAAGTGAAATATTCAGAAAACCATGCAAATCTTAAAGGTAATTACAAGTAATTCACTAGGAAGAACCAACATTGGAGTATTCATTACTTTGAAAGCATCATAGAAACAATTTGATCGAGAGGAAGATACTAAGGGGAGGATGATGAGAAGGAGAAGGAGAAGGGGAGGGAAAGTGAAAAGGAGGAGGAGGATTCTACTAACGTGTTAGGGAATCCCAAGAAAAGGAAAGCTTAAGGGGCTTTTGAGACCTATGTCCAAACCCTTGAGATTCCATGCCCTGGCCCCACTACCTCTATGTTTGTAGATATTTAAGGTAAAGAGAGTGGGGAGGTGATAATGAAAAATAGGAGGAGGTCTTGGAGGAATTTTAATTCGAATAAAACTAAATTGGGGATTATTAGGGAGCCATTGAATATCCAAGTGATGGAGGACATTGATGGCAAAGCCCACTATGATGATCTCATTGACCTTGCTTCGGTTGTTATCTCTAATAATGTAAGGGAAATTGGGCTCAACCTTTTGAACAATGCTAAGAACAGCATGATAGACAATTTTTAGTCTATCAAATGGTTATTCCATGAAATTGAAGACCTAAAGGGGAAAAGAAGCCAAGAAGGAAGCCAAAAAAATTATAGCAACTAGGGAAACAATAAAGAGGAGAGAAGCCAAGATGGAATCATATGGTACATCAACATCTAGGAACACAAGGCTCACCATGAGGATAGAATCACCAAGGTTGAACAAAGAGTCCAAAGGATAGAGTTCTATCATTAGAACCTGGCCAATCAAGTGATTATCACTTTGAATGCCCTGAATGAGAACATTAACATCCTAGTTGAATCACTAATCAGTGTTGGATTTCATGGGAAAAAGATGGAGAAGGCCAACTTGGACATTGGGCAGGTTGAGGATGATCTGAAAGAAACCAGGGACAAGGTGGATGTTTTTAATTAGGACTAGAAGGACGTGGACAACCAGAAAACCAATGAAGTTGCAGAGACCCTACAGGTTCTTGATAGAGAGAACTAATAGTTAGTGCTACTTTACCTATGTAACCAGTTCTTTCTTGTTCTTGTGTAGCTGGTTTTTTGTTTCCTAGTTGTGGGCCTGTTGCTTATTGTTGGCTTTAGTTAAGCAGTTTCTCTGTAGCTAGACTTTTCTTAATATTTCTATTTCAGATATGTCGTAAAAAAATTTAGGTTTTAGGATTCCTATAAAACTTGTTTTACATAATCAAAAAAAATTTGATCAAGTCTCTCCCATACCTAGCCTACTCTACTCTAGCTCTCTGATCCAATCTCCTAAACTAATGAATTGTAAATGAGAAGGAATTGGCCTTTTATAGATGTTGAACTACAATGGATGACCAAGATTGATTTCAAATCAAGGCCTCATATTACTTCTCGCACTTGCAAACCCTAATTAGTGTTGCCAAATTTACAACCAATTATATAAGGATGCCACATCTCAAACCAATAAGAAAATTACAATAATTCTTCCAACCAATGAGAAAATTGGACACTTGGCATGCTATGATTGATTCCACTCTACAACATGAAAATGCCTAGTGCAATAACTTATAAATGAAAGAGGGGTTCCCCATTCAATGGGATGATGGTTTAGAAAAAGACACAACATGTTCAAAAAAATGAAGGAAGAATTTTATCATTTTTGGGTTTTAATTAGGGAAAGTATGTAGATGTAATTACTGCGTAGTTTTTATTATGACACTAACACAAAGTTCTTTTTTGTTGATGTGTGCATGTAATAATAATTTTATTATAAATTTTGTGATTAGTTATAAAAATTTAGCACTCCAAAATCAAATTATTGTCTAATTCATAAATTTATTCATGTAACCCTGCCATATTGTATATAAACTCACAAAACAAAGTACAAAAGGAGTTTTGGTTTTTGAATGAATAATAAATTTGATAATATTAATTTCTTAACATTGGGTAGAAATAATTGAGAATTTGAATGCTTGTGAGGAATATCATATACGAGAAAATAAATTGGGATAAAAAAATATTAAATTGTAGTAGGTAACTTGAAATGCTTAAAATATAGTCTTTTTTGTTTGTTAATGAAGAGTGTTTATCATGAAATTTGTAGTGATACTTATTAGTAGGTGACTTATTAATTTTTGGTTTCCTATGGTTTAGGTTTAAAACATATACATGGTGTAAAAGTACATTCCAATACTAATTCACACCCCTCTCTATATTTCCTATTTCTAACAACATGGGTATCAGAGCCTAGTTTGTTAGAAAATATTTTTTATCTTGAGGAGAATCATGATGGATATAGATAATTTGCAAGATAACTTTGAAGTAGCATTTGAAGATCTAGATAGATAAAATGAAGACAAAGAAAGATTAAAGATGAAGCTTAAAGATGCACACAACTACATTAAGAAACTCAATCATCTAATTCTTAACGGTACCAAAGTTATTATCTAGTGGCTAAATAAACTCATTGATTTGATAAATGGGAGGGGTATCTATCCTCCAATTAACTTTTCCAATAGAGGTGAAATAATTTTGTACATAAAAGAAAATGCATACCAGTAATGAGCCAAATTTGTAAGTATTAGGTCTTGCAACCCTAATTCTCTTAATGTTCTCTTCAAGTTTCCTATGTTCTAACTCTTCTAAGTTGTATTTAAGTTTCTTCCTCACAATTTTTTATCCTGGACCAACTGCTACACATAGCATTTTTTTAGGTCTACTTGATTGAAATATTTTATATGCCACAACATAAACTACAAATTTTATCTCAAGCTCTTCAATACGTACAACCTTTAATCTTGAACATCCCACTATGCTTTCATGTTGATTCCAATTTCATTATTGGACATTGTACAAAATACTTTAGGCTACTCAGTTATGGGATACCTTGTGACAATACATGAATTACATCTTGTGTAATCTTAATTGGTTAAGCTAGCTACATTTTCATATTGTCAACTTGACTCAATATAATGCAAATCTAGTCCTTTTCAAATTCCTTCAAGAAATGAATGGTATGAGTGACACACTTAGTCTCTATATGTTTGTATTTCTCTTGTCAATGCTCAATTTTCCATACACTTCTTGTAGTTCATTATCACAAATTTCTCCAATTTTATAGTGATAAAATGAATGGATGCCATTAAATAGTGAAATCATGGGTGGAATAGATCATAGTGTTGTTGGAAATGAGAATAGAGTAACTGAGAGGGGGAGGGGGTGAATCAATTATTCCATAAACTTTGTTCAGTCCCTAAGATGTCTAAATATAGCCTTGATCTTATTAATAAAATGTTGAAACTTGATAATGCAGTAAATGATAAATATTAAGAATTGATATGTTATCATGCACAAAGTAATTCAGTAATTAAGAGCAGATGAGACACCAGTTTTAATGTGGAAACCCAATATGGGAAAAACAACCAATGTAACTTTTCACTCTTCTTAAGTGAGCCCTATCAGGAGCCAACCCTATTAAAGGTTACAAAAACACACTGTTAGGTGTGACCCTATTAAAGGATTTAATCACCCTATTAGGAGTGGCCTTGCTAGAGGTCTTTAGAAAAATTCAACTGAACTTTCACCTTGTTAGAGGATTTATTGAATGGCTGTTAAACCAACTCTATTAAGAGATTTTGAATACACAGTTACAATGGTTAGAAAGCAACAATGAAATGACCTAATATAATGTGCAACTTATCTTTGCTGATTTCAGATCTCTGTTATGCTTGACTGGATCCTTACTGATCAAATACAACTTTGCAACTCCTTCAACACATTTGATCCTTGATTAGAATTTTCTCAACATTCACCTTTTCATACTATAATTTGCATTCATAACTTCTCTTTCACAATTACACACTTTAATCCATAACTTGAATGACCATATATACCTTTCAGATTATCTAAGTTGGCTCGAATTACTGACTATTCAAACAATTACAACAGTTGGCTAGAAGTAATTAATTTGCACATCCTAATACTGGCTGACCCTACACGAAAAACTTTGTTCAGAAAATAATTCCTGTGTTAACCAACTGAGCTCGGTGTATATAGCAAACTTTGTGACAATCCTTCAGTTTTCGAGAGAACTCGGTAAGTACTGAGTTTCCTGAGATAACCGAGTAAGCTCGGTGGAAACTACCCTTTGGGGACCGAGTGAAGCTCGGTTACCACTAACTTCTTCATGATTCATTTGATGACTGAGTGAGCTCAGTGGAAACTAACCTTTGGAGACTGAGTGAATCTTGGTTAACACTAACTTTTTCATAATTCATTTGATGACCGAGTGAGCTCGATGGAAACTAACCTTTGGAGACCGAGTGAATCTTGGTTAACACTGACTTTTCCATAATTCATTTGATGACCGAGTGAGCTTAGTGGAAACTAACCTTTGGAGACTGAGTGAATCTCAGTTAACACTGGATTTTCATATTTCTTTCATTGACCGAGTTAGCTCAGTTAACACTATCTTCCACATTTCCTTTGATGATCGAGTGAGCTCGGTTGGCACTGTAAATTGCATTGCAGACTGTCTGAGCTCAGTGAACTTGAGACTAATGACTGATATGACATTTGCATGACATCAAGGACAACATTATCCAACAATCTCCCTCTTTGGCATTGATGGCAACACAATATGTCATAATAGAAATGAAATTTTGAAAACAAGTTCAACAAGATAACAGACTTCTCCCTCTTTCAAAAGTCTCCCTCTGTTAAGGGATTTCATAGCGAACTTTTTCAAATCTTCACAAATTTTAGAAGAATATGACAGTAAAATCTCTCCCTCTTTGACAACGCATGCCAAAGACAACAGAAGTTAAGTGAATTATAATGTACCTTTAGTACTGATTCATATGCAATGATTTCTGATAAAAATGCATCAACAGATAGATCTTCAATCCTATATGCATTGATGCATCACTAGAACTTATTTTAGTGTACTTCAGATAGGGGAATGACCCCTAACTTACCTCTAAGATACAAAAATGCATCCTTAGGTAAAGGCTTTGTGAATATGTCAGCAATTTGTTCTTTTGTATGGACATATTCCAATCTAATCTCCTTGTCTTGCACCAATTCTCTAACAAAATGATATTTTATTGCAATATGCTTGGTCTTGGAATGCATCACTGGATTCTTAGATATGTTGATTGCACTTGTATTGTCACAGAACATGACAATTGGTTCTTTGATTTCCATCTTCATTCCTTGCAATAACTGCTTAAACCAAATGATATTTGAACAGTTTATTGCTGCAGCAACATATTCTGCCTCTGCTATAGATTGGGATGTACAATTTTGCTTTTTGCCTGTCCAAGAACCTAATCTCTTTCCAAGAAAGAATGCTCCTCCACTTGTACTTTTTTTGTCATCAAGGTTTCCTACCCAATCAGCATCAGTAAACACTTTCAAATCCAAATTACCTCCAAATTTGTACCATAAGCCATAATCTTTAATTCCTTTCAAATATCTCATTATTCTTTTGATTTCCATTAGGTGAGTTTCTCTTGGCTTTGCTGAAAATCTTGCAACAATACCAACTGCAAGGGCAATATCTGGCCTGGTATGAACTACGTATTGCAATTTTCCAATCATAGATCTATACAATGTTTGATCTACCTCTTTGGATTCATCATCTTTGGAAAGTTTCAATCCAGTACACATAGGAGTTCCAACAGGTTTATAGTCCTCCATACCAAACTTTTTCAATATCTCCTTGATGTATTTTGATTGAGTAATGTAGATGCCATTCTTATTTTGTTGAATTTGAAGATCAACAAAGAATTTTATTTCACCAAACATAGACATTTCAAATTCCTTGTTCATTTGTTCTAAAAATTCTTTGCAAAGATCATCATGCCCTGTGAAAATAGTATCATCTACAAATATTTCTGCCAAAACAATCTTATTATCTGGTCCTTCCTTTATATATAAGCTACTATTATCATTAGTTCTTTGAAAACCAATCTGAATAAGATAGTTATGCAATCTTTCATACCATGCTCTAGGGGCTTGTTTCAGACCATATAGTGCCTTGTGTAATTTGCAGACCATGTCCTTTTTATCTGGATCAACAAAGCCTTCAAGTTGTTCAATGTAAACCTCTTCATCCAATATTCCATTGAGAAATGTTGACTTGACATCCATCTGATAAACTCTGAATCCTTTGTGAGCAGCATATGCAAGTAAGGTTCTAACTCCTTCCAATCTTGCAACAGGAGCAAAGGTTTCTCCATAATCTATGCCTTCTTCTTGAGAGTATCCTTTGCATACCAATCTAGCTTTGTTTTTGGATACTTTACCATCTTCAGTCAACTTGTTTCTAAATACCCACTTGGTTCCAATTACATTCTTATTTTTAGGCCTTGGTACAAGAGTCCATGTCTTGTTCTTCTCTATCTATTCTATTTCTTCGTTCATTGCCTCAATCCAGCTATCATTTGCCAATGCATCTTTAATGCTTCTAGGTTCAAAATCAGCAAGTAAGCAGGTATTTTTTAGCTTGCTTCTTGTCAAGGTTCCTTCATATTTGTCTCCAATGATCTGATCTGGTGCATGATGTCTTCTAACATATTTAGCTAATACAGGTTCTTTGCCTCTTGAATGAGTTTCACTGCTATCTCCTTGTGCTTCAATTTCATGTTCAGGCTGTTCTGATTCGGTAAGAATTGGCTTGGGCACTTTAGACTCGGTAGATACTGAATGTTGTTGTGTCTCAGTTTGAACTATTTGCAACTTGGTTACTGATGATTCTAGAGTTGAGGATTCTTGAGTGAACGGAATGCTTGGTATAGTATCTGGTTCAATGTAAACAAATCTTCTGTGATCTTTAGGTACCTTTTCGCTTTCTTCTTCAGATTTGTCTGCAAACTCATCAACTTTCACATGTGCACTTTCTATGACTTTGTGAGTGGATAGATTCAAACATCTATATGCTTTGCTTTTGCAAGAATATCTTAAGAATATTCCGTCATCACCTTTTTCATTAAATTTTTCTTTTCTAGATTCTTTCAAAATATAACATTTGCTTCCAAATATTTTCAGATAACTTACATTGGGTTTGTAACCATACCATAATTCATAGGTAGTTTTGAATGAGTCCTTCAACTGTACTTGGTTTAAGGTATGAACTGCAATGCTGATGGCTTCCTTCCAATATTTGATAGCAACCTTCTTTTCTATCATCAGGGTTCTTGCACAATCCATGATGGATCTGTTTCTTCTTTCAGCTATTCCATTTTGTTCAGGAGTTCCTGGTGCTGAGACTTGTCTTTTAATACCTTTTTCAATGCAGAAGTTGTTGAATTCATGTGAGATGAATTCACCACCTCTATCTAACCTTAAGAATTTTAGTCTCTTTTCTGTTTCTTTTTCTACTCTTGCCAAATACCATTTGAATTTCTCAAATGCTTCTGATTTATTCCTTAGATACATGGCAGTCATCATTCTTGAGTAGTCATCAACCAAAAGAATGAAAAAAATTTCTCCAGTATAGCTTTCTATTCCAATGGGTCCACATAAATCAGTATGCACAATTTCTAATATATCTTCAGACTGATAGTTCTTACTTTTAAAACTAGTCTTTCCCATTTTAGCAATCTGACAATTCTTGCATAGTCCAACCTCAGATTTCTTAATGTTAGAAATGCCTCTTACTTTCTTGAATTTGCTTATTTTTACCAGGTTATCAAAATTGACATGACACAATCTTTCATGCCATAACCAACTTTCTTCAATTTAAGCAATAAAACATGAGCATTCACCAAGTTCTAGACAGAACAAGTTACCTTTAGTTTGGGTGCTAGATCCTATCAGCTTTCCTTGCTCATTCAACAATCTTGCCTTTCCATGCATGAATTCCACCTTGAATCCAATATTGAGTAACTGTGCCATGCTTAGCAAATTATGTTTAAGACCTTCAACCCAATAGGCATTATTACATACAAGTTCTTTGGTTAGACAAATTCTTACTCATTCAAGAGTCATATGGTGTGAGCAGCCACTTTCTATAATCCATGTATCATTCTTACTTATATGAGAAACAAGTGCCATTTTATCTTCTTCATCACTATCAGAATCATCTTTAACAGAAATATAAACAATTTCATCCTCACTATTATCAAAATCTTTAGAATTTTCATCCATGAAGCATGATTTCTTACCTTTGTTCTTGGATGTTTTGGAGTCTTTCTTTCCATTCCATTTCTTTTCATCATGGTTTTGCTTGTTTGGACACCTTGCTGCAATATGACCAATTTCTTCACAAGAAAAACAGATTAGAGGAACTTTACCTTTGTATTTTCCTCTGCCTCTAAAGTATTTCCTTGCTAGTAGAGCTTCAATCACTTCAAGGTCACTGTCTAAACTTTGGCTTGATTCATCTTCACTTTCTGACTGAGATTCCTTCTCCTTTTTGTTTTTCCCTTTGAGTGAGAGCTTGGCTTGAAATGTTGATTCAATGTTTTTGGAGGCTAGAACATAGTTATCAAAGTTATCTAGTTCAAATGCGGTTAGTCTTCCAACTATGGCCTCAAGATTTATCTGATGATTTACTTCACACCTTCTTTCCTGAAGCAAGGTTCTGAGAACTTTTCTTATAACTGTTTCTCCTTTGATATCACCTCCAGATGCTCTGATTGCACTCACATATGCTTTAACTCTTTCAACATACTTTGCAATGTTTTCATCCTCTTTCATCCTCATTTGATCAAATTGTCCTCTTAGACTTTCTGCTTTTGCTCTTCTTACATTATCATCTCCTCCATAGATCTCTTTTAGCTTGTTTCACATCTCAAAGGTAGTTGTGCAGTCCTTAATGTCATCAAATTCTTCATAACTGAGAACGGATGCTATATCTATCATCATATTGTTGTGAGTCTTCTTTTCAGCAATTTCATTGATAGACAATGTGCTAGGAGGTTCTTCATATTTTTCTTCAAGGTATTTTAGTCCAATATCACCAACAGTAGCCAGATGAAGTCTCATCAATCCTTGCCATGCAGAGAAGTTATCTCTATTGAGTTTTGGAATTTCTCTTTTGTAAGACATCTTGATCTTTGGCTTAGATCCTTGAAATCTTTTCTTGCAAGCACCAAAAGCTCTAATACCAATTGTTGGAAAAGAGAATAGAGTAACTGAGAGGGAGAGGGGGTGAATCAATTATTCCATAAACTTTGTTCAGTCCCTAAGATGTCTAAATATACCCTTGATCTGATTAATAAAATGTTGAAACTTGATAATGCAGTAGATGATAAATATTAAGAACTGATATGTTATCATGCACAAAGTAATTCAGTAATTAAGAGCACATGAGACACCAGTTTTAACGTGGAAACCCAATATGGGAAAAACCACCAATGTAACTTTTCACTCTTCTGAAGTGAGCCCTGTTAGGAGCCAACCCTGTTAAAGGTTACAAAAACACACTGTTAGGTGTGACCCTGTTAAAGGATTTAATTGCCCTGTTAGGAGTGGCCTTGCTAGAGGTCTTTAGAACAATTCAACTGAACTGTCACCTTGTTAGAGGATTTATTGAATGGTTGTTAAACCAACTCTGTTAACAGATTTTGAATACACTGTTACAATGGTTAGAAAGAAACAATGAAATGACCTGATATAATGTGCAACTTATCTTTGCTGATTGCATATCTCTGTTATGCTTGACTGGATCCTTACTGATCAAATACAACTTTGCAGCTCCTTCAACACATCTGATCCTTCATCAGACTTTTCTCAACATTCACCTTTTCATACTATAATTCGCATTCATAACTTCTCTTTCACAATTACACACTTTAATCCATAACTTGAATGACCATATATACCTTTCAAATTATCTAAGTCGGCTCGAATTACTGGCTATTCAAACAATTACAACAGTCGGCTAGAAGTAATTAATTTTCACATCCTAATACTGGCCGACCCTACACGAAAAACTTTGTTCAAAAAATAATTCCTGTGTTAACCGACTGAGCTTGGTGTATACAGCGAACTTTGTGACAATCCTTCAGTTGCTGGGAGAACTCGGTAAGTACTAAGTTTCCTGAGATAACCAAGTAAGCTCGGTGGAAACTACCCTTTGGGGATCGAGTGAAGCTCGGTTAACACTAACTTCTTCATGATTCATTTGATGACCGAGTGAGCTCGGTGGAAACTAACCTTTGGAGACTGAGTGAATCTTGGTTAACACTGACTTTTCCATAATTCATTTGATGACCGAGTGAGCTCGGTGGAAACTAACCTTTGGAGACCGAGTGAATCTTGGTTAACACTGACTTTTCCATAATTCATTTGATGACCAAATGAGCTCAGTGGAAACTAACCTTTGGAGACCGAGTGAATCTTGATTAACACTGGCTTTTCATATTTCTTTCGTTGACCGAGTTAGCTCGGTTAACACTGTCTTCCACATTTCCTTCGATGACCGAGTGAGCTTGGTTGGCACTGTAAATTGCATTGCAGACTGTCTGAGCTCGGTGAACTTGAGACTAATGACTGTTATGAGATTTTTGTGACATCAAGGACAGAATTATCCAACAAGTGTGACCACCTTTTCTATTTGCATTGAAAATTCTAGATATAGCTTGTGCCTTTTCTCTTCACATACTTCATTTCAAATCAATTTCATAGAGTTTTCCTTTGTCATTTTCTTCATGGTTGTTGAACCGGAATCCATTATCATGGTTTAGGGGTTTAGAAGTTGAACACTCACACTTCACTCAATTTAAACTGAATTCTCCTTCTCACTTCAAATCTTAAACAATTTTGCTCTGAAATATCTTGCAAACAATTTCTCACTCAAATTGCTCCAAGTTCATTCTTTGCTCTCGAAATGCAAGGTAACCAAATGAATTTCTTTTTCCCTATTAAATATGTAAAAAATAATATTTTAATGCACATTAGGGAAAGTTAAATTCTTAATACCCCTTGTTTGGTATTCATTGATAAACTTCATTAGACAGGGAATGTGCAAGATCATGGTCAACCAAACTATGGCCTTAAGTGGCAATGAAAAACTAGCAAATCAAGGTTATGTTAACTTGACACGTAATATTAAAGTAGTTATGGGATTTATATTAAAATTTTGTAACAAGAGAATCTATAGGAAATTGAATTTAATTTCTAAACTACTAGGCCTTATTTGGAGAAAAAATAATTTTATTTGTCAAAATTTTGGATTTTAATGCAGGACTTCAAAAATTTCAGGGTGAAAATAAAATGTAGACGTATGTCTAACCACCTTAATCAAAATCAAATGATAATATGTTTTAGTATAATTCTAGATAATAAAAAAGTAGACTCATGGCTAGATGTGATGCATATTTTTGGGTGTTTTTATTCCAAATAAATAATTAAATATGAATTTTCTACTATAACTTTTCTAGAATTAAAAAACTCCCGTGTTTGACCACCTTAACTAATTGAAAACTTTACCAAATTAATTATTTTTCCATTATACTAGGCGAAGCATAGAATGTGACATAGCTTTTGGATTTCAAAAATGTATACCGTTCAAAATTTATAGCTATTTTCAATTAGTATGTCAATCAACACTTTACAAAAATCTTCATTAAAAATTAACTAATAAATATATATCAAAGTTAGAATTTGACAGCAATTATATTGATGAAATCTTGAGAGTGCTATAAAAAACAACTTTTCATTTCATTGAATTTTGATGAAAATAATATTGTTAGATGGCTAATCAAAGTCTAAATGTCAGTGAAACCTTTCTTGTAAACATGTTTTCTGAGTTGACCAAATAGGTTTGGTAAATACCAAGCCTAATCAGTTACCCGAAATATGGTGGCCAAAATTCTTTCAAACATTCATAGCCCAACCCAAATTTTGGAAATTTTGAAGTGAAACAACCCAAATTTTGGAGGGAAACCAAAATTTGGGAAGTGTGGGCATTATTATTATTAACTACTATTATTATATTTGATTATGATTATGATTATTATTATTAGATATAATATACTAATCTATATAATTATTATTATGACTATAATTATTAAATATAATATAGTAATAAATATGATTATTATTATAACTAAATATAATATAGTAATATATATGATAATAATTATTATTATTAAATATATATATATATATTAATATTATATGATTATTATTATTATTATATTAAATATATAGTATTATATTATTATTAAATATAATATTGTCATTAAATGGATTGACTTTTGATGCATTAGAACCAACCAAATAGGTCCCTAGGGGTCTTAGGGACCCTAGGGACATATGATGTCATCAAATGCATTGAAAGGGGTCATAGGTTATCCTATGACCCCTTTCAACACATTTGAATCAACCAAATAGGTCCATAGGTGTCCTAGGGCCCCTAGGGACATATGTTGTCATCAAATGCATCGAAAGTGGTCATGGATTATCCTATGACCCCTTTCAATGCATTGGAACCAACCAAATGGTTCCTTATCACTACAAACCTAATAATCACATTTTTTGTTGGTCATTTTCATAGATTTGGTGAAAGATGATTTCTTAGGGCCCATATGATCTGAAAAGGTTCTATAATGTATGATTAGGTGTCTGATATTCTTTTCTGAATGGAGAATAGTAGTTGTCAAAAGGCTAAATGCAAAAGGAAGGTATCGAATGAAGACATTGCAGCATATAGGGAAAGGGACAAGGTAAATCACCAAAGAAAGAGACAAGGTATGTTAAATGTGAGTCAAGTTGACGATGTATTGATCGAAGGTGAAATCATAGAGTGAGATAATGAATATGTAAAGTTGGGGAATGAAAATGTACCAATTGGTACCAATTGATAATGATAATGTTGGTATTGAAAATTTAGAGAATGAAAATTTGGAGAATCAAATTTTACCAATTCATAATGTAAATGGCATGATTGACCATGTCGAAAATGACAATGCACAAAATTTGTACATATCTCCTAATTATAATTGACATGAAGGTTCTAGAACACCAAAATAGATAATTGAAATTAATGAAATGATTATTGCCAATTTGGAAGGGAAAAAAACATAAAGAACCATTCGGTTATGGGCTTCAAGACTATATAAGATGTTTTTCGGCAACAAGATAGTGGTGGAGCAATCTCAAATTTTTATCTACTTATTAAAGATGCAAAAGATGAGAGTGTAAAATTACAAAACTGTCACCTTTCAGGCTAACTTATCAAAATGATTGAATTTGAGTAATTCTATCTAAAAGTTATTTTTTTTCAAACATATGATCTTAGATAAATTATTCATTCTAGCTAATTTATATATGGTTTCACACTTTTCCAATTGGAAATGTCTATTAAATGCATGTTTTATACTTGTTTGTACCCAATTACTAAAGAAATAAAATTATTTCAGAAATGTGGCATTTCAGTAACTCTTATTATTTTTTATGATATATTTTTAATAACCTATAAACACCATTGTAAAGAGCTCAATCTCAAGAATATTTTCATATAGAGTTTATAGTGTTTTAATTAGATATAGTATATTATTATTAAAAAAAAATTATAAGGACATATTTTAACACTCGAAAAGATGTTGATTTTGAGAAAGGAAAAAATATTTAATTGAATATATAAAAAAATAAAAATTATATGACATTCTATAGAAGAGATTCCTCTTCTAGAATGTATAATTCTTCTCCTAGTTAGAATAGATTTGTTTTGAAAAATCTGGTGGGAGATGAAAACTATCCATTTAAGGTGAGTTGAGATTTGAATCATTATAAAAGAGAAAATATAGGTCTAAAGATTATTTTTGTTTTTTATTATTCTAGCTATATATGTTATCTATAACATAGTCTAAGATGAAGGGAAAATAAGTTTATTTCCATACAGATAAATGTGGTGGGAACTAGACCCTTAATTTTCGGTGTTTTCCAGCAGCTAAAAAATTGTCTATAATAATTAGAAAAATAAACAATTCTTATTCCAAATATTTATTAAAAATTATAATTATAATAATAATAAATTAGAAAGGAATACTATTATTGTGAAGAATCTTTTCAGTGTTCTCAATAGCATTGGGAAAAATAGTAGGGAGAAGAATGAGAGAGTTTCTTGAAGGGTTATTATGACCTCTTTAGCAAGTAATAATTTGAGAAAGGATAGATATATGAGACAAAATTGTATTGACTTGAACCTAAATTGTACTACTTTGAGAAGAGCACTTAGTAGATGAGAGAGAATTGATGATCCTCTTCAAAATGAAACATGGGCTTTTGGTGGGAGACTTCTACATATTGATAAGAAGCTATCCAATGATGTGAAAGAAGAAATTAAATAGTTTTGGAACTCTAGCTCAAGAGTATCACCCTATGCTAAAGACATGTTAATGTTGAGAATTAGCATTAGAAATCGCACACCACATACAAAACATTATTTAGAGGTAAGTCAAACTATGTTGTTCAAAGAATTTAGAGTGAGTCATCCAAGATTTCATACATCACAAAGGGCTTTTGAATCTTTGAAGCCACTTTATTGTGTGTCACTTAAAATTTGAAATACATGTTGTTGCAAATATCATGTCGAGTTTTCTATGCACCATGGACTATTACACTCCATCTGTTCTACTTCACATAGCAAAGAAATGTTGGAGAATTGTGGTGTTGGTGGCCTTCCAAAATCATCAAGACACTTGTTAGATCAATTTTTATGTCATAGAGTTGATGGTTATTTCTTTTATAGAAATGCTTTCTTAAATGAGAAGTGTTCAGAATGTGGTGTCTTATCCAAGTTTGACACATGCTTCCAAGAGGGGTGCGAACAAGATCTTGGGAAGACAATACTAAAAAAATGGTATACGAAATGGTGAAATACACATCGAAGAGTGGGGGTGAGGGATCTAGATGTGAATTGGTTGCAAAAAAAATTACTGTGGCTAGTTTTATTTCAGATTTCAAGACAAATCTTTTCTACAAATATGCAAAACATAGTCACAAGTCTTAGTGGTTGGATCAACAATTTAGAATGTTTAAGGATATTTTTCCTATTGGCATTTTTATATTAGTTGTTGACTTTGTTGAGAACTACACATTGCAGCCTCAAAATGAGACACAATCTTAGCATAACAACTCCATCCAGATTGTTATTTTTGTCCACATAATATATAGACATGCCCCTAATCATGTGGAAGATAATCGAAAGATTATTAGATAGTACCATTTTTATATGAGTGATAATAGATCTCACTCTCATGAGTTTGTGCAACATTGTTTCAAGAATTTTATTTATTTCTTAAAGGAGCATGACATTGCTATGGATAGACATATCATTTAGTTAGATAATTGCACAAGTCAATTCAAGAATGCTCACATGCTTTATTGGTTGTGTTGGATGCACATAGAGAGGGGGGTGCCTCATATTTGGAGGTTTTTTAAGTTTATCCATGGGAAAGGGGAACATGATGGCACAAGGGCATGCATGAAGAGAGCTCTAGTTAAGAAGCATTTGAAGATTTTAGGAGAAGAGCTTTTTGATGCTCATGGCATTGTCAATTGGTGTAGTTCAGCTTTTTGATGCTAGTAGAGCTTTAAGCTTTTTGATGTTAGTTGAGGAAGGGTCCATAGGTGATAGATCAGATTGTGCTATAGTGAGAGACTCATAAAAAATGTATTCATTTTGGAGCTCTGATTCTAGTACATGGAACATTTCGACAGGATAGCTAGTTTGCTTTTGTCTTAGTTGTTTTCAGTGTGATTGGGCTCACTGTGAGTTGAGTGAGTGGGTGGACATATGGATTCCACATTATCTTACTCCATTGTCTATCATACACTCTCTTAGAAATGATGACATGGAAAGTTCACTTGAGCATAACCATCTATCAAATCTTCTTTAGCTAGGACATGTCTTTGCATTGATTTGACCACAAGGGAATGATGATAAATCAAATTATTGATTAGCACGTTGTGTAAGAGGTAAAAAAAAGCTTACACAAGTGATCACATATGATAATGGATTCACATTTCCTATTGGTTTAGTAATTATTTCTGGAACATGGTTGCAAACATACATGCTTAGAAGGAATGTAATTCCTATATTCAAAGACTATCAAAAGCACAAAACAATTCTCATATATTTGCATCTAATTATAGAAAAAAATGAGAAGTTGTTAAAACATCAAGGAAGACCAAAAGTAAAATAAATTTTTACTATTAGTAATGCTGATCATGAAGCCCTATTAGAGACCCTAAAATAGAGAGAGGATCCTACTAGAACACTCAACTAGGTATATTTACTTATTATGTTATTTTGTTCATAATGATTCGATGAATTACTGATTATCTTGTTTAATACAATAAGTTACTAATATTTTTATTATATTAGAATGTAGGTACATCATGAAGATTAGCCATGCATGAAGATAAAATACTAAATAAGGAGCAGAATAAAGAAAAATCTATTCTATTTTTGACACTATGATTTTTTACACTACTTTTTTTGACACTACTATTTTTTACACTACAATTTTTGATAACTGTGTATTGATATAATAATGGTGAAACACTTGAGGTATTGTAAGTGTAAAATTTTTTATTAAATGTAAGAAACAAAGATGATTTTACTTAATGCAATTTATGTGGAGGGACCTTAAAAATGATGATTTTAATACATACTAACACCAAACTTGCAATGTGCCCAATACCAAAACCTTGAGAGAGGTAAAAAAATAATATTTTTACTTAGTACTAACCCTAGTGACAACCTTTTTCTAGCTACAAAGAGTTTCCATTGTTCACAGCCATCCCATACTGAAAAGTCTCCAAGGTGCTTTAAGTGTGTTTCGAGGTCGATACTCTGAGGGTCGTAACTTAGAGCTCGTGGGGGCTATCAATGAAATGTTAAATGCTATAGAATGGTCATGTTGAGGCCTAAAATAAATTATCTCATTTTTGATAGATCACTTTCCATTTGGATTCGGCATAGCAATCTTGCTCGATGTCAAAACTCGCAGTGTGCCTTAGTTCATAGGTTCATCACAATGTAACTTTGAAACTGCTGATCTTGGCATCGAATCATTAGTGTCATTAGCTATGGATGGGCAAGTGAACCCTATTGAAACCCTATTTCTATCTATAGAGAGCCTCCTTCATTTGTGACCACCTCGTACTAAAGAGTCTCCAAGGTGCTTTAAGTGCATTTCAAGGTCGATCTTTTGAGGTTCGTAACTCAAAGCTCGTAATGACTATCAATAAAATATAAAATGCTATAAGATTATCATGTATAATTCTATAATAACCTATCTAATTTTTGAGAGATCATGTTCTGCTTGGATTCAACACAATGATCTCGCTCGATGCTAAAACTCATAGTGTGCCTTAGTTCATATGTGCATCACAGTGTAACTTTGGAACTGTTGATCTTGGCATCAAATTGTTAGTGCCATTAGCTCCAAATGGGTGAGTGAATCCTAGTGACATTCTTATTCTAGCCATGAAGATCCTTCATCATTCGTGACCACCCCATACTGAAGAGTCTCCAAGGTGCTCTAAGTGTGTTTTGAGGCCAATCCTCTGAGGATTGTTACTTAGAGCTCATAAGGGCTATTGATGAAATGTTAAATGCTATAGGAAAATCATGCTGAGGCCTAAAATAACCTATCTCATTTTTGAGAGATCAAATTCCATTTGAATTTGGCACATTGACCTAGCTTGATGCCAAAACTCATAGTGTGCCTCAGTTTATAGGTGCATCGCAATGTAACTTTGAAACCATTGCTCTTGGCATTGAATCTTCATCACCATTAGCTCAAAATGGGTACTTTAACCCTATTAATATCCTTTTTCTAGCTGCAAAGATCATCCATCATTTGCGGCCACCCTGTATCAAAGAGTCTCTAAGGCACTATAACTATGTTTCGAGGTTGATCTTTCAACGGTCGTAACTCAGAGCTCATGGGGGATATCGATGAAATGTCAAATGATACAAGATGAAAATACATAGGCCTAAAATCACCTATCTTATTTTTGAGAGATCACATTCTATTTCGATTCAGCACAATGATCTCGCTTGATGCCAAAACTCGCAATGTGCCTTAGCTCATAAGTGCATCAGAGCATAACTTTAAAACTACTGATCTTGGCACCAAATTTTTAGCACCATTAGCTTTGGATGGGTGGGTGAACCCTATTAACACCCTTGGTCTAGCCATAGAGAGCCTCCATTATTTGCGCCCACCCCATATCAAAGAGTCTCTAGCGTGCTATAAGTGTGTTTTGAGGTCAATCTTCTGAGGGTCATAACTCGGAGCTCATGGGGGCTATCAATGAAATTTAAAATGATATAGGACATTCATGTCAATGCCTAAAATAACATATCTCATTTTTTATAAATCATATTCTGGTTGGATTCGGTACAACAATCTCACTTGATGCCAAAACTCACAGTATGTCTTAGTTCGTAGGTGCATCACAGCATAGCATTGAAACTATTAATCTTGGCATTGAATCATCAGTGAAATTAGCTCTATATGTGTGGGTGAACCCTAGTGACACCCTTTTCCTAACTATTAAGAGTCTCTGTCATTCACAGCGACCTCGTACTGAAGAGTCTCCAAGGCACTCTAAGTGCGTTTTGAGGTCAATCTTCTAAGGGTCATAACATGGAGCTCGTGGGGGTCATCGTTGAAAAATAAAATGCTAAAAGACATTAATGTCAAGGCCTAAATCAACCTATCTCATTTTTGAGAGATCACATTCTATTTGGATTCGGTATAGTGATATTCCTCAATGCCAAAACTTGTAGTGTGCCTCAATTCATAGGTGCATCACAGCATAACTTTGAAACCACTAATCTTGGCATTGAATAATTAGTACCATTAGATATAGATGGGTGGGTGAACTCTAGTGACACCCTTGTTCCATTCATGGATAATCTTCATCATTCACAACCACCCCAAACCGAAGAGTCTCCAAGGTGCTCTAAGTGTGTTTTGAGGTCAATCTTCTGAGGGTCGTAACTTGAATCTCATGATTGCTATTGATGAAATGTTGAATTCTATAGGATAGTCATGCTAAGGCATAAAATAATCTATCTAATTTTCAAGAGATCAAATTCTATTTGGATTTGGCACAATGATCTCGCTCGATGCCAAAACTCATAGTATACCTTAGTTCATAGGTGCATCACAAAGTAATTTTGAAACTACTAATCTTGGAATCAAATCATTAGCATCATTAGCTTTGTATGGGTGAGTGAACCCTAGTGACACCCTTATTCTAACCACAGAGAGCCTCCATCATTCGCAACCACCCCATATTGAAGAGTCTCCAAGGTGCTCTAAGTGTGTTTCAAGGTCGATCTTCTGAGGGTCATAACTCAGAGCTCATGAGGACTATTGATGAAATGTTGAATTCTATAAGATGGTAATGTTGAGGCCTAAAATAAACTATCTCATTTTCAAGAGATCACATTCCATTTTGATTTGACACAATAATCTCACTCGATGCCAAAACTCAAAGTGTGCCTTAGTTCATAAGAGCATCATAGGGTAACTTTGAAACTGCTGATCTTAGCAAGAAATCTTCTATGTCATTAGCTTTGTATGGGTTGATGAAACCTATTGACATCCTTATTTTGACCATGGCCACCCCATACTGGAGAGTCTCTAAGGTGCTCTAAGTCTATTTTGAGGTCAATCTTCTAAGGGTCATAATTGGGAGCACATGAGGGCTATCGATGAAATTTAGAATGATATAGGATGGTGATGCCAAGGCCTAAACCTATCTCATTTTTGAGAGATCACATTCCAGCTAAATTTGGCACAATGATCTTGCTTGATTCCAAAACTCACATTGTGCCTCAGTTCATAGGTGCATCACAGCATAACTTTGAAACCTCTAATCCTTGCATCGAATCATCAATGCCATTAACTGTAGATGGGCGGGTGAAACCTAGTGAAACCATTTTCTCTAGCCATGAAGAGCCTCTATCATTCATAGCCACCCTATACTAAAGAGTCTCCAAGGTGCTCTAAGTCCATTTCAAGGTCGATATTCTAAGGTTCATAACTCTAAGCTTGTGGGAGCTATTGATGAAGTGTTGAGTGCTACAAGATGGTCATGTCAAGGCCTAATATAACAGATCTCATTTCCAAGGTTCTCTGATTGCGTTGGGGTAGGTGAACCATAGTGACATCTTAAGGGTTTGTAATGATTATTTCAAACTAAATATTGCATCAAAATTTGATAATAAAGGTTGTTAAAATGTTATTCACAAATTATTGCATTTGAATCGAATATAATAAACATGATCAAAATGAATGATATTCCATAAACATGAACGATACACATGATCCATGATAAATTTAACAATACTATACTAAATTAATATCTATATCATTGTGCACATAAATGACAAAAATATATATCAAAATAAATGCATCCATAGACAAATTACACACACACACACACACACACACACACACACACACACACACACACACACACACACACACACACACACACACACACATATATATATATATATCAAAATTCATGTATCTATAGAAAAATTATGCAAATATATATCAAAATACATTGATCCATATACAAAATTTATCTAGTCATGCCATTGAAATTTGTATAATATCAATGTTTCTATATACAATGTGGCATATGACATCTCAAAATGTCTCATGATGCATCCTATCACAACTATACTATCATATGTTGTTGGTGGATGATTAAAATCTAGCCTCTTCATTGTACTAGGTGGATTAGATGCCTCCTACATTATAAAAAAAAAAGGAAAACCCAAAGTTAGACTAGTAAATTTATTTGATTCTATGTATCTAACATTGAATTACTCAAATACATAATGGCCCTTTTTTAACAAAGATTAATAGTATTAAGCTTTCATCATAAATACCTCTCTCATTGACCTCCTATGCTAGTCAAGAGTTTTCTCATATATCCTTGACAATCCTTGAACCTTGTTGATTGTGGCCTATGTATGTTCAAGGATGTTTGTCAAATGAATCCACAACTTAAAATATAAAATTAAAAATGATAGCATGCTAAATTTATAACATATAATCAAGAATTAAAACTACATCTTACCTCTGTCCAATCCTCCTCTAGATATAATGGGTGCATCAACAAATATACAAAACTCTGGCATCCAACCTCCTGTGCAGTAGGTGTTTCCTATGAGATACACCAATTTAGTTGTTAACATCATAGAAATCAGTTTTGAATTTATTTATGAAAATAAGGAAAATAAAAATAAAATGATACTTATATATATGATGGGGCTCTCACTACGAATGGAAATGCCACAGAGTCTGTGATGTAGAATCTACCTAGACTCATCACCAATAGCCATGCCTTAGACAATAAAGAATGTAATTAAATTTAATTACCACAAATATTTTACAAGAATGCATCAATATTTAATCACTTTAAAAGCACATATTTATCTTTCCCTTGTCAATGGGTTGTACCTCATCCCCCGCACCCTACCCCCCACTGACAAGTGATACCTGAAAGAGAAAAGAAAGATTAGAAACCATATATGCTCCAATATCAAATAGAAAAAATAATTAGAACACAACATAATGTATCATAGATGTCTCAAGGCAAAATGAAATAGCCAAGAACATGACATTATCAACCTTTCTAAGCTCCGCCTTAGTCATTAACTAAACATGAATGAATATCACATACATGTATAAGTCAATATGGGTTAAAAATTAAAATTAATATATTATAAAGATTAACTTTAAATTGCATATGTCATAAGAAAAACATGTACACATGTACTAACATAGAAGTATTCCATGCCTCTACATGCCCCTCCTCTCTTATGTAAGGGCATGTAGCTTCTATATGTGCATCTGATGTATCCTCCTCAAATACAAACTGATACTCAGAAAGATCACCTATGTGACCTAGACAAATATTCTTTCACATTATGCAAGTATGGGACACATAAACATGTGATCATCTCACCAATGATGAACTCATGCCAACATCATGAACACAAGGAGGCAACACTAACCTAGCCTACGATATCAATAGGCTACTCAATCTATGCATGGCTCTAATAGTTTGAGAGCTAGCCTTTGCAATGATATTAGGATGTTGCATTGGAGGAGTGGGGGAGACATTAGTAGGGGGAACAAAAGTGCCAACTTTCTTCTACTGGGAAAAGGGTCTATCCTGAGGAGCTTCTCCTCCTACACCCATGTTTGGCCTCATGCTCCAATAGTTCACCTTGAGGTGCAACACAAATTCAGCATACAATTTTCTAATGAAATAAAATGGCACCTCTAAATTTCTATGTGGAGGGATGTCAAAAACCATCCACCAATGATCTTAAAAGTTTGCACACATAGCCTCATTTGTGCACCATTTAATTGATAGTTTGGGCTTTGTGCATTCTACTTGTTTACTAGTTTTTGGGTGCACAAAAAGGCTAACTATATCATCTTTAGTTATATTTAGCACGACAACCTCATCATAGTCCAACCTATCATCAAACATGACATGCATTTCGTCACACCAATGAAGAGCAGCATTTTTTTCATTGGTAAATATTTCAAAACTATCCACTATGGTGTTTAACATGGATAGCATGGGAGCCAATGCGGGTATAGTGTTACATGTGGTTTGTAAAACCCTCAGTTTGGCAAGATTTTCAAATATCAAATCTTCAATTCGAGGATGGTTTTTAGGGGTATGGGATCATTTGGTGGATGGTTTTGAGGGGGTACTTGATCATTTGGTGGAGGGTTATGAGGAACATTGTTTCCTGCCTTAGTATTATCATTTGGGTTAGCCGTACCTATTAATTTGCAAAACATAATTTCTATTAAGAACCACCTATATTTCGACAATTTCTATTTAAAAAACCTAATTTTTAACAAATTAAATTTAAAATAACTAATTTAAAATAATATTCATTCAAAACATTTTTAAAAAAAAAACTTACCCTTATCTAATACCCAATCCAAAATCTAATACCCAAATGGAGGTCAATTATTAAACCAAAAAAAATGCAATGTAAAAAGAGCTCTCATGTTTTTTTTAAAAATATATATGTTGTAGGTTTCGGGTATCCGATATGAAATTATATACACAATTACTAATCAGATACCTAGTAAATAGGTGCCTCTTATTCCAAATGCTACATCTTCTAGCTTCCTATATACAATTGCTTTCCTATTTTAGTTTGTTATTTTTGCTCATGAATCCATGGATTGAATATTTTCATAACTTAGGAGAAACACCCTATAGTGTCATAGAAATATTTTTTGTGTCAATCACCAGTTGTTCTAATTACATCTGCCTACTTTTGCTTTTGTCACTTTTGAGATTCCTCTTAGGGAAGATCTCTTGTGTCAGTCACTAGTTGTTCTAACTGTGTTTGCCTACTATCGCTAGTGTCACTTTTGAGATTATTCTTATAAAAAATCTCTCACATTAGTCACCAATTGTTCTAACTATGTCCACATACTATCATTAGTGTCACTTTTGAGATTCCTGTTATGGAAAATCTCTCGCATCAATCACCAGTTGCTCTAACTACATCTATCTACTATTGCTAGTGTCACTTTGGATATTCCTCTCATAGAATATCTCTCACATCAGTCACTATTTTTTGTAATTATGTTTGCCTACTATTTCTTATCTCAATTTTGAGATTCCTCTCATGAAAGATCTCTTGCATCAGTCACCAGTTGTTCTAGACAGTGTCTATCTTCTGCTGCCAAGTTTCCTACTAATTTTGTTCTCTCTAAAGATTCCTCTTTGACATTAGTCACCAATTGTTTTAACTAAGTCTATATACTATTTTCAACCTACTAAATAGATTTCTTTCATATATGTTCTGAACATTGACACTTGACATCAATCCTATAACATAGAAAATGAACTCAAAATTATGAACTTGTTTGGGATATGTTGAGCTTTTCTTTGTTTGTTTTTCTTTCACTTTATCATGTCTCTTCAAGCCACTCAATGATGTCTCTTTTGACTAGATAAGTGAGGACCAAGGGCATGATCTTTTCCTTTCTTTCTATTTGAGGGTTTAGTTCCAATGAACTGAAGCATCCATATATAAGGGGTGTCCACTATAAGAGCCTCTATCTTGTATTGATTGGTCATGTGTACCTTGACTCATTTTACATGGACTCTTCATTGAGGTTGGTTCTTCTCCTTGCTTTTTGGAGTAAACTCTTTATGCTATAATAGATATTGATACTCATCCTACTAAGTGAACACATGGGTCACTGCGAGTATACCTAGCATACTTTTGTCTTAGATTACCAACACAAGGGTTTTTGTAGATAGAATACTTATTGATTACTTAGCATAAGAAGGATCTCTCATGTATCTGGTGTGTTTGCATGTAAGAAACATTTTGGTCATCCTAGTATTTATGCTCTGATGCTTATGTCAACTTTTTATATTTAAAGGGACACATGTTCTAGTCATTTTGGCTTCTTGTACCTTGAATGCTTACATTTAATCTTGAAAAATCTAGAACATATGTTCTATTCATATTTCTAGAATTGCAATGTTAGTGGGAATTGTATGAAATTTGAGATTTAGCTACATGTTGAGTGATGACAATTGTTGAAGCCTGGTAACTAGACTTAGGGTTGCATCTAGCATAGAAATGCATTGCATAAGGGCATGGTTCAATCACTAATCTACTTCCATCCTCATTATGAGGGAGTTCTAGTTTCTTCAAAGTATCATGTTTCTTCATGACTGCACAAGCATTTAGTTCTTTGGTTTGTCCTATCGATCTTCATGGGATACCTATCACTATCAAAAAAATAGAGGACTGCATGAGATGTTAGTTCATTCAATTTTTTGTATTTCATCTACTTTCTATCATGATTCATCTCATCTACACTACATTCATACATCATATCAAATTTCCATTCATACTCATACAAACAACTATGAAGAAAGGAAGATGACACATGTGAATATACTTGAATCAAAATCTCATATATATATGGAGTCAAGTGTACATCACTACAAAATTGAATGCTACTCAAGTGCTCTTGATCTCAATATGATACAAAATGATGTTGACACACTAATCGATACACAGTTATAGAAAATTGGAAGAAAGTACATAAAATTTGTCCCTCTCCCTCCTCTACAGCTAGTGGAGGAGGAGGAGGCATATTTTTTCTCACTAGAGGTCGTGCACCTCTTGACTCTCTAGCATACTAGGGAAATTGGGGCACCTTGTTTGCCTCCTCTGGTACTACTGCAACATATGCCACATAGTAGTATGTTGCTCTCATTGAATCTCATCCTTTTGCTACTCTAATTTGGAATCCTTGTGCTCCTACTAGTCTCATAAGCCATGGATCTTTTGATCCTACTCTGATATCCTAGTGTCTCGTACTACAAGATGCATGTGCATCTCTCCTAGATGTCATTGTGCAGTCCTCACCCAACCTCTAGATTTCCTCAAGGCATCCTGGGTCTATGCCAAGATATCTCTACCTTGTGGCTTAGTAGTAGGCTAATCCTACATCCCCTCATCTCCAGCTACTTGCTTTTCATGTTGATCTAGTTGCTCCTCTATACAAGGCCTCTGTGTGTCCCCTCTAATGGCTCCTAGGGATCCCATATCACTGTGAGGGTCTCTCTATCCTATCCCACTATCACCAGCATCTAGATCTAATCCCATCTATCAAGAAGGAATAGGAATCTGTCAAGTCCTCTATATCTATCTCACTTGTTGTGGCTGTTGTGGTGGTGGTTGTGGCACCTGTACTAGCTATATGGGTATGGCCATCCCCACTTGGTTTGAGAGGTGAGGAATGGATTGACTTGCAAAGTGTGTTTGATATGTAGGCATCATCCCCCATCTACTATAGCTGGTAGGTAATCCCACTATGGTTTGCATATCAATCATTGAATGACTTGGGTCTAACCTCACTAACCACCCATGATCCAAATCTGTAGGGAGCCATGCATATGAATAGTATTCCTGTGAGATGTCCTGAGGCTGACCATATTGTTGCTAGACTCATATCAGTGAGAATCTCTCTATGACCTACGTGAAGTGACCGATTAGTGGTCGAGATACAAATATATATCCTAGCTATGTGGATGCATCATCCCTTGCCTTTGTCTCCTTCCATGGTCTCCACACCACTGCTACAAGGTCATCTATCTTACCTCTCTACTATTTAGTCTTTCTCCGAGCTACCTAGGTCAACTAACCTTTATATCTAAATATTTATGGCTCTAGAGGTTGTATCTCATCTGCAAAAATAGGTCTTGTAATGGAAAAATGTTCCCATGCCCATACCTAAAGAACATAGACCCTGTGGCCATGCTCTTCCTCTCATGATAAATAATCTCATGCATCTCATGGAACATATCAGCGAGCATGCATTGACCCCATCAATATCACTCTAGTTCCTCTAGCCTCAAGTGCAACATTCATCCCCATTCACACTCTAAACCATGTTGGCCTTTGCCAAGAATCAAAAAGAAACTAATGTACATACCAAGTATTGTTGCCAATCTGTGGATGTGACCATAGATATGCACTAGCTCATCCTAGGTGATGCATCTTCCCATGATAAGATCCTCCTAGAAATAGCCTTTAGTGCCTCTATACTTGTCCATGGCACTATATCATACACTGCTCATGGCCCATGGAATGGGATACATAGTATCTTTTAAATGTTCTCGAGAGTGATTGTCATCTCTCCCTTGAGAAAATGGAAGGTGTTCTTCTCTAAATGGAAACACTCAACCAGTGCAGTCAATATGCCTTGATCCACCAACAATGGGGGAATTTGACAAACATATGACAATCTAGGAGCGTCAATATGTTCCATGTTGTCATCATCTAGATGTCATAACAAGGCTCCATAACATGGGTAATGTGATCTAAATCTAACATCAAGAAAGCTAACCTATACACATGAAAACAACAAGCAAATGATCAATCTCAAATCGGAAAAAATGACAAATGAAAGCACAAAATGTCAACAAGAAATCAAATTTCCAACATTTAAATTTGCAATTTACACTAGATTTTGGCATGAGATTTCATATTCTTGCGTGAGATTACACATTTTCACATGAGGAAACACATTCTCATGTGAGAAAGTACAAAAGACTCAATGAAAAATTGCAAAGTTTAGGGTTTCTAATGCGAGATATGGGTATCTTTGGTATGAGGAAACCCACAATACCTGGTGAAGAAGTATTGGCTTAGTACTTCATGTGAAAAATGATTGGCTTGCACAAGGAACAACATTCTTGCATGAAAACTAACATGACAAAATTCAAAATGCCCTAAAAACCATGCTAAAATGACTCAAAAGAAGATTTTTTTCAATGCAAAGCAAGATTATCGATGACTCATCAGAGGTCCATAGTCTACTGACTGACTGTGTCACCTAAAGCACTCAAAATGATGCATGCGCATGGGGACCAACATCTTTCTCCTCAGAGCTCTCTTCTTCACAAAAGACAAAAGCATAAATGAATTGAAAATGACCCTTTAGGCCCTTATTTAAGTTTCAACATAATTTTTCAAAGTGCTCTAATTGGCGTGAAAATCACCTCTTGGCTAATTTGGCTGCTTTCAACCCATTTTTGGGATCAAATTCAAAATTTGACACGCTTAAATAACTCAAAATTGGTTTTAAAATTTTGGGACCAATTCGATTGAACACTTGTGCAGTCCAATTTTTTTGATACTTTGTGAATCTTGGAATCTTTTCAAATCACATTTTCTTCAAATTTTCAAATTTCTAAAAGTCAACTCTAGTCAAACTTGGTCTTTTGGACCTCGAAATCACTTCGAATTGACTCTAAATTTTCTTTAGATCCTTCTAATCTCATCTATACTCTTCTAAACCTTAGATTTTTTCATTATCTTCTAATATACTACTTTGCATCACTATTTTAGTGTATTCTCTTTCAATTTCTCTCTCGAGGGGGCAGGATGATTGCATTATTGAATCTTTCCAAATTGCCTTCAACTCAATCTGAGTCTTTTGTCCTAATTGCTAGGGGTACCTCATCAATCGGGGCATCTTTGTTCCCTCTCTTTGGCATCATATGTCATTTATCTTATCTTTTGATTAGCTGATCAATCTTATAATAGTCCTTGCTATAGTTCAATGGAAGGGTATTCGGACAATCTAACCCCAACTCCTAAGTATCAAGCCTCGTTCTAGGGATGATTCTATGACTCATGATAGGTCTTGTTATCTCTTTCATGGACTAGTATTCAGGTGTTATATCTAGACTCTAGGTGATTAAGCTTCATTCTAGAGATAATTCTAAATTCTTGTTAAAGATTAAGATTTGTTCTAGAGATAATCCTAACTCTTGCTGAGAATTAAGCCTCATTCTAGGAAAAATTCTAAGCTCTTGCTTTTGATCACTATTCAATGGACAGGTATCAAGATAGTCTAACCCTGACACTTGAGAATTAAGCCTCATTTAGGGGATAATTCTATGAATCATGATTAATCTTCTCATCTTTTAATGGACATGTATTAAGACCGTCTAACCCCGACTCTTGAGAATTGAGTCTCATTCTGGGAACAATTCTATGAATTTTGACAATATTTGTTCTATCAATCTTGGTATCTAAGTGTTCAATCTAGATTCTCTAAGGCTAAGCTTCATTCTAGAGATAACCTTAAAAAGCCTATCAATATCGGTATCTAGGTGTTCTATTTGGATTTCCTAAGGTTAAGCTTCATTCCAGAGATAACCTTAAAAAGCTTATCAATTGGTCTCTATATCATCAATTTTGGAACCAATATCATTTCTTGGTCTATGCTTCATACTTTAGATTTTGTTGAATCAATGTGCTACTCACACATTTATTTAAAGAAGGGCAAATGTAATACCCCAAAATTAGCACATTACCATGCTAAACCAATTCTGGTCTATTGTAAGTCATATTTTACCATACAATTCTAATTCTCATAATCGCTACTTAACCTAAGTGTCAAATGTAGAGAATCCCTATTCTATATTAATTACACTCTCTATTTAATTCCTAAGTATTGACTCAAATTAGATACATTAAACCTATTAATAAAGTTTAATTTAATTGTAAGTCTTCATACTTTGATTAAATTAATGTACAAGGGAATTAAATGTCTTTGATTTAATAATCTATATATCCTCATTTTAACTAATTGAGTTTAATTATTCAATTAATTAAGATTATGTATTTCTAAGATCATATTCTATTTTATTAAATTAAATATACTCTTCAAATTCTCTCTTCAGTTCAAAAATGGAAACTTTGAGTGAACTTGAATTGGATTATGGAATTAACTTAGTTAACTCTTTCTCACACTCGGAAGAGAATCAGTTTACTGTCCATGACACTTAGAATTGAATCAGTTAACTTCATTTGCACATGGGAGATTCCACTCTAACTGATCTCATTTCCAATCTCAGTCATTCATTCAAATTGATCGATTACTAGGATTCTATTTAAGAAGCCATCAATTCCTCATTTCAAAGTTTAATGATTGATCATATCAAACTTATGTTGAAATACTCATTTATCTTACATCCATAGTTTTTCATTTTCTAGCATAATAATCTCATTATAGCTTTAAATGCATACATTTAGTATAATTTTCTCTTTTTATTTCTAGATTAATTGCATAAATTTAGCCTTAATTGCATCTCATCTAGCTTAAATAAATCCTTCATTTGAGATGTCTGGCTACTAGCTTCTCTATCTGAGGGCAATAGCATAATCAATATAGTTAAGAGGCAACAGATCAAATTTTTGGACATCTTGGATGAATAATCCCATATTTATTTTGGGATGATCTCTCAACTAATGACAAGTTGAAGTGTGTGTGAAGATCGAGGCCCACATTTCCCACATACAGATATCACCTGCATACAAAAAAGTTCCAAATTCAATTACATAAATACTAGTAGATCAAAAACAATTTAGAAAAAACTTTCAACTTTAGAAGCTTATTATATTTGACTATATGTAACACTACACAATCTTAAGACAACTGGTTGCATTAAAGCATTGCTAAATTTAGATTAAACAATTTATTAGATATATTAAATAAAATAAATAATTTAACTATTTAATAATTTAAATAGTTTGTATAATATTTTAAAACACCTAAATTCATTTTGATAATTTATTTAATTCAAATTAATTAATTAATTTTAAATTTTAAAAAAATTATTAATCAATTTTGATACAGAAATAACTTTAAAAATCTAATTTCTAAATATTTCTTCAATAAAATTTAATGTAAAACTTTACATTTTTAGTACTACAAATGCAAATATGAACTAAATATAATAATTTTAAAAATAAAAATTTACCTTTAAATTTTTTTTTAAAAACTAATTTATTGAATTAAATATAACAATTTAAAAATAAAACTTTAGCTTTAAAATAAGAAAACCTATTTTATTGAATTAAATATAACAATTTAAAAAATAAAACTTTTCCTTTAAAATGAAAACCTATTTTATTGTTTAAATGGGATAAATATTTTAAGATCGTGCTAGCACATGTAACCTTGTGCAGACAACTTTTGGGTCATAAGGATCCAACCAAATCTGGTCTGGCTAGATTGGATCCTACCATAATTGTCTGTGTCATTCGATGTGGCACTTTCTTCATTTTTTTTTGCAATTTTGAAGAACTTAACACATCAGAGACCAATTTCATCATCAAAATTAGGGTTTCAAAAAAAATTTAAAAATATCATTGGATAGAACTTGTAGTATATATTATGCCAATATAGTTTTTTTTATAGGTGACACAATATCGATTACAATAAGTGCAAAATAATGCAAGTAGGTATTTCAACATTGAAGATGATGCACATTTGGAAAAATATTAAAATTAGTAGATGGTAAAAAAAAAATTTAATGATGAATTGCTCTAGACGAGAGCGTCCTCTTCTATAATGTATCACATTTGTAATTGTTAACATAGATTTACTAGGGAAAAAATGGTGGGAATGAAAAACCATTAAATTATAAAAAGTTCACCTTTAAATAGCTATAACAGACAAAATATACAATATGTCTAAAAACTTCTTTTTGATAGTTGTAGTTACATATTTCATCAACAACATACTTCAAATTTTGATGAAAATACATTTATTTTTAGTTATTTCTATGGTGGGAACTATAATCACTAATTTTCTCAATTTTTAACACTGTAAAAAATGGTTGTTGAATATTATAAAAATACACTATTTTTATTTTTAAAATTTTTTTAAAAATAACATATGTACACTTTATCCTTTTATACACATTTCATCAATTTAAACCAACTTAAAATTCAAAACGGAAATATGACTTTTACATTGTTGAAGTTTAACTCTCTTTTTTATGTTAGCCTTTTCCATTGTAAAAGGGTGACACATGTTTGCACTTTTACCCAATTTACTCTTTTTGTATACAAGATTTGTTTGCAATATGCATAAACCATAGTTTCTAGGATATTTTGGACTATAAAAAATTTGATTAGGTTCCCTAATCTTGTATTGGAAACTACTATTTGTCTTTAAGTATAAGGATGATATGCCAAACTAAGTTTCAAGTCAGTCTTCATCTTCTACTACAATGTCCACTAATAATATATCAGCAACTCAGAATCCTAGTCAAAATAAATGATTTATATTATTGTATGTAGTCTCACTACTTCCTAGGAGAAGAGATCATAAATTTGCACTACATCAAGAGTCTTTTTATTGACAACAAAATACACCATCTTGGAGAACTAGTTACATGAAAAATATGGAACTATGTCATCTTTATGTCCTAAAAAATCCTATTGTGCAAAGTTTATGACTATGTCCTCCCAAGGCCTTTCTAAAATTATTATAGATTTATACAAATTTTTATTTTGGCTGATTCACTTGGCCACTTAACATGTCCTCCACTTATAAATATATTTCCTTCTACTTCCTTATATATAGGGAACAATGCAACTCTTCTTCACCAAATGTATATTATGTTCAATTGCAAATGTCTTTCTAATCCTCTAAAATGCCCCTCTTTAACCAAATTCTCCCAAATTGAGCTCCTAGAAATGCATAGTTGGTTCCCTCTATTAGACAACACATCATCTTGAATAGATTAATCCAACCACTACCTTCTATCAATTACTATCAAACCTTTACTCTCTTTCTAGGTTGTTTCAAAGTAAGTACCAACCTGTACAACTGATTTGATTCATCAAATCCCATCACTACCATCCTCATCTACATCATTATGGTTCTCCATTTACTTAATTCATCTATTATATTGTTTGACATCAGAATTTAGTCCTTTAAGACAAAATTATATATCTACATGAATTCTACCCATTGCATTTTTATTATGTTTGACTTAGTTTGGTTATTCAAGTACTAAAAGGCTTAATAATAGGCATGTAGAGTGAACTCCTTTAGTAGACAATAACGACTCTGCTTCTTCAAGGCTTGAATCATGACATTGAACTCATTCCAATTGTCATTAAAATACACCACTAGCTTTCCTTCTTAACTTAGGACTTCTCCTATAGCATTCATATTGACAATACAATCCACTTAAATGATCTTGTTCAATTCCGATGAGGCCATCACTAGTCACTTCATGATTTTTTCATCAATAGCATATACTAGAAATATGTATAAATGCTATGTAGTACAAGCCTATGCGGACATATAACAATTGGACACTGTGCATTTACTAGGTACTCTCTCATATACTTATTTTATCAAAAGGATAGTGTATTACATCTATATAGTACTTGTCTATAATTGTCTATTCAACTAGATCTAAAATTTTATGATGACATATATTTGAATTTATCTTATATCTTCTTATATCCAAATATTAAAATAACCAAATACATTTTTTTTTACATATCATATTTTGCATCTTTTTTCCTTTACTTTATCCTAAATTATAATACAACATTGAAAAAATCTTCCTATTTCTATGTTTTTTATTATTAATTTTAACCCTTTCTATAATGCAATTGTTCAAATCCTATCCTCTTTTTACTACCCAAAAAAAACACTTGGACTACAATTTATTTTATCAATATTGAGAGAATATATTTTGTAAAATGATTATCCACATAGTAAAACTTTCTAAAAGAAGAAAGTAAGTAAAGAAAACATATTAAACAAGAGCTCTATTCAAGCTTGAGTTCCTACCTTCAATGAATAGTGAAAGATATATTTTGAAAGAAAAGAAATTACTTAACATAGATTTTGATTTTTAATCTTTATCAAAGATAAAATAAGCTAAAAAATATGATAGACCTCATATTGTTTCCAAATATAATTTCTTCAAAAATAATTCATCTCATTTCTAAACATATTTTTCCAAAAAAAAAAAAAAGAATAAATTTAAATAAGACACAATCAAAAAAATATCATTGTATAATTTGGGTTGATGATGAACCCTAAGTGCATGGTTTTTTATTAATGCTAGTGACTTCATAATCAAAGAAAAAATTGTTAACTTTTAGGAAAGGAAGGAGTTATTAAAAAGTATACAGTATAGTAATATCTAATGAGTAAAATATATTTAAATTACAACTATTGAAATTTTGAGTTTATGAATTGCACTAATCTTGGGGTTGCCAATAATCATTTTCAATTGATCAGAAGAAAAGGAAAAGCTAACTTAATCTCCTTTACTTTTACATTATCAAAAATAAAAATCAAATGGTTGTTGGAAGGTTGGGACAATAATAGGTGATATGTGAGAGGCCGAAAATATGGTTGTTACAAAGTTTAAAACATATATTTAAGACACCTTGACAAATATTTATTAGTACTTTTTAGAAAAAAAAAATATTATGTTCTTACTGTATTTTTTAAATGTTTTTTTCAACACAGAAAAAAAATTATATTTTTCCTACAAAAATTGGTAATAACCAATTGGAAATATGAATTTTCAACATTATAAATGAATTTAAAACTACTGCCTCCAAAACCTTAGTTTGAAACAACATATTTTTGCCATAAAAATTAATACCAGGAAACTAATTCCCTACCTTATCTAAAAGTTAAGGACTAATAATAAGCAACTTGTTTTAAGAATCGATATCCTCTTTATCATATCTATTCAAGAAACAAATGTTATATAGTCATGCAATCTAAATATGATTTAAGCTTGTTTTCAGAACAAATGAAAAGTAACATTGAAGAAGTATTTCAACTGCAAACATTATTATCTAAGATTTGTTAGTTTTAAATGAACAACCTGTGCCTTTTAATTCTACCTAATCCTTTGTAATTACTAACTGAAATATTGAAGTTCAATTTATAAACTGAAAATTAAAAAAATTAAAAAATACATCACTCTAGTGAGCAGCCCATAAAATTTTGATAAAAATGGACAATTTGGAAAAGCCCTGAAATTTATAGAATTTGATGAAGTTGATGAGTTTCCTTGCTAAATAATTTGATTGATGGTATAATGTCATGCATAATGGCATATAGTCCCGTTGGTAAATGGTTTTGCTAGAATGGAAACAAGATCAAACATAAGCATATGGTTTTATCAATCTCTATCATACAACACCTATAGAGTTTTATCAATGGATGCAAATAATATTACCAATAGTTTTCATTAGATTCACCAATATTTCATTTTATAAAATTGGTTGGCTGATATAATTTCACCAATACTACTCACCATTGTTTGGAACATATTTTAGTATTTTACAATTCAATTACTACCCAATTACATATCTTGGTAAGTGTGTATCTTTGTAATAGAGCTCAGATAAGATAACAATGCATTCCAAATAGTACTAATACAAAATCAAGTGCTATCCCATTGAAAAATTATAGAAAAACACTCCAAACTATTAGAATAAATGAAATACTTCTTTCGAAAAACAACAAACAACACTACTTATAATAAAAGCCATGTGGCAAAAAATCTTACAATTGTCTATATAAGCTTACGTGAAGTAAAATCTAAAACTAGCAGCAACAACAACCTGAGCACAGAATAAACCAACTGATGAGAAGAAGAGCATAATATATATTTAGAAAGGCTTGACATTGTTATTAGAAAATACAATTGGAAAATATAAAATAACATTTAATAATACTAGATGAAGGAGTACAATTAATTTCCAAATTTGGCCATGTGATCATAGAGAAAAGTTAGTAAATACATATGACCTGTGACCTCGCTCTGAATTCTAATGACTTCCCAAATTGTATTTAAAAGATGTGTTTAAAAAAGAAATTAGAAGATTTTTTCTATATCCATTGTGTAGAGCATGCACCTTTCCCTTTTATTTGATCTCTTGTATTTTTTATTTTCATCGATGTCTTTCAATGAAACTTCAATGGCGATCAATAGATGTCAACGTTTTAAGTATGGACAGATCTACTCTATGCATGAGATGTTTGAACTAACAAGCTAATGAAAATAAAATATGATATTTTATTACAATTGATAGAAATTTGAGTGAGTTATGTATAATGAAATTAGGAGAAGAAACTTTAGGATTGGCTAAATAGGGAAAATTTAATGAGGGTGTAAGCATTATAGCCTCCTCTTATATGTATGAAATGGAGAATCTAATGAAGAAACAAATAATAGATAGACAAGAAGTCATATATTTTCATTCCACTAGCATGGAAATCCCATATCATTGTTTTTGCCTCGTCCTAAGCTTGCCACATCATATCTTTGGACCTACCCAGGGTGTAATTCAACCATTACCTATATTAGAAATGCTTAGTTATTTTAATGGTGTTCGTCAATTCAATAATATCTCTCCAATGAACTGATGGAGAGAGACACTAGTAATTTGTGCATTCTCTTATATTTCTATTTGGAAAGTCTATCTATGTAGCCGATAAGGAGAATCCAAAATACTTTGGTTTCATATTTTGCAAAACAAATATGTAGCTTGTACAAAATATATCTTGTAAAGAAAAATTATGCTTGAAAATCTAACATTGTCATTCACCAAACAAAAATTTATTTTCGATATTTTGTAACCTAAATCAAATTGAAGAACCAAAACATTGCTAGCTTTTATATTTGACTAATTTGATTACATACTAATAGGCAGGTTTAAATTGGAAACTAGAAAACAATGTTGCTTTTCCACAAGTCCCATTTTTGTTTGAGATCTATAACCTAATTCAAATAGCATCTCCTTAGATAGCCATATATTTTAAATTATAACCCATCAACCTTATCAACAAGAACAAAAGTGTGCCCAACTCAAGACTAAAATATCATTCGTGTAGCTTCCCATCAAATCCAAAAGCTTCTAGTTGATGAAGTTGCATAAATAGACTACACCACCACTAAAATCCATATGGAAAACTTGACTAGAAAATGTCCTTTATTTCAAGAGATCTCCTGGAAAGCCCTAAATTATTTTGCCCAAAAAAAATTGAAAAATGAAAACATCATAAACTAAAAATCCCTCGGTCAATAGAGTGAATTGAATCTACCACATTTTTCATTAAAACTAATTATGTACAAATTTGGGTAGTGAAAGTAGTATGTGAGAAGAATCACAATACTAGAAAACATGCCATGTTCTTTACTCTAGACAGTCCACTTAATCACTACCACAACACTTTAAAATAAAAGGTTTTCATTAAAAAACTATGATAGTTTCACTTCTTGTTACTGCACATGTGCACAAGCATCAAGGAAAACACATCAACAAACCACACTTTATCTACATAAAACATTATCTATCCAACAATAACTGTATCTTATAGGAAGAATTGGGTCTCAAAATTCTCACATTTACCTAGGTATTCTGATTACAGACGCACACCTAATCTATTTTTTATACAATGATAAAAACTATAAAATTAGCATAGAACATTTGATTCAATAGAGGAAATCATTATACATTTATTGAGTCAACAAAGCACAAAAAACTCACATAGTCCCATAGTCAAGGAACTAAACATGACATTAGACTTTGATTTGTGGATAGTTAAAAAGCTAACTTAGCAACCTCTAAGATTGTATTATTAGCACTATTATTTTCAATTCTTCAAATTCATGACAACTGATAATTTTCAAACTTTAGTTATAAACTACAAGTTTCCAAAGAAAAAATAAACATACATGATATGAAATCTACTCACAAAAATCTTAGCATGTCTTGCTTGCTAATAAATGGAGGAATAGTCCCTTACAATCTATAGCTTGATAGCTCCCTCCAAAAGTAGAAAACCTATGTTGCATTCATTTATACATAGACTTAAGCAACTAATTTATGAATTAGATAGAAGAGATATCTACATAAAAATTAATATTGTGCAGTTGATACTCCCGTAACGCATGAATATCCAACTCTATTTCCTATCTGCATCATTTTTGTACCAAAATATACGATGGATAATGAAATTTCCATTGGAAAAGATGATACAGTGCTTATTTATTCAGCACTACATACCACACTAAAAATTAATATATTTTTAACAAATATTATACAAGGAGGAGCATGATTCTCCTTATTTTGAACATGCAAGAAAACCACTAAATGAGGAAATAGAAGGACTAACCCTAATACATGGAGGAAGCCAGAATATGAAGAAGACCCTTTTTAGTATTTTCCTTTTTAAAGATTTTCCAGCTATTATGATCCATGTAGCATTCCACGCTGCTAAAAATTCATGCAACATGCCACATGTCCACATTCCCACACTTAGAAACATTCAAACATCATGCCACACATTGAAACTCCCATTTTATTCTAATTTTGTAATGGTAAAAAGAAAAAAACCTACCAAGAATAATAGGGACAACCAATGGAAAAGGAGAGAGTAAAAATGAAAAAAATCATTTTAATAGGAAAAGTTCATGAAAGCATACATTATTTGTGATAGTTTGGAATTTGCACGCTTATAAAGGTAGCAAGTAATAGAAAATGAAAAGTCAAAAACTATAGTCTCCTCCCTTATGGCAGGGACTAAAAACTATTTATTTTTAATGAAACTATTGTAGGGTGAGGGAAAAAATAGGTCCAAAAATGGGTATTAGAAATGAAATGACATTTCTACCATTAAAATGTCAAACAAACATCCTCTCACATTTCTGGTGGCATAGCTTGTCTCAGGTAGATCCCTAATCCTAAGCCTTTTTTATTCAAGATTTTTGCCCCTTTAGGGTTATAATTAATTACAACATTTCATCCCAAAAATTAATGATCAAGTGTATAGTACGTTCCTAACTAGTCACCACATATCAACAATCTCCCACTTGGGGACTGATCAATTTCAACACTAAACAACAACCTCCCACTTAGAGACTGATCATGTAGAAATACCACTACCACATGGGGCTCCCACTAGATCGACCCACCCTAGACTTAGTTGTTCTTTTATATTGTTTAGTTTAGAAGACCAACCGAAGATGAAGAGGAGTTCCACTTCTCCCTTGTCACTACCTTTGTAAACATGTCTATTAGATTTTCATCTGTATGTATCTTTTACAATTTTAATTGTCTATCATCCAAGACTAACTGAATGAAATGATACTGTAACTATATGTGTTTTGTCTCTGAATGTAGAGTAGAATTATTCCCAAGATGAATGAAACTCTTAGTATTTGTAAATAAATAATCATCCCTCTATGGGTGTCCCAATTCTTCAAGGAAGAACTTAAGCCATATGATTTCCTTGGCTGCCTCTATAGCAATAACATATATGTCTCTATAGTGGATAAGGAATTAAGCTTCTTAAATCGAAAAAACCCATCTCACTATTGTCTCACCAATAGTAAATACATAACCTATAGTACTCCTTTTGGTATCAATATCTACTACCAAATCTAATTTAACATAACCCTATAAGTCAGGAGTAGAGCCCCCAAAGTGTAACTCCAATGCTCAATTTTGGGATGGCTCATATACCTGCTAACGACTACCACTATATGTGCAATATCTAGCCTTGTACATACCATAGTATACATCAAGCTTCCCACAACTAAAGCATAAGGTACATTGGACATCTTATCATCCTCTTCTTTTATCTTTCGACATATCTCCTTAGTCAACTTCAAATGATTAGGTAAAGGTGTGATAAAAAAATTTTCATTCCCCATAGAGAAACGTTGCAAAACCTTCTCAGTATAATCAGCCTAAGATAATAGCAAAAAAAATTTCTCCCTGTCTTTTCAAATTTTCATACCAAGGATTTTTTTTTTTTATGCTCCCAAATCCTTCATAGAAAAAGAATGTGCTAACTACTATTTTAACCCCTTAATGCGAACCAAGTTAGACCCAATTACAAGAATTTCATCAACATATAAACATGAAATAATATAGACCTGAAATAATAATGACACCTATTGTATCCATGCTCATGCATGAAAAATGTTAAATTTAAGATACCATTGGTGAGGTATTTGCTTCAAGCCAGATAAAATTTTCTACAACCTGAATGCTAAGCTCTCCTTGCCTTTGACCATAAATCCCCACAGTTGTCCCATACATATCTCTTCATCCAAATCGCCATGAAGAAAGATTCTTTTAATAGCAAGCTACTACAAATGAAAATCTTCAGTAGCCATAATAGTTAAAATAGTGCAAATAGTTCAGTCATTTTAACAACAAGAGAGAATATCTCATCAAAATCAATACCCTTTTTCTATGCAAATTCTTTTACAGCTAACCTGGCTTTAAATACTTTCTTACCTCCATCCTCTTCTTTCAACTTGTAAACTCATTTATTTTGTAATGATCTTTTACCTATAGGAAACTTGCATAATTCTCATGTCTTATTTTTTTGGCAAAGAGTCCATGTATATTCCCTCATTATAGACTCCCACTGAATCTTTGTATCCATGTGCATAATTCCATCATAACATTCATGTTCATTAGCATTAGTTAGTAAAAAGAGAACAAAGAGGGAGAAAATATTTGTAGAGGTCTATTGAACCTTATTGATCATCTAACATTCATTGGGGTGTGTGGTATTTGTTGTTTTCATTGTTGCATATCATGAGAAATTGTTGGAACATAATCTTTTGGATTATTATCTAGCACTACATAATCATTTTCTTTCTTCTCATATTTTTGCAACAAATCTTTGCACAACACTTTCCTATTGAATATGACATCCCTGCTTCTTACAATTTTACAATTTTCAAAATCCCAAAGCCTATAACCAAATTTATCAATGTCATATAAAAAAAATATACATTTATTTGACTAAGCTTCCATCTTGGTTCTATTTTTAGAATCAATATGTGCAAATACTTTACAATCGAAGGTTTTGAGAAAAGAATAACTCACCTTCTTCCCAGTCCACGCTTCCTTTGGAATACCACAACCCAAAAGTGTAGAGGGACCTCTATTAATCAAATAATATTATTGAAAACCTTTTCCCACATGTTTAAGGGTAATCTAACATGCAACCACATGTTTCTTACATGCTCCATTATTGTCCTATTCATGCTTTCAACCACTCAATTTTCCTATGGAGTCCTTGGAACAATTTTTTATCTAAGAATACCATTAGTGGTGTAATAATATTCAAATCCATGACTGTAATACTCACCACCATTATTAGATCTAAGACATTTTAATCTCTTACCACTCTCATTTTCATCTAAGCATTTGTATTTCTTCAAAGTTTGAAAAACATCATATTTATGTCTATGGAAATAATCCCATACTTTTCTAGTTGTATCATCAATAAATGTAACATAATAATGAGAGAAACAACAAGAATATACCTTAGCTAGTCCTCATTCATCTATATATTTACAAGCTTTAATTTCTCATTTTTCTTTTCCTTCTCACTCTTTACAATACTCACTCTCTTTTGTTTTCTATACACACAACTTTCATAGGAATTCATATGGACACATTTGAGACCTGGTGAAACTTTCTTTTGAAGGAAGAAATTTCATATATTTCTCACTCATATGCCCAAGTCTATTGTGTCATGGGGTTGTGTCTGAATCTAAAACAATTGTTTGTTCTCCCTGCTCAATTGCAGCAATTATTCTTGAATATTCATTTTTCTCTAGAATAGTTAAAATGGAATGAACAGTATGACTTGTACAAAGATATAAGGTTCCTACTTTCACACCCATTTCTACTACAAGGGAGTCATTTGAAATCTTCTAGTTTTCATCATTAAAAGTAACTACACAACCCTCATCACTAACTTGCCTTGTTGAAATTAAATTCCTACTCAGCCTTGGGACATGTCTTACGTCATGAAGTAGCCAATGATTCCCATTTTGCAATTTAAACTTAATTTTTCATTTTCCAATAATATAATAGGGTTCATTATCCTTGAAATAAACAAGTACAAAATCCCCTTAGACATAATCAATAAAATAACCTCTATAGGGTGTAGCATGAAATGAAGTCCCAGAATCTATAACCCAAGAATCATCAACACCTTCTAAATAAAGAAGAAAAGCATCCTCTTTGAATTTGTTACTTGCCACATTTTCCTCCTTCTTCCCTTCCAATTGATCTCCTTCATTCTTGTTTTGAGTCCAACAATATTTCTTCTTATGCCTTGGTTTTCCATAGTACCAAAAATCTATCAGTCCTCTGGATTGAGACCTATTCCCCTTTGATTTTCCTTTTGATTTCCCATGATTTCTTGAATTACTTCCTTCCTCAGTTTTTTTGCCTCTACTTTGTGCATTCAAAGCACTTCCTAATGTAGATCCACCAGAGGTTTTGCTATGAGTTTCCTCACTCAAAATAACACTAATCAAATCATCAAATTTTAGGGTATTAGATCCAGAAATATAATTACTCACAACCTTTATAAAGTCATTCCATCTTTTTGGAAAAGAATACAAAATCAAGAGAGCCCTAATTTTTTCATCAAAATTGACATTCACATAAGATAATTTACTAGTAATAGTATTAAATTCACTTAAGTGATATGTAGTAGATCCACCTTCTTCCATCTTCATATTAAATACACACTTCATGAGAAATACCTTATTTGAAGCATAGAGATTTTCATACAATTTTGCTAGGGTTTGCATGAACTCCTTCATTATTTTCAATTTTGTAATGTTAAATGTCATCAATGGTGCTAGAGAAAATTGAATGCTTCCAAGTGCCTTTCTATCTAAAATTTCTCTTTCCTCTTTTGTCATAGTTCCATGTTTCTTGGTTTTTCCTTCCAATGGATTCCATAAATACTTCTGATAAATATCATCCTCCACTTGCATCTTCCATAACTAAAAATTTTTCCCATTAAAATTCTTAACATTCAGCTTACCCTTTACCCTTGTCTATCATTGCTCCCACTCAATCATGAGACTCCCACTCAACCATGGAACTTTTTTGCAAAGGATAACTAAAAAATAACCTTTCTCTGATACCACTTGTTAGGATTAACCATGAACAAAAATAAAAATTACATGCAAATATAACCAATATCATAAAAAAAATTAAATTAAATGCACAAAAGATAACTCAAGACACCAAGATTTAATGTGGTTCACCCAATCCCTAAGCTACGTCCACCAAAAAGCAAGTCCAATATTATTACTATCTAGTTATTACAACCCAAATACAATATGCAATCCCTTACAACTCAATACCTCTGCAAAAAGAAATTATCACATCACACTTTATGAAATCCCTAGCCCTAAGCCTTTTTTATACAAGATTTTTGCCATGTTATGGTAATGAAAAGTGTAGAGTACATTCCTAATCAGTCACCACATATCAACAAATTTGAGAACCAAGGGGTGCAAAAGAAAATGGATGCCCACAGTGATAAACTAGTGGGGGTGATAATCAAAATGAGGGGAAGGGTGTATCTCTAGTTACTACTCACAAACAACCTCCAATTAATCTATATTTCACAAAATTAGAGGAGTTCACCACTAGTCTAATTAAGAAAAATTAGGGCTTGAAGATAAGTTTTATAGGGTTATGAACTTTTATGTGTGATGCATTATGTTGCAACTACCCTTCATCTTCTACAGGCTTATAAGGAGGAGAGAAACAATACCAATGAGATAGAGACTACCTATTTTTTTGTATGGCTTTCAAGCAAATGATTGGTTGTCATTGTTACTAGAGAACCATAACAACTACAAAAGGGTGAGTTAGTGTTGATCTCATATTCATTTTAACAAATGAATGTCAACACACTTAAGTTATTTACTTAGTTCATACTGAATGAGTAGTACATGTCAAGCACAACATGTATATATTAGAACATCTTGAGTCAAAGTGAATGTTGAGCCACTAATTTGCAAAGTCACTCAAGTTCTGAGCAGATCGACTATGTCAAGTGATTTAGGTGTCGAGTAAATAGTGTATGCCAAGCGGTATGGATGTCAAGTCATACTAAAAGGATTAGTGCATGTCAAGCATTGGAGACTTTAGATTTCAAGTGAAATAGTTTTGACATATTTCTTTGTAAAGGCACAAAAAACTATGTAAACCATTTTTGAGTGGACTTAGGATAAATTATGAAATTTTGGAAATAAGGACGAATCTCAAGATGGATTCCCTATGCAATTACATGCAGCCATTTAGAGAATAGGAAGTATTAAGAGAAAAAATGAATGAATCTTAGTCATAGATTCATACCTAACCATAAGTCATCATGGTCTTCTTAAGGAGGAAAAATCTTAAACTTTCTATGAGTGTTGAAAGAGTGAAGAGGATAGTTTGTATGTGCAAACAAAGCATTCATGGTGATTTAGAAGTGAGATTACATTGAGAATCTATTAGATAATAATAGAGTAAAGAAGAGGATATAGCAATGGGACATCTGATCAAGAAGGATCAAGCAGATAATAGTTTAGAGGTGATATGTTATTAAGCAAGCAAGTGTTAACTGCAGGATCAAAGCTAAGACATTCTAACAAGTGATTTTAGCCAAAATCTCTTAATAAAGTAGTCCTAACAGGCTGTATGAAATCCTTTAATAGGGTACTTACTTAGTTTTAAGTTAAAATCCTTTATCTAGACACACTTATAACAGGGTATTGAAATCCTATAACAGGGTGAGACTGAATAGTATTGGTAGGTCTTTAAAAGGGTAGACCTTTCACAGGGTTTGTAACCTTCATCGGATGCACTTTATTACTATAGTAGTGAAGATTTGTGGGTGTCATCCCCACCCCAGTTTTATCTTCTCATTGGAGGGTTTCTGGGTAATCATATCTGGTGTCATATATATGTGATTGCTTATATGTTTACATGTTATTTAAATTTATTCATTGAATGCATGAAATAGATGTGTGGTGAAAGTTTTATGAGTTGAAGCTTAAACTATTGATTCACCCCACCCCCTCCCCCCCATCAGAAGTTTATCTTTCCTATTTGTAATTTCATCAATTGGTATCCAAGCTTTATTCTCTAAAAGAGAAGCTTTGCAGCTTTGAGGAAAGTTATTGAAATGGAAGTCCACAAATTTGGAAAGATTATTAGGAGTTGGGGAATTGAGATACAACTCATTCTACATCAATTGGATGAAGCAAGGGAACTAAAGAAGTCCTTGAAGAGAAGAGAAGAAGTTGCTATTGCAGAAAATGACACACAATACAATGAGAGTGACACTACCAAGCTATTTTCGAATGGTGACTCCAATGAGTTTGATGCAACAATTATAGATCTAATGGAAAAGAATAGAGTCCAAGCTAAAGAAATCAAAAATCTCAAGTTAGAGCAAGAATCACAAGCCATACTATTATGTAAGGTAACTGAACAGAAGAAGAAAGCTATGGAAGACAAAGCCATGATTGAAGAAGATAAAAGAATTATGAGAAATAAACTAGAAGAGAAGTCAGCAAGACTAACCAAGATTTCCAACATGCAATTGGATACTCTAAGTCAAATGATGAATGCCAACTATGAACTAAATTTCAAGGACATTGAAATGACTACATTGAAATTACAAAATGAGTAATTGCAGAGTGATCTAAAGAGAGAAAATGAATATGCTAAAAGTTTCAACAAGCCAAATAAAGCCATCAAATACTTTGAGAAATTTTTGAGATCCCCTAGATCCAATAATGACACATTTGCACTGGGATACACAAGCACTAAAGAAGGAGAATCATCCAAAAGTGCAGAGGAAAGGAATAAAAAATGTAAGAACTCCAAACCTATTTATCATAATTGTGGTAAGAAAGGAAATACTACTAATATGTGTAGGAGCAAGACTACAAATCAAAATGTCAAGCCTAAGAACATGATTCACTACCACAAGTGCAACAAGAAAGGTCATCAAGCACATGGATCCAGAACCAAGACCATGCGCACACAGAGATTTGAAGGTTATTGCTGCAACTGTCAAAAGTATGGACACAAAACTTTTGAATGTAGATCTGAACCCATGTGGTCGTCAAATAGGAAAACAAAGGTAAGGAACAATGATAACTCCTATAATTGGGATTATAATACAAGGTATAACTATCATTATTGTTAAGAATATGGACATGTTCCTGAGAATTGTATTAGGAAACACTTCAGATGTAATTGCCAAATGTGGTTAAGCCAAATCATATATTTCGGTTGTTTGAAGACTGGTCACATCAATAAATATTGTCTAACTACATAAAAGGCACCAAGTTGTGAATCTAACATAGGCAAAGGCAAGGCAGATGTTGAACACATTAGAGATGGGATGAATAAGACATGAAAGAAAAAGGATGATTGCAACATATAAAATGGAGAAGGGATCACTTCACCCAATGTGTTAGGTGATCACACCTCATCAAACAAGGTAATCAAGATGTATGTGGGACTGATACTCGAAAGTTGCATCATACATCAGTTTTAAAAGGTTCTAGTACTGAAAAGACTATATTAGCATGAATAAAGATGTAAGATGTTGGTAGAAATTCAAGATAAATCTCTAAGATTTTTTATGTTTCTACTGAGTATGAAAAGTTTCCTATACGTGCTAAGTGGAATGCTAGTAGATGTTGAGCTCATAGTAGTTGTCAAGTGATGGAAATGTTAATGGTTTCTGAGTAAGCCAGAAAATAGTTTATGTCAAGCTTACAACTTTGTAAGAACTCAACATTTATTGTAGGGTTTAAAAAGGGTATTTGATCAAATTTTAGCTAATTTGACATCATTTCAAATTTGAGAAAGAGTGAGAAGAGAAAAAGGCCACTTGGAAATCCATTTGAAGAAGTTGCAAAAGATCTTAGCAACAATTCTACATCATTTCATTAGATTTCATAAGGTATTTATCAAGATCCAAGCTATATATTTTAAATTTTGTAATCCCTAGTTCAAACAATGTAGAAGGAAAGGAAATTTTTAATTTTCATTTAGTAAGTAATGAAGTCAAACAACCCATTTTCAAAGCTATTTCTGATAGTGCTTATGAGCAAGACCCTTTTGGTGCATTGTCGATGATTCCACCAAATGTGATAATGGTTCAAGATGTAAGAAAATTCTACAACTATAAGATAGGAAGCATTGGTGCTATGGAGATTAGGGAAGCATATGACAAACTTTGCGATAATGGTGTTTTGAAAGAAGAATTCAAAATCGTTGAAAGGGATTGACATAAGCCCTAGATTTTTTGAATGTATTCAAGCTAGAATGGATTAAAATAGTACTTAGGTGAATTCACAATGGTTCACTATGGTTGGACAATGGACCTATTAAAATTACTAAGAGAATAATTCATAGGGCTATTGGTTACCCAACCCTAGATCGGCCTAAGACACTAAGAAGTGACTCAAAGGAGGTGATTGAGAAAAATAAGGGAGCTGTCTAGAACAAAAGAGGCATGAAAATTGATACAATAGATGATCCTCTAATAGACTTTGTTGTAAGGGTTATATCACACAATGTGTAGTTGTGGATGTTGGATGCAATATTGTCAAGAAAGATCATACATATGATCTAGTAGAGCTACAATTGCAACAACTGATGGAAAACCTTGGAGCAATAAGGAAAACCCAGAGTGCACAATGTAAATTTGGTTCAATATTAATATGCATATTCTTTTATGTGTAAGATACCTTTACAACATTTGGAATAGTTTCATGGAAAACCAATAGGTTAGTAGCTGTGTAGATTGGTGAATACATTGAATAGTTAGGTGAGAACATTGAGTATGTGATGACCAGCTACTTTGAAGATTTTAAGCAGTCGATGAAGAAAAGGTTTAGAATACCAATGTCACTAGTAGAGAAACACTATGATGATTTATGTTTTCTTGTGGATGCTGACTACACTTCTATAAAAATTGCTACACCAAGGGTGAGATGGTTGAGGGCACTTGGTTATGAAATAAATGTATATGTAGCCTCAACAACCATTACTTCTTTACTATCAAAAGAGGTAGATAAAGGTGCAAAAATATTTGGCAATTATGAAATGGTAAAATCCAAAATTACCATGGAATTTAAGACTACCTCTGCCATAAAGAAAAAGAAAAATATGGTGAAAAAGTTGAAAGAAAAATTTGGAGAGACTGTTCATGAAGAAGAAGAAGAAGAAACCCAAGCACAACCACCTCTTGCATTAACACAAGGCATGGGAGAAGATCAGGAAGAGAAGGAAACTAAAGGTGCCAAGGGAAAAGAAGTCAAGGAAGAACCTACTCCCACTAAGCAAAAGAAGAGGAAGGCTAAGGTCCAACCAATGACCAAGGTTGGAAAGGTAGCTAAGTCGAGTCAGCCCAAGCCCACTATACCTACTACAAGGGCTAGTACACATGCAACAAATCAAAAGGATAAAGAAAAGACCAAACAAGTAGAAAAAAGAGGTCAAATGCCAGAAAGACCAAGAAGAAAATATTTTGGACAAGTTGAGTCAGATGAAGAGAAAATAGAGTCAGATGACATTAGCCAATTGAAGGTGGTGAGTCATAATCCTCTTTTAGACCTTGAAAAATTATGTGAAAATGTTAAGAATAGTGCAAATTTGTTAGGATTTACACATATTCATTTTGATAATTTTGGTAAAGTGGAGAAAAATCAAGTAGAAAAAGCCATATATGATATGATGAAAAAATTCAAGACAACCCCACTAGAAATTGCCAACTCAATGCCAAAGAGTCTATATGACATAGTTGAGCAAAAATGGCACTATTGTCTAAACTTGGAAAAACAAATTAGGGAGACTAGACTAGCCCAAGTGATTCTTGAACTAAATAAGGCACATATTGCTAAGGTTGTAAGGAAATATGCAATTAGGTTCACACATAAATACAAAGCTTTTAGTGTTTTACAAAATAATACTGAGGATGTTAAAAATTCCACATAGATATGGAAACGTGCTTATGGGTTGACTATAGTAAAGGAAGGAGAACCTGAACCCATTGAACTGAAAGATGATGAAGATGAAGATGATAAAGATAACATTGTTGTGAGAGGAACTAAAATGGACACAGATGATAAGGCAACAGCTGAGCTAGAGTAGTGACAAGATGAATAGAGTGTGCAGGACACACAATTGTTGAGTGTCAGTCCTTAACATGACACAAGTGAAATGACTAAAACAATAACTATCATGGATGTTTCTAATCTATCAGCGCAAAATATAAATCCACTTACAAAGGAGGATTTGAAGAAGATATTAGATCAATCTACATTGCAAACCAAACTTTGTAATAATCCTATTTTGGTCAGTATGGATGAACTACAAAAATCAGTGATTGATGCTACAAGGTAAAAGGTGAATCCACAAGAACCACCTTCTATCATCCCTCCAGTCATTAATGTACAACCTTTGGTCCAAATACAAGACAATACATCTAACAAGGTTGATATAATTACTAAGGTTGATACAATAAAAAACATAGTGGAAATACAAGTTGCTACTATAGAATAGCAAGAAACAGGTCAGATAGACTTATCAACACCTACAACACAAGATCAAGGTGCAAGTGAAGTTATTATGACACAACAAGGAAAACCTAAAGAGACAGAGTAGACACAAAGAGTGAAGGAGGAAGTATCTATCCAAGCCCTAGTAAATTTACCAGCATTTAGCACTCCTTCCACACAAACTCTTTAGAAGCTAAGCATAGATGCAACCCCATTGTAGATGTTAGTGTCGAGCCTAAATTCATCAAAGGAAAAAGAAGTCATACAGTATGGAGATGTGAGCCTTGAAGAGGAAATCATTTTTCCCAAGTATAACTATGATACAATAACCATAGAAAAAATGGGCATACTACAACAAGCCCTAGCAAGGAAAAAACATCAAGAAATTCTTAGAAGGGAAATAAAAAGAAGTGGAAACTAGGAGACATCAAAGACATCTTTTTAGATGCATGTAGTCTACCAACTCCTGATGAGACCAAGCCACTAATATAATAACTAGCAGACATAGTGGAGAAGGTCAGTAACGAAGACCTAGATACAAATGCCAAATTACTTGAATGGTTAGAAAAGAAGTTTCAAAACAAATTCAATTAAAAGATATTTGGGTATATACCACTAACACAAGTTGCATTAGCAACTAAGGTTGAGGATGTGAAGAAGGTACTTGAGAATGTATTTTCATTATACGCTAAATTTTTCAATCTTTCACTCTTCACTCAAGAGACCACAAGTCACATCTTGAGCTAGAAAATTAGGTAAGTTCATTAGGTGCCAAACTACCTATGAATCTAGCTCAAAGTGAGAAGAATTTTAGAACATTGCCTCAAACCTAGAGTCAGTTAGCTATGTTGATAGTAGATGAGGCTAACATAAGAGCCAAACTGATTAGCATTTAAGCAACTCTCACCCCTCATATGGAAGTTTTGCACAAGGAATTGGGCTATGCTGAAACCCTACTAAAGAAAGACCCAAATATTTCTATAATAGATGGTCTAGTTCACCTTGTTGTCAAGCTAGCAATCCAAATCAAGTCATTGGATGTGGTATGTGAGAACTGGGATGTGGCGCTCAAGATAATATTGGATGTCTATAAATCTTTTCTGGACAAATACACTATAAGTGTATAACTAATTGACTTAAGTGTCAAAAAGGGGGAGAATAAGAGAAAAAGGCAGAGAAATATTTTGAAGAAAAATCAGAATAATATAAGCAGAATAAGAAACGAGGGAGAATAAGCAAAAAGGGGTAAACAAAAAGAACAAGCTAAGGGAAGAACAAGCATAGCAAGCATAATTGACATTGAAGTCAAAGAGTATTTGATTTACTTAGGAAGAGTACCAGATTTTGGATATAGAATAGACACATCAACTCGAGGGGAGTTATGGGTAAAAGCACAGATCTATGTCACCGTTTGTGATACAAAAACCTGTTTTGGTCAAATCTCATTTCGCTATTAAAATTCAATATTTAAAAAAAAAACTAAAAATACCCTTTTATAGATCTCATATTCAATATCATCATTATATAAATTTTTGAGTGTTTTGATTAGTTATAATATGTTATAATCTCAAAATATTATAAGTCGATATTTCAACATTTTAGAAGATGCTCCCTCAAAAAAGAAAAATAAATAGTAAATCATACCAAAAAAAAATTTTTAAATTATATTTATCTCTAGAGGAGAGAATCCTCTTTACGAATATATAATTTTTTTCCAAGAAGGTATAGATTTGATAGGGAAGTTTTGACTGGAGGAAAAAACTGTTGGATTCTAATAAAGTCAAACTTGAGTACTTATAACAAAAAAAATATACATCAAAAATAATTTTTTTTTTTTTTTTTTCACTAGCTATACATGTCATCTATAAGATATTTTCAAATCAGAACAAAAAAAGATGATATGCATATACTTGTTTGATGGAAACGACACCCTATATTTTTTATATTTAAAAAAGGGACTTCAAAATAAAATAAAATGAATAAATTCTTACTCAAAAAAATTATAAAAAATATAGGCATAAAATTCATCCAATTCTACACATTTCATCAGTTTACATCATCTTCGTATTTTAAACACAGATACCATTTTTTTTGTCATTAATGTTGAACTATCACATTCTGATATCACGTTTCTTTATAAAAGGTGACACAGGTTTGTGCTTTTACCCTTATCAAATTTTGAGGTATACAATTTATTACAAATAATTTGGCATCTTGAAGTTTTGTATATAAGCTGAGTTAAGATATGTTATGTTTATAAGGACAAGGATGTTAAATACATACTCAAGTGTTTTTTTAATACTCATGTCAATGGAGGAGATTATTGATCTCACATTGGTTTTGACAAATGAGTGTCAACACACTTAAATTATTTACTAAGTTCATGTTGAACAAATAGTACATGCTAAGCACAACATGTATATATTAGAACATGCCAAGTCATAGTGAGTGTCGAGCCACTCCTGTGCTGAGTCACTATCAAGTGTCAAGTAGACAGACTATGCTGAGTGATTCAAGTGTCAAGTAAATAGTGGATGTCAAGCATTATAGATGTCAAGTCATAGTAAAAGGATTAGTGCATACCAAGCATCAGAGACTTGAGATGCTGAGTGAAATAGTTTTTACAGTTTTTTTTTTTACAAGCACAAACAACTATGTAAACCTTTTTTGAGCCGACTTAAGGATGAATTACAATATTTTGGAGATAAGTACAAATCTAAAAATGGATTCCCTATGTAATTACATGTAGCCAATCAGAAAATAGGATGAATGTCAGCCATAGATTCATACCTGACCCTATATCACCATAGTCTTCTTAAGGAGGAAAAACCCTAAACTTTCTATGAGTGTTGAAGGAGTGAAGAGGATAGTTTGCATGCACAAACAGAGCATTCATGGTGATTTAGAAGTGAAATTGTATTATAGAATTAGTTAGAGTAGAATAGAGTAAAGAAGAGGATACAACAATGGGACATCTAATCAAGACAGATCAAGTAGATAATAGTTTAGAGGTGATTTTTTATCAGGCAAGAAAGTGCTAACCACAAGATCAAAGTTGAGACATTCTAATAGGTGATTTCAGTCAAAATCTCTTAACAGAGTAGTCCTAACAAGCTATATGAAATTCTTTAACAGGGTGCTTACTTAGTTGTAAGTTAAAGTTCTTTAACCAGGCACACTTCTATTAGGGTGTTGAAATCCTCTAACGAGGTGAGACCTAACAATCTTTGTAAGGCTTTAATAGGGTAGACCTTTGACAGGGTAGATCATGTTTCACGGTCAAAATATTGTAATCGTCATTGGATACACTTTATTACTGCAGTAGTGAAAATTTGTGGGTGCCATCCCCACCCCAATTTTACCTTCTTATTGGAGGGGTTCTGAGTAATCATATCTGTTGTCCTATATGTGTGATTGCTTATATGTTTACATGTTATTTTAATTTATTCATTGAATGCATGAAATAGATGTGTGGTGAAAGGTTTATGGGTCCAAGCTTAAACTACTAATTCACACCCACCCTCCCCCCCCCCTGGGCAGAAGTTTACCTTTCCTATTTGTAATTCCAAAAGTTAGCTCCTACTCTCTTTTTTTTTCTATTTGTTCTTTTTTACTTGTTAATACTTGGTCCTTCCAGAGCCTTTTGTTTTATTATTTACTGGACTTAGCTTAGGTCCACAAATATAAAGTGGGCAAGGTTTTTTGTATAATTATGACAATTTGCTAGTTGATAGATGTAGATGTAGTAAGGTTACTTATAGAAATATGTTAGTTTGGGGGTTTTCGATATTAAGGGAGGGGGTTTTTTAATTGTATAGTATTGTCTTCTGACTGATCTTCAACCTTGTTATCACTTATGGGTCAACCCTCATTTAATAAAATGATTAACATATATGGTCATAACATTTTCTACAATACTAACTTCCAAAATTAAAAAACAAATTTAATTGCAAATTCAATCAAAATTTGCCAAAATCTTATTACTAACTATACTTTTCAGCAATAATCTAATTCTACTTCCCTAAAATTCAATATAGATTGAACTTTATATATATATATATATATATATATAGTGAACATAACAAGCATAGCTTTAATGAGGAAAAGAAAATATATCTTCATAAATGATTTAAGCTTATTGAACGGAAAGGAAATAGAAAATGTGCAATTTTGATAATCTCATAAAACAAATGGTCAAACATAAGTTCAAATCTCAATGAGAACTTTTTTAATGGATGGCTTAAACATCACACACTAAGAATTCATTCCTAAACTAAAAGTGTTAAATAATCAAGGTTGACTTATTCATACAAACTTAATTTTTCTATAAATTTGTGATATGTAAGAATAAAAGACATTTTATTCCCCACACCTCTTAAAGTTTCAAAGCACGTTCCCATCACAGTTTCAATTCTACACACCCCTCAAATTAAAATCTTGCTTTTTAAAGCAATGGAACGACTATGCCGCCAACCTCCGACATAGAGGAAAGGATTTTAAATAGTAAAGTATTCCTCATTGTACAGCTGGGCTGTGGTTTTCACTACTCTTGACTTTCCAAACGAATACTCATAAAAACATGAATTTTTGGAAAGCATACATCATTACAAACATTTCACTTGGTGCTCTGCGACTTTATCAACTTTAATTGTAGGAATCCAAAGCATGCCGACCACTTTAGATCAGTTTAACTGAAGAATTTGACTGAAGAGATTAATTTGGTGTAAATAATGTTATATTATTCTCCACTCACAAGTTGCCCAATGAAGGACGCGAGGCAGGAGCTTTATTAATCGAATGGGACGTATCCGTATAACCATATATCCCACATCAACTCGGAACATTTGCCTACTAAAGGCTCAATGGCCGGCTGAATAAATTATTACAGCAAAGGCGAAAGCATTAGAAATGTGCGAGAAAGAAAACAAAGTAATCCGTTGAAGTGAACCCACACGCCGAATGGAAAAAGGTGCGTTGCACTGATGTTCAAAACTGTTTTTGTTTTGCTTCGTGAGAATGGTAATAATTTAGCCCCCTTTAACTTTTCCTTTTATGTTGGCTAGGGAATGTCATTTCAAACATCATAGATGAACTCACAAAAAATGCACAAAAACGACGTTTTTGGATTTAAAATTAGGAAAATGTTAGAGATGTCGATTTCTTAGCATAGAATGGGAATAATTGTGATTTGGAATGCTTGTGATGAATAAGACACATGAAGAAGAAAAACATTCGGGGCAGAAAACTAGAATTTGTAAGTGTCTTGTCATTGAATTTGTGGTGGAATCTGACCTCAATCTTGCACAACTATGTTCTAAGTTAAAATTTTGTTGGAAGTAGTCAAACCTCCACGTTTCCACCTCGTTACATCTGAATTGCACATATTCCCTAAATCATCTCCAATGGCATAACACTTGGCCAGTCTTCAATAAAGAATGCAGTCGTATCCTTTATTCTTCCATCCACATCTTCCTCTAGAACCATCTTTTAGTAATGCACTCATATTATAGGCCCTCTATATATAGAGGTCATTGCATACATTTGTAAGTAGTCAGATTAGTGAATAGAATATGCCTCTCTATTCAGTGTCATTATAAGTGTTTATTTCTGAATTTTTTTTCATTGTCTATTATTTGTCTTGCTGCTAATATATCAGATCTCAGTTGGATATCAGATCTCCTATTTTCTATATGGTATCAGAACCATTGTGATTCTTGGGCAGTGTTAGCTTTTCTTTGGTGTGAAATTCTAATCTTTTGCAGCAGGCATAAATTTCATTGAGCAACATCTTTTCGGGTAAAGAAATTGCTACACAAGTTTGGTGAGAATTTATTTTACTGATTATTTTAAAGTGCTGAAAGTTCTGATTTTTTTTTCTCATCCAAAAAGGAGAGAAGTTGATTAATAGATTCTCTTGGTGTTCCCTTGCCCTCACTTAGATTGAATGGAAGAATTATTATGATTGGGTTTCACAAATCAAATTGTCTCTAACTCTTCAAAATTGTTATGATGTTGCCATTGGTAATGAACAAAAACCAAAAGACTAAGGAAAAGAAAAAGATGACTGGGATAGGAGAGACAAGAAGGCAGTAACCTTGATCAAATTAACACTTTCTGAAAAAGTTTTTCTAGAAGTTTGAAATGAAAGAAGTGGAGTCCAAGTATGGAAGATTTTGAAAAATATGTATCAAAATTCAAGTGATGTATGGATTATATCTCTCACCACAGAGTTGTATAACATGAAATTAACAAACTCACAAGATTTATAGTGTCTAATCTAAGTAAATTAAAGGAAAAGAAAAATGAATAGGCTTCACTTGAAAAGAACATAGAGGATAAGGATTTTGTTCAAATCATACTAAAAAGTCTTCCAGGTTCTTATCAATCTTTTATAAGGGGACTAGACACTGCACATAAACTAAAAGCTATTAAATCTTATGAGTTGTGTGCTAAGTTAATTCAAGAAGAAGAACATCAAATAAAAGAGAGAGAATCTTCTACTATTGAGTGTGAATCTCAAGCATTTGTAATGAAAGGTAAACTTATCATCAAAATGTACAAGATAATAAATTAGATGAAAGGAATTGGAAGTATGATGATAAAAGTAGTTCATCTAAGAATACAAATAGAAGCAAGTGTAAATGTCACTATTATGGTAAAAAAGGACACAAAGCTAATGAATTCTACAAAAGGATTGATGATACAAAAAAGTATGTCTACAAAATCATTTGATTCTAAGAGAAATGCCTGTTGTGTATCACTTAAAGCAAATAGTTCTTTTAAAAATTAATGGATAATTGATTCTGGTTCCACACAACATATGTCACATATTCAAGAGCAATTTGATTTACTAAATGAAAGAAATGGTGTAAACATATATTTGGGAGATAATAGTCCTCTAGCAGGTAAAGGAAGTGGAAATGTTCAAGTGAGTAATGGAATCTTTAAGAATGTGCAGCTTGTCCGTCAATTATCAACAAATCTTCTCTCTCTATTTCAAATTGCCAATCAACGATATAAAATAGAATTTTACAATGATAAATGCTTAGCCAAGGATGTGAACAATAATTATAAAGTGGTTGCAATTGGTAAAGTGGAGAATGGATTATATAAATTTCAAGAATTTATTGAAACTAAAGATGTATGTGCTATTGCCAAGTATGATGATGTGAGCAGGTTGTGGCATGAGTGTATGAGACATGTTAACTATCAAAGACTCAATCTTATGGAGAAGTTAAATATGGTGCATGGGCTCTGGAGAATCTCCCCAAAGGAAAAGATATGTGAAGGATGTGCAATGGGTAAGCAACATATAGAAAGTTTCCCACAAGGAAGATCATGGAGGGCAAAAACCTCTTTACATTTGGTCCATAATGATGTCATGGGTCCTTTTAGAACACCCTCACTCTGAGGTGCAAGGTGTGTTCCTACATTCATAGATGACTATACTAAAAAAATTTGGGTGTATTTCATACAAAAGAAGGATGAAGTGTTCCATAAGTTTGAAGAGTTCAAGGTTTTAACTAAAAAACAAAGTGGGAAATCTCTAAAAATTATAAGAATAGATAGAGGAACTGAATATATGAATAAGGAATTCTTGGGATTTTGTAAATAAATGGCATAAAAAAAATTTTGAAATTTTTTTTTCTTACTTGCCACAACAAAATGGGGTTGTAGAAAGAAAGAATAGGACTATAATGGAAATGGCTAGGTGTATGATTCGCTCTAGAAATATAGAAGTCAATCTTTAGGCTAAAGCAATTCATACTACAGTTTACATTCTCAATAGAACTCCTACAAAGGTTGTTATGAACATAACCCCTGAAGAGGGTTGGAGCAGAAGAAAGCATATTGTGTCTCATTTCTATATTTTGGGTTGTACTGCTTATGCTTGCATTCCTGATGAAAGGAGAAGTAAATTAGAAAGAAAAAGTGAGAATTACATTATGGTGGGATATAGTGAAGAGTCAAAAGGTTATAGGCTATATAATCCTAATACAAGGGAGATTCATGTTAAAATAAATGTTTGGTTTGATGAAGATATTTAAAGTAATAAATCTCCTAAATTTTCTCATTTTCCATTTTTTCTTGAAGAAGATAAATCTATTGGCACTAATGATTAAAGATCAAAATATGACATCTCTTATAGAAGGAGCAGACATGTGGGTTGAAGATTCAAGTAGTAGTGATGATGAGGACACAAGAAAGACAAGGAAGACTCAAAGCATTCAAGAAGTCTATCAAAATAGCCCTAAGATCTTTGCTAACTATGCTCTTATGGCTAAAGTGATGCAAGTTGAGACTCCAAGCACATTTGAGGAAGCTAAAGAAAAAGATGAATGGAAAGAAGCAATGCAATAAGAGTACAACTCCTTGATGAAGAATTATACTTGGGAATTGACAACACTTCTAGAAGGAAAGAATTTGGTCAGTTGCAAATGGACCTACAAACAAATTTCACATTAGATGGAGCCATTGAGAGATACAAGGCAATGTTAGGGGCTCATGGTTTCTCACATGAAGCTATTGACTATACTGAGACATTTGCCCCAATTGATAAAATGACTTCATGAATTCATACCATTATTTCTTTGGCTGCAAAGTGTGGAATGAAAATGTTTCAAATGGATGTAAAAAGTTCTTTTTTGTATGCTGACTTAAGAGATTTGCATGCAACAACTGCTAGGATTTGTTAAAGATCGTGAAAAACATGTAGTATGTAGATTGAGAAAATCACTATATGGTCTTAAACAGGCTCCAAGGGTGTGGTACTCCAAAATAAATGAATTCTTTGTAAAACATGGATTTGAAAGAAGCAAACCTGACCCAGATGTATATGTAAAGCATCTTGATGATGAAATTGTTATTATTGTCGTGTATGTGGATGATCTAATCATTACATGAGATTCCACACATTATATTGAGCACACCAAGAAACAAATCAAGGAAACTTTTGAGGTAACTAATCTAGGATTAATGTATTATTTCTTAGGTATGGAAGTTTGGCAAGAAGAAGGAAGGATCATGCTTTCTCAAAATAAGTATTCTCTTGACATATTGAAAGAGTTTAATATGAGTAACTATAAACCAGCCAAAACACCATGTGAAGTAGGACTAAAATTAAGAACTCATTCTACTCAAAAGAAGGTGGATGAAAAATTGTATAGGCAGCTTGTCGGCAGTCTCTTATATCTTACTATAACTAGACCAAATATTGCATATGCTATCAGTGTTGTATCTAGGTACATGGAAAATCCACATTATGATCACTAGAAGGCTGTTACGAGGATTTTGAGGTACATAAAAGGTACTTCCAAGCTTGGAATTGAGTACAAACATGGAGGAGAACCTACTTTAGTAGGTTATACAAATTTTGATTATGTAGGAGATATTGATGATATAAAATCAACTTCAAGATGCATCTTTCATCTTGGACGTAGAGTAACCTCTTGGAACAACAAGAAGCAATCATCTATGTCACTATCATCAACAAAGGTAGAATACATTGGTGCATCAAAGGCATCTCAAGAAGCTCTATGGATTAGAAGACTACTTCAAGAGACACATCATCAACAAGCTCATCCAACCACCATATTCTGTGACAACCAAAGCACCATCAAGCTTGCAAAGAATAATGTATACCATGCTAGGTCCAAACACATCAAAGTTCACTGTTGCTTCATTCATGACTTAGTGGAGAGTGAAGTAGTGGACCAACACTTTTGTGGCACTAAAAATCAAATTGCATATATATTTACCAAAGCATTATCTACTATTAAATTTCTTAAGTTTAGAGCCTTGCTATATCTCAAAGAGGTTGATGTTTGAATTCATTCTTTTAATAATTTCTCCCACTTAAAGATGCATAAGTGGTAGAAATTAAGGGAGAGTGTTAGAAGTAGTCAAACCTCCATGGCTCCACCTCGTTAGTTTTGAACTACACATATTCCCTAAATCATCTCCAATCGTATAACACTTGGCTAGTGATCAATAAAGAATGCAGTCATGCCCTTTATTCTTCCATCCATGTCTTCCTCTAGAAACATCTTTTAGTAATGCACTCATATTATGGGTCCTCTATATATAGAGGTCACTACATACATTTGTAAGTAGTCAGATCAGTGAATAGAATATGCTTATCTATTTAGTGTCATTATAAGTGTTTATTTTTGATATCTTTTTCATTATCTAGTATTTGTCTTGCTGCTAATATATCAGATCTTAATTAGATATCTAATCTCCTATTTTCTACAAATTTTTAGTTCCTGTAGGGAACTAATGTTCCTAGTGATGGTGCACAATTAATTTTTTAAACAAAATCTTCACAATACTAAAGTTCAAAAATGATTTATTTTTTAATTGATTTTTAAATACTAATTTCTTTTTTTCCATTGGCTAGTAGTATTTTTCCTAGAGGTAAAATTGATTTTTCAAGATTAGAAATTAAAGAAATAAAATTCTAGAATGTTCTTTAAAAGGATTGTACTTTAGGGTTTCAAAATCCATCAACAAAATTTTGGAGAAAAGTGTCTTTTATCTTCAATGTCATTTATAGGAAACATCATTGAAGCTTTAAAATCATCCTTCGTTCCATTTTTCGCACCAAATTTGAGCTTTGTGCCATTAAAGAGCTTAGCCTGCAAAATAAAAAGAGAGCCTTCTCCCAATATATTTAAGGACAACACAACAAAAAAAAAATATTGAAGCCCTAATTAATCCATAGTGAGGCTTAATCACACCAACCCTCATTCCATTGACTTTACCGATCACTGAAATTCTAGTTTTGATAGCACAAAACTACATACATTAACTATGAAATGTGCAAAGTAGTAGTCCTTTGTACTTTTTTTAAGTTGTTAGATAATTTGAATACTTATGTTAAGATTTCAAAAATGTTATATGCATATATTTCTATTATAATTTATTATTTCTCAAATTTAATAACTAATTATAATATTTAGAACTAACTTAGATAAAAGTTATAAAATTAAATTTATTAAAATAATTTAACTTCTACTTTCTAAAATTTATACATATCATTTTTATCTTGTATGTCTATAAATTTATAAATATCAATAACCATCTTTAGTATTGTATGCTTATTGAAACATTAAAACTAACATACTATCACCATTGCATATTTGCTAAAGCTTAGTAGATATTGCATATATTTGCAAAATAAAAATAGGTTTAATATTTTTTGATGAATAGTCCTGTTCTATTAATAAATAATATACTAAGATTACAATTCACAAAAAAGGGTTGGGGGATACAAGATCACCCTACAAAAGTTCACACCATCAAAGCTAGAATCAACATCTATTCATCAAAAAAAATATAAGAAGCAACCCTCAGGAAGCTAAGTACTGCCAGCTGGGGGGTGGTTCATCTAAATCATGAAATCCATAGTTATGCCTATGATTGGCAAGTGGGTTGGGAACAGTCCAACCATCAACAACATTATCGAGGGCCTAGTGAACATCCTTGATATCAGGCCATGGAGGTCAACATCCTTGATATTAGGTTGAGGACCAAGAGGAGGAGCCACTAGGCCTGGGGACCATCATGTGCCAACATGGGGTGGGGAAATCAAGTGGCAACACCAACCACCATCACCATTACTGGGAGAGTGTTGGTGGGAAGCCTAGGAATGTAGCATATGTGAGTGATAGCCTGAAGATCTGCACCCCTGGTGGCAACCTCTATGTGGTATGGTATCAACTGAAGCATCAAGAGGCATTCTAGCAACTGTACAAGGTGTAATTCCCTAATTATTGAGAAGCTCTTGAAGGTGGGCCACCTCTAGAGCCACCTTGTTAGCTTGCACTTGGATCTGCATCACTACATTATTACAAATACATGCTTTAGTATACATAGCAACATTTATGTCAAGAAAATTGAGAGAAAAGAACAACATTTCTATCTTTCCATAGAGTGAACAAAATCTCCATCCTGAAAGTATGCTAGATCTTGGTAAAATTTCTTGCAAACCTAGGGGAGTCACCCAAAATAACCCTATGCCAAGAAAAGGGTTCAGGATTAAATGGCTTAAAGAAATCATGAATCCAGTGCCAATAATTTTGAGCACATCTAAAAAACCTAAAAATATGTAGGAAAGACTCTAGTTGCCCACAAAATGGACACTGAGGATCTGGAACCCCAATATGCTTAAGCTGAGGCCCAAGCCGAAGACCTTGAAAAGCTAAAAACTAAGCAAAATGTGCAATCTTGAGTTCTTGAATGGCACTCCAAATAGTGTCAAAGCACTTTCTCCACTGAGAAAGGGAAGATAATGCCAGCGGTGGTTGAGGGTGTTTTCCATTGATAGATGAGGAGAATGCCATTGATATCCCAAACTTAGCTTGTAGCTAGTGAAGGAAGTGGTAGGATACCACTTCCAATTAGTGCACCAAGGTCGAATAAACTAAATACCCACCTTTTGGATTAAGTGCCTTGGAATTGCAGAAAGCAACAACTCAAAAGTTTTTCGATCTCAATGGGTAAGATGGAACTGGACTTGCATATCTTCCCAAGATCTAAGACTCATGGAGACCCTAGAGAAAAGGTCTTTAAGATTCGTGATACCTCATTTGAAAAAATCATAGCAATAGCACCTTGATTCTTGTCTACAGGAATACCCTAGATGGCAAACAAAGGAGACCACCAAATTTTTTGCTAGTTCAAAGATAGCCCATCATGAAACTCATCACCAAACCAGCGAAGCCAAGGTTTGAAAGATTCTCAAGTTTTCCATATGCTCTTGATAAAAAAAGAGCCCTATATGTGCACAAGTTCATGCATGATGAGAAGGGTTTGAAATCTGATCCCCTTCCATGCAGGTTTGTTAATATGAAACCTAGATGAAATGCAATGTTGAACAAGAATCTTCCAAGCTTCATCTCTAATGATAACATGGATAATCCATTTTTCACAAAGAGTGAGGACTTGCTTCTATGTGGAGAGAAGGCGAAGACCTCTAGACTCTTTGGGAAGAAAACAAGAATCCCAAGCAATTCTGTGAAAACCATGATGGTCAAAACCAGAAGCCTAAAGAAAATCATAGAGCAATCACTCTAATTTCTAATAGGAGGGTTCAAAAGGAGCCCAACAAGAAGAATAATAGACATGCATAACTGCAAGAAATTAAGAGAAAATCTAGAATTTCCTCATAAGAGAAACTAGTTTCGTAAGCCAATAGTCCAGCTTCTTTATAATCTTGACAAGCACGGTGTTCCATAGATCAATTGGAAAAGCTTGAAAGGCTAAAGGAACACCTAAAAAGTAGAAAGTCTCTCTATGTGTAACCTATTTCCATTCAAACTAATCAAGCCAAGGTAGAGCTGGCAAAAAAGACTTAACAAAGCATTTTATACCATTGAATAGAAGAGCCAAAGGCTTGACAAAAAGTGTCATGGAAATTCAAGGCATTAGTGATGTTTTCTTCATCCTCCAAAAGAGTAAGAAAGGAATCATCAAAAAAATGACCATTGACCAACTAGGAAGAGGAATCTAGTAAGGAAATGCCATGAACCAAACTTGAAGAGATGGAGTGGTCTAGCAAGTAATCGAACCCTTCAACAGTAAGAATATATAACCCTAGGGTCAAATGCCAACCCTACCTGATGGAACAAAAGAGCCCAAAGGTGTCAGATTGGGAGCTATTGATAGTAATATAAGCAATAGCATCTCCAAAAAGAATCTCCACAGATTAAAGAAAATTGGAATCGAAACCAAGAGCCTAGAGCATAGCCAAAATCAAAGGCCATTAAATCTGCTCATAGACTTTAGCAAAATCAATTTTCAAAAAATAGACGGAAGATTGGACTTGCGTGCCCACTCCATACCTTTCCAGATAGCAATGATGTTGTCAAGAATATTCTAGGATTTGATAAAGCCAGTTTTCTTTGGCTGTACAATTAAATGAAGGAGACGATGAATTTTAAGTAGAATTTCCTTAGCAATGATCTTATAGGACACATTAAGAAGGGTAATGGGCTACCAATTATGAATATCCTTAGGATCACCAAATTTAGGTATGAATTTGATGTTTCCTTTGTTGATAATAGCTCCAAATATTTTAGAATGGTAGGCTCCAAGATAAACTTTGTGCAAGTTGGGACCAATATACTCTCAATGGTGTTTCTAAAATTCACAAGGAAACCCATCACACCCGGGGAACTTGTCATCAACCATGGGAAAAAAATGATCTCTTTAAGGTCTCGGATGGTGAGAAGTTGCTCAGAGAAAGCATGTTGCTCAACTGCTAGGTGGTTTTGAGTAACTAAAATACACTTTTTGAGGGCTTTGTCCTAAGCAACCAAATTTCCCTACAAAGAAAACATGTTTTCATAATGGTGAACAAAATCTTATATGATGTTAGGGAGACTAGAAAGAATAGTAGTGCCTTTTTTTATTTTTTAATCCCAAAATTGGTATGATAGGCTCAAAGATCTTGAAAAAGCTCCATCAAAGCTTTATTGCCAACCTCCAACCAATGGAGGCGAGCTTTGATTTGGGCACCTTGAGCAACATAATTATCCACAACCTATTTTTCATGGTACAAATTGGCAAGTTGAATTTGTAAATCAACATCAAAAGGGTTAAGGGTGAGAGCCTATGAAGCTTTCTTGAGAGTAGAGGTAGTGGATTCACGAGACCGCCTTCTAAAAACCACCAACTATCACCCATAGAAGCACAAAAATTGAGCAATTTTAGTAATGGAATCATTTCACCACTGAATCTACCATGTCTAAGAATATGGATGTGGCTCCAAATTCCAAACACATTGGATATGAGAAATAGTGGAAGCATGCATCAGCACTAATGCATTAAGGAAAAACTAAGTCCTAACAACTCGTTGGACAACTGTACACTACAAAATAGAAAAATAAATGGGATAGTGGTCTAATAATGTGACATCTAGCAAGGGAATGATAGGTAAATCTTGATCCTCAAAAAAGGAGAGGAAAACATAATGCCATCTAGCCAAATGATGTGACATAATGCCAAAATCATGGTGAGAGGAAAATGTAATGCCATCCGGCCAAATGATGTGACATGTAGAGGAAAGCATGACACCAAAGATCTTAACTTCTTGCATACAAATAAAATTACCAAGTCTATGATGGGTATCCCTGACATAGTACTTTCTAGAGAGGTCTATAAGTCCTCGCACATTCCATGATAAAAAAATTCATGAAAATTCTTCCATATCTTCCACATCCTGGAGAGAGGAGTAGCTATTCTAAAAGAAAGTTGAAACTTGGTTAAAGCCAAGGGGAAAACACTCTCGACTAATGGCCTGACATTTCTCTTCTAGTTTCTTAGCACGTCTAGGAGTACTACGAGAATGCCACACATTCTGAGTCACAATGGAGGAAGTAGCAAGAGGAGTGTGAGTCACAACCGAGGTGTTAGCACTTGTGGCCACCTTGATCCCCTATGAACTAGGGTTTGAAACCTTTAAAACATTAGGATTTGGTTTTGAAAAAACCACTTGCATTCCTAAAATTTTTGGGGTTTGCACTCCTATTGAAACATGAGCAACCAAAACAATGACTGCATATGACTATTTAGGAGCCATGGGAACCTTGCCTTTGTGCCCAATAGTGGTCCATTCTTCTTTTTTCTCCCCTTCTATTAGTTTGATAGGGGCCTCTTTAGGTAGGGTTTTAACCTTGGGCACAGCCAAAGGGCAATCCCTAATCTTATGTTCCACTAACTAGAACCTATAACAAGTGTTAGGTAGGTTCAAATAAAGCACCTTCTGAGAGAAGGGTTGAAAACCAATCTGTATCTCTATAGAATCCTTAAGATCCTTGGAGAGATCAACATTAATGCATATGCATTTCTAAGGGCAAGCATTGAAAAAAAATTCATAACATCCTTTCTAATAACTTTGCCAAGAGTATTGGCAATAAATTTAATAAAAGGCCAACATGGCAAGGGTAAACTTGGTAACTCTACCCACATAGGAACCATAAGCTTTTTGTCCTCAGAGACAATGAAATCTCTTGACCATCTTGGAAAAACTAGCAAGGAAGAATGTATAGACCAAGGACCATTACTAAAAACCATGTTTGCCTAAGATAGGTTGGCAAAATGAAATAATAAAAAAACCTTTGGTAAGCTTTTGCACAGTATCAAGGTGGACTCCATGAGGAGTCCAACTCTTGTTTACTCATTCTTAGAGCATAGCTTTAGGTGTCCTACCCACAAAATACTCTATTAAGGTATGTTGCTCTAGGCAATCACAAGCAATATCAAATTCTTGCAAAGGAAGGATAATATTAGGATAACCTTATGAAAGACCTTCAGGATGAATTTGTGAGGACATTTATTCAATGGAGACACCATGACTTTCTAAAGCAGTGGCGTGAATACTAGTATCAAAAATTGGGTCACCACTAGCCAAGGCCATTATAAACTAGCCTAAAATCTCTCACAGTAAATGTAGTTTGACAAGTGGAAAATAGAGAAGGAAAGTTCAGATAGATATTTGTACACAAGGAAACTCAAAGATCAAATGAAACCAGAGCAGAGCATCTTTCCCCCCGATTACAATGGATATTTTCACCATAGATGTCAATAGGTTTAATATTTCACTAACCTCTTTTATGAAAAATAAAAATAGGTTTAATATTTCACTAACAATAAATTGTTTGAAGAATGTAAACAACATTTATCTAGCTATTTGCCTACCATAAACATAGATTGATGAAGTAGGTGAAAATGGTGAATTAAAATAATCCAAGCCACCTTGGATTTGACTGCTATCGATAAGGCATGGGTATGGGGGTCATGGAATATGGCCATCCGGCCATCTTGAATAGTGGAATTGGATAGTTGTCACCCATTAAACTTCTTTATCACGAATGGAGGAAGCTACACTGAAGTTGTAAACTATCTTTTCTTTGTTATGTGGGAATGGTAAGTAACAATGATGAGTAGTAATTTAACCAGCCTAGAATTCTTTTTTTTTGTTGACCATGAGGTATAAATTTCAAAATAGCACCTTTACAATTTCGTGGGTCACACAACAGTTTATGGAAATCTTTAAATCCATTGGTTAGGAAATATCATTTGTAGAATTAAAAGCTATTCTCTTTTCTCTGTTCTATATTTACAAAATGCTTACCTAGAAATATGGTACGTGATGGGAAAAATATAAATTAGCAAAGGGAGAAACATGAGGAAGAGAAGAGAAGAGAACTTTTGGAAAAAAAGATCCAGAATTGACTGGCTCAAAGAGGGAGATCAAAATACCAAGTTTTTCCACCTCTTCGCGCTTAATCATTGAGCAAACAACTGGATTACAAGTATCAAGAAGGACTAGTCCCTTTTGACTAATGACAATGATATTTTTGTAGAGGCTATTAATTTTTTCTCTTCTCCCCTTTTCTAGGACCCTATGTTATCTATGGAGGACCAGAAGGAAATTTTTCCTTCTCTACCCCAAATGATTTAGTCTCACCATAATGCAATAATGTGGGCTATACCAAATTTTTTGGAAGCGAAACAAGCTCTATTTTCTCTCCTTGCTAATAAATCCCTAGGGCCAAATGGTTTCCCAAGTTTCTTCTTTCAAATTTATTGGAAGGTGGTTAAGGGGGATGTTGTCAAGTTGGTGCAGGAGTTCTTTAGGACTAGGAATCTTCTGAAAGAGCACAACTCTACCTTTCTAATTCTTATCCTGAAAACCCCTAGGGCAGATACTATAGACCAATTAAGGCCCATTAGTCTCTATAATTTTTTCTAAAAGATCATCTCAAAATTTTTGATGACCAAAATCCTCAAGGTCCTTCCTTTGATCATTTCTCTGCAACAATCAAGCTTCGTCCCTAGTGGACAGATCTTAGATTCTATAATGTTGGTTCAGGAAGTCATTCATTCTCTAGATGCTAGGAAGAAGGAGGGTCTTCTCCTCAAGTTGGATCTCTCCAAAGCCTATGATCAAGTGGACTAGACCTTCCTTGGAATAGTTCTCCAAGCTTTTGGTTTTGACCATCAAGTTTGTAAACTCATTTCCCAACTTGTTTCTAACTCTTCACTTGCTATCATTATTAATGGGGCTCCATCTAATTTCTTCAAACTGTCAAGGGGCTTATGGTAGGGAGATCCCCTATCTCAAATCCTCTTCATCATCATGGTAGAGTGTATAGCTTGATTGATTTAGAGAAAAAGATAGGAAGGGTCTTTGAACGGAATCAAGCCTTCTTCAGGGTGTGTATATTTCACTCACCAATAGTTTGTGGATGATATTATAATGGGAGGAGAAGCTTCAATTTTGGAGGCCAAATAAATGAAGAGATTATTGGATATCTATACTAGGGGAACAGGCCAGCTTATTAATTGGGAAAAATGATCAGTATTCTTTATCAATACCCCTATAGACAAACAAAGGAAGAGAGCAGGTACTCTTGCTTGTGGGGTTGGAAGTCTTCATGTGAGCTATCTTGGACTTTTGTTGGGGACTAAGCTACCAGACTCTTTCTGGAATGGGCTTATCAATAGGTACAACAAGAAGTTGGAAAGTTGGAAAGGAACCACTCTCAACAAAGCTAGAAAATGTCTAGTGAAGTACACTCTTCATAATCTTCCCACATATGCCTCGAGTGTCTTTGGGATTCTATTCAAATATGCTGAGAAAATGGAATACATCTAGAGATATTTTCTTTGGCCTAGACTAGAGGAACATAAAAGATACCCCCTAGTTGCCTAGGATAATGTTTTCCTACCCAAGTGTTATGGAGGCTTGGGAATCAAAAAACTTACGCATCTCAATAATGCTTTCCAAGCTAAGCAAGTTTGGTGTATATTTAACAGCACTAGAGAATGGAGAGATATTTTGGTGGGTAAGTATATTAGAAGACCTTCTCTAAGATATTTTCTGAATGATTCTGACATCTTGACTAGTTTAACTATATGGAATAGGATCTTAACAGAAAGAACCCTAGCTAATTCTAAGGCCAAATGGAAAGTGGGAAGTGGAGAGAACATCCTCTTCTAGCATAAAAATGGGCTGATTCAGGGACCTCTCATTAATAACCCCACATATGATAATTGGTCCAATACCTATATAAGGCTATTTGGAATGAAAGTAAGAGACTATAGAATGAACCAATGATGGAGAGACCTATCTTTTATATCAAATGATCTCAAGCTGATAATGGTGATGCTAAACTCTTTCATTTTTAATAATAACAGCGATGAATTGATATGGGAGGGTAATCCAAGTGGACCCCACTCGGTGGCCTCAGGGTATAGCTCCCTTTGAAGCCTGAAGGAGAAACATCTTTGGACTAAGGCCTAGCTACTTGGCCTTACCCCTAAAATTAACATTTTCTTGTGGCTAATGCTTCAAGATAAAATTCTTAGCATGGACAACTTGGAAAAAAGAGATCAGTATATCCCTAGCATATGTATTATTTGCAAGCATCACTTGGAGATGATTAATCGCATCTGCATCCATTGCCCCTATTCTATGGAGGTTTGAGAATATCTCACCAAGAACTATGGGGCTAATTGGTGTAAGCCAAGAAATATTTTGGACTTCTTCTATCAATGGGATAGCATGTACAAAGGCACAGATTTGCATAGTATAAGCATGTGGACTTTGCCCCACTTTTACTGGGGAGTATGGAAGGAGAGAAACAATAGAATTTTTAGAGACAAGGATGTGGGGGCATCATCAGAAATAGCCATGGTGTGGGTATCACTACTCTCTCCTACCCCTTGGGAATCTAGACAAATCACTATGTTGAAGCTAGTGCTACTATCCACACTACTAAACTAGTGCTAGAATGAGTCAAACACTTATGGCAAGAGGGGGACTCAAACAATATCATAAAATGCATAAAAGCTGATCTTTAACTTGCTTGGACCATTGCAAACATAGTGGAAAAAAATTTTACTACCCTTAGCAAATTTAAGAGTGTACATGTCAACCATGAGTATAGGGAATCCAAGTTGGTGGCTGATTGGTTTTCCAATGAGGCGGTCAAGAAATAAAGGATGATAATATGGACCACTAGAGAGAATATTCTATCAGACACACAAAGCCTAATTGATCAGGAGAGGATCTAGGGAGGTATGGGTGAAATCCCTAGTTAATTATGGAAGCTAATGCAAATATGTACAATAGCCAATGCATTTATGGAAAATATGGGAGGAACTGGTGAATGATGCATTCAATGTCTAATCGCCACACTTTATGGGTTGCTTATTTTCTTTTCCAATTTTTTAGAACTCCAAGAAAAGGTGGGTTTGGACAGAGAAAATAGTGAACAAAGAAAGGTGAAGAAAGAACTTTTTTTATGCGAAAGGCTATCACCTAGCTGACCAAGATGGTGAGAGAATAGAGGAAAAGGGAACTAGTTAGTGAGGTAGAGAAATGGAAACAAAGAACCAAGGTATGGGAGAAACTCGAAAAGAGAGGCACTACTAACTATATTGCTATGCTTCATGGGTATGACTCAGCAATTACCAATCTCATGGTTAATTCTTGGAAGGACAACAAGGTTAACATTGATGGGGTGTCACATCATGTCAATGTGAAGGTCATCACCCATGTTATTGAAATCCTTGATGAGGATTTGAAGTTCTGCAGAGATAAAAAAGTTTCTACGAATATGGTGAAGGATTTTGCCAACAACATAGAAGAGGAGCTAGTGAAAAATTGAGGCTTAGTATGAGATGGGCTTGATCAAGAATCTTTGGAGGTATGTGTTGAGGACCATCATTGTGTTTATTTCTCTAGATACAAGATTTGATAGGGTTAGAACCCATTATTTTATTTTTCTTAACTACTTCTATTATGGAGCTTAAGTCTATTTTCCATTTTACTTGTATTATTGCATGAACAAGAATATTTCAGGGTATAAGAAAAAATCTAGTGCCAACCCTATTCTATTTTAAAGCTCAGTCTAGGAGTAAACCCCTACATCATGCTATGGTTTCTTCTAAGGAGATGAGGAGCTCCAATTTCTCCTCAGACACAAAGGAAATCTAGGGCTTAAGCTTAGTGGAGGAAAAATATTAATCTTTAGGGAAGAAGAGCAGGGAGAGAGACAAGGAAATTCCCACTCCTAGTAAATCTCCTTATAGGAAAAGCTCCAAGGGCCATATGACAAAAATGATTGGTCTGGGGGAAGAAGAGTACAATTAGGAAGGAGAAGACATGGACATAGATGAGGAGACTAAGGGCGTGGATGTTGAGACTAAAGAGGAATTGGCTGGTAACCCTAAAATGAAGAAGAGGAAGAATAAAGAGGAGGACATGCCACTACAGGGGCAAAATTATATGGGTCCGAAGATCTCCATTTTCCATCCCCTTCCCTTGCCCCCACAGGAGCAAGAAAATGAGAAAATGGAGGGAAACACAAGTAGTGAGGTTGTAATAAAAGATTGGAGTATGGATTGGAACAAATTAAATGGAAAAACCTCTAAAATGGGGATTTTTAAAGAAGTTATGAACCCCCAAATCCTTGACGAAAAAGAGGGCAAGATCTAATTGGAAGAACTCATAAAACTGGCATTGATGGCCATCACTGACAATGCAAGGGAGGTGGATATGAACTTGCTAAACAATGCAAAAAATAGCATGATTGACAACTTTTAACCTATAAAAACTCTTTCATGAGTTGGAGGAGGCAAAAGAAAGAATGGGATAGATGAAAAGCCAGGGGAAGAAGAATGAGCAAGGGAACTCGACCGACTTTGGGGATCGAATCAAGATGTTTGAAGAAAGGATGAAAAATAGGGAGAACTTCAACCATAGCATGGCTAACTAGGTCCTCACTATTCTTAATTCTCTTGATGGTAACATTGTTAGTCTAAGTGGTAGTCTGAAAGCCAAGGGGTCTATTGCAGAGAAGGATGGGAAGGACAATAATGAAGATAGGATGGAAGAGGACACCATAATGGACATAACCCAAAGCCACATTGATTGAAGCTATGAGAAGAACCAAGTGCTCTTCGTAGAGTGTCAGAGAGCCCATGAAGTAGCAAAGACCATCTAGGACCTCAAAAAGAAGGTGGGGGAATAAGTGAAGAATATACAAGCTATTTCTTTGGATTCTAGTGTGTCTGTAGTTTTTTTCCTTTTGGCTTTTTGTCTATCTTTCATTCTAGCCTTTCTATTGGCCATTGTTCTATTGCTGGGCATTTTTTCTTAACACGCAACCCTTTTTATGTAAGAACTTTTGGGTTTCAGGATCCTTGTAAAACATATTTTTCTTAATCAATAACATGAGGAAGAGAAAAAAACCAAATGAGATGCTTAGGTTTGTTTTTTTTTTTTTTTTTTTTTTTCTCTTGTGTTGATGTGAGTTTTGTTACATTATATCAAGTAGAATCAAATGTTCAATGTTTCAAGAAATACCAAGGGATATCAACTCCTGCATTTCTAAATATTTATCTTCAAAATTTGTAATGAAAATATAGTTTTTGTGTTTCAACTTCCATTTAAATTAAACTTAAACTCTATGCTACTTCTACTTCTAACTTGAAATGAAAGGAATTATGGATGAACATGAAGTCTACTAGATGTAATTTATCCAGCAAAAACACCCTCTAGTTCAAGATTCTAATAAATACACAAATGGTTTTCACATTGATATCCTCTCTCCAACCCTATCATCTAGATGCAAACCAGAGATTGAACAGCAATTGAAGTGGGTATGTGCAGGATCATGGTCAACCAAACTATGCTCTTAATTGGCAATCAAAAATTAGGAAATCAAGGTTATGTCAACTTGACGTCCAATTTTCTACTTGTTATTAACTTTATATCAAAAATTTGAGAGAAAAGAATCTCTAGAAAATTGAATCTAGTTTCTAAACTACTAGGACTTATCTCAAAAAAATAAAAATTGATTGGTTAAAATTTTGAATTTTAATGCAATATTACGAAAATTTCAGAACAAAAATAAGAAGTAGATGTATGTCTGACCACCTTAATCAAAATCAAATGATAATATTTTTTAATAATATTCTAGATACAAGTAGTAGACTCATGTATGGATGTGACATGTATGTTTAGGTATTTTTATTCTAAATAAATAATTAATAATTAATTTTTGACTATAGTATTTTTCGGAATAAAAAAATTCTAGTGTTTGACCACCTTAACTAATTCAAAACTCTGCAAAATTCAATTTTTCATTTTTTTCTCTTATAGTAGAAGAAGCATAGGATGTGATGCATCTTTTGGATTTAAAAAATGCTGTGCCATTTGAAAGTTATAATTGATTTTCAAATAGTGTGTCAATCAGCACTTTATACATAACTCCATTAGAAAATAAGTAATAATTACTTACTAAACTCATAATTTGACAAACCATACATTTACACAAATATAAAAACATTCTTAAGAAAATATTTTTATTTCATCAAATTTTGGTGAAGAAAAAGATATCAGCTACATGTTTGAAGTAAAAATCACATAAAAATAGACCAAAAGCACATTTTAGGATGTTTTTAAAGTTGACCATATAGGTTTGGTATCAAAAGATATAGTAGACCTTATAAAGATATTATTTTTTTCATTTAGTATCAGGGTAGGTGGGAAAAAAGTTGGAATAGATTTTGAAATGGTTTGAGATATTTCAGAACTACAGATTTTTTAGATCACCACATTTTGGCACACCATGATCCTGCACATACCCAAGTCTTTTGAACAACTCACTACATAAGACACACTTACAATTACCAAGAGGTTGTGGTCTTGATTTTTTCAACTCAATCAAATAAACATTGACAAATACTTTCATACAACTAAAGTACTTTACTATGAAAATAAATCTACTCCAAGTGAAATATTTAGAAAATCATGCAACTCTAAAAGCCAATTACAAGTAATTCACTAGGAAGAACCATCATTGGAGTATTCATTACTTTGAATGAATCATAGCAACAATTTGATAAAGTCTCTCACATACCTAGCCTACTCTAATCTAGCTCTCTGATCCAATCTGCTAAACTAAAGAATTGCAAACAAGAAGGCCTTGGCCTTTTATAGATGTTGAACTGCAATGAATGACCAAGATTTATTTTAGATCAAGGGATCATATTACTTCCTAAAAACCCTAATTAGTGTTGCCAAATTTAAAACCAATTATATAAGGATGCCACATCTCAAACCAATAAGAAAATTACAATAATTCTTCCAACCAATGAGAAAATTGGACACTTGGCTTGCTATGATTGATTCCATTCTACAACATGAAAATGTCTAGTGCAATAACTTATAAATGAAAGAGGGGTTCACCATTCAATGGGGTGATGGTTCAAGAAAAACATGTAACATGTTTGAAAAAATGAAGGAAGAATTTTATCATTTTGGGGTTTTAATGTGGGAAAGTATGTTGATATAATTATTGCATGGTTGTTATTATGACATTACCAAAATGTTCCTTTTTGTTGATGTGTGCATGTAACAATAATTGTATAACAATGTTTGTGATTACTTATGAAAAGTTAGCACTCCAAAACTAAATTATTGTCTAATTCAGAAATTTATTCATGTAACCCTACCATATTGTATATAAAGTCACAAAACAAAGTACTAAAGGACTTTTAGTTTTTGAATGAATGAGAAGTTTGAAAATATTAATTTCTTAACATTGGGTAGAAATAATTAAGAATTTGAATGCTTGTGAAGACTATCATATAGGAGAAAAGAAATTGGGGTAAAAGAATATAAAATTGTAGTAGGTAACTTGAAGCAATTAAAATATAGTGTTTTTTGTTTGTTAATGAAGAGTGTTTATCATGAAATTTTTTGTTTCCTATGGTTTAGGTTTAAAAATAATAATTGGTGTGAAAGTACATTCTAGTACTAATTCACACCCCTCTCTATATTTTTATTTCTAAGAACATGGGTATCAAAGCCTAGTTAGTTAGAAAATATTTTTTATCTTGAGGAGAATCATGATGGCTATAGATAATTTTCAAGATAACTTTGAAGTAGCATTTGAAGATCTAGATAGATAAAATGAAGAAAAAGAAGGATTAAATATGAAGCTCAAAGATTCACACAACTACATTAAGAAACTCAATCATGTAATTCTTGACATTGCCAAAGTTGTTATCTAGTGGGTAAATAAACTCATTGATTTGATAAATGGAAGGGGTATTTATCCTCCAATTAACTTGTCCAATAGAGGTGAAATAATTTTGTACATAAAATAAAATACATACTAGTAATGAGCCAAATTTTTAAGTATTAGGTCCTACAACCCTAATTCTCTTAATGTTCTCTTCATGTTTCCTATGTTCTAACTCTGCTAAGTCATTTTTATGTTTCTTCCTCAAAATTTTTTATCCTAGACCAATTGCTACACATAACATGTTGTTAGGTCTACTTAATTGAAATATTTTATATGTCACAACATAAACTACAAATGTTATCTTAAGGTCTTCAGTTGGTACAACCTTCAATCCTAAAATACCCCACTATGCTTTCATGTTGATTCTAATTTCATTATTGGACATTGTACAAAATACTTTAGACTTCTCAGTTATGGGATACCTTGTGACAATACATGAATTACATCTCGTGTAATCTTAATTGGTTCATCTAGCTACAATTTCATATTGTGAACTTGACTCAATATAATTCAAATCCAGCCCTTTTCGAATTCCTTCAAGAAATGAATGGTATGTGTGAGACACTTAGTCTCTATATGTTTTTATTTCTCTTATCATTAATGGAAAATTTTCCATACAATTCCTATAGCTCATAATCACAAATTTCTCTAATTTTATAGTGATAAAATGAATGGATTCCATTAAATAGTAAAATCATGGGTGGAATAGATGATAGTGCGACCACCTTTTCTATTTGCATTGCAAATTATGGATATAGCCTATGCTTTGTCTCTTCACATACTTTATTTCAAATCAATTTCACAGAGTTTTCCTTTGTCTTTTTCTTCATGGTTGCTGAATAGGAAGCCATTATCATGGTTTAGGGGTTTGGAAGTTTAACACTCACACTTCACTTAGTTTACACCGAATTCTCCTTCTCACTTCAAATCTTAAACAAATTTGTTCTAAAATATCTTGCAAACAATTTCTCACGCAAACTGCTCCAAATTCACTCTTTGCTCTCGAAATGCAAGGTAACCAAATGAATTTCTTTTTCCCTATTAAATATGTAAAAAATAATATTTCAATGCACATTAGGGAATATTAAATGCTCAATACCCCTTGTTTGGTATTCATTAATAAACTTCATTAGAATAGGGTATGTGTAGGATCATGGTCAACCAAACTATGGCCTTAAGTGGCAATGAAAAACCAACAAATCAAGATTATGTTAACTTTACTTGTAATTTTAAAGTAGCTATGGGGTTTATATTTAAATTTTGTAAAAAAAGAATCTATAGGAAATTGAATGTAATTTCTAAAGTACTAGGCCTTATCTAGAGAAAAATAATTTTATTTGTCAAAATTTTGGATTTTAATGCAGGACTACAAAAATTTCAGGGCGAAAATAAAATGTAGGTGTATATCTGACCACCTTAATCAAAATCAAATGATAATATTTTTTATTATAATTCTAGATTTTTAAAAAAAAGACTCATAGCCAGATGTGATGCATATTTTTGGGTATTTTTATTTCAAATAAATAATTAAATATGAATTTTCTACTATAACTTTTTCAGAATAAAAAAACTCCTATGTCTGACCACCTTAACTAATTGAAAACTTTACAAAATTGTTTTTTTTTCCTTATACTAGGTGAAGCATAGAATTTGACACAACTTTTGGATTTCAAAAATGTATATCGTTCGAAAGTTATAGCTATTTTCAATCAATATGTCAAGCAGCACTTTACAGACATCTTCATTAAAAATTAACTAATAAATACTTATCGAAGTCAAAATTTGATGGCAATTATATCGATGAAATCTTGAGAGTGTTATAAAAGACCATTTTTCATTTTATTGAATTTTGATGAAAATAATATTGTCAGATGGCTACTCAAAGTCTAAATGTTAGTGAAAGATTTCTCAAACATGTTTTTTGAGTTGACCAAATAATTCATGCATTTGAACCAACATAATTGGTCCCTAAGGGTCCTAAGGCCCCTAGGGACATATGTTGTTATGGAATGTGTTGAAAGGGGTAATAGGTTATCCTATGACCCTTTCAATGCATTTGAACCAACCAAATAAGTCTCTAGGGATCTTAGGGCACCTAGGTACATATGTTGTCATATAATGCATCGAAAGGGGTCATAGCTTATCCTATGACCCCTTTTGATGTATTCAAACCAACCAAATTGGTCCTTATGGGTCCTTGGGCCCCTAGGGACATATGTTGTCATGAAATGCATCGAAAGGAGTCATACGTTATCCTATAACACCTTTTGATGCATTCAAACCAACCAAATGAGGGACATATGTTGTCATGAAATGCATCAAAAGGAGTCATAGGTTATCTTATAACCCCTTTCAATGCATTTGAACAAACCAAATGGATCCCTAGGAGTCCTAGGGACACTACAGACATATGTTGTCATGAAATGTGTTGAAAGGAGTCATAGGTTATCCTATGACCCCTATCAACGTATTCGAACCAACCAAATGGGTCCCTAGGGGTGCTAGGGCCCCTTGAGACATATGTTGTCATGAAATGCATCAAAAGGGGTCATGGTTTATCGTATGACCCCTTTTGATGCATTTGAACTAGCCAAATGGGTCCCTAGTGTTCCTAGGGCCCCTAGGGACATATTTTGTCATTAAATGAATTGAAAGGGATTGTAGGTTATCTTATGACCCCTTTTGATGCATTCAAACCAACCAAATAGGTCCCTAGGGTTCCTAGGAACCATAGGGGCATATGTTGTTATGAAATGCATCCTTTCAATGCATTTGAACCAACAAAATAGGTCCCTAGAGATTGTAGGGCCCCTAGGGACATACATTGTCATCAAATATGTCAAAAGGTTCAATGCATTCGAACCAACCAAATGGGTCTCTAGGGGTCCTAGGGCCCCTAGGGACATATGATCATCAAATTTGTTGAAAGGGGTCATAGGGTACCCTATGACCCCTTTCGATGCATTCAAACTAACTAAATAGGTCCCTAGGGCTCCTAGGGCCCCTAGTAACATATGTTGTCATGAAATGCATTAAAAGAGGTCATAGATTATCCTATGACCCCTTTCAATGCATTTGAACCAACCAAATAGGTACCTAGGGATCCTAAGGCCCCTAGGGACATATGTTGTCATGAAATGTGTCAAAAGGGGTCATAGCTTATTCTCTGACCCCTTTCGACACATTTGAACCAAGCAAATAGGTCCCTAGGGGTCCTAGGGCCGAAATTTGTCGAATGTTAGGATTAAACCACGGACATAAATTAAAAACTACATGCAAATATAACCAATAATAGAAAATAATAGATCACACAAAAAAGATCACAAGGCACCAAGATTTAACATGGTTCACCCAATCCTTGGCCTGCATCTACCAAACAACAAGTCCAATATTTGTATGATCTAGTGATTACAACCTGATTACAATCTGTAATCTCTTACAGCTCAATACCACTGCAAGAATCAATTTCACATCACACTTCTAAAACAATCCCTAACCCTAAGCCCTTTTATACAAGTATTTTAACCACTTTAGGGTTATAATTAATATTTACATGTCAGCCCAAAATCATGATAAAATAGGGCCCAAAGAATTTATGAAGTATGTACAATACTTTCCTAATCAATTTCCACAATCTAACAATCTCCCACTTGGGAACTTATCAAGCTCCACACTAAACAACAATCTCTCACTTGGAGACTGATCTTGTAGCAATACTGCTACCACATGGGGCTCCCACTAGATCAAACCACCCTAGACTCTACTCTTCTTTTATTCATATTCAGTCTAGAAGACCAATCGAAGTTGAAGAGGAGTTTAGCTTCTCCCTTGTTACTACCTTTGTCAACATATGTGCTAGATTATCATTGGTATGTATCTTCTCCAGCTTTAACTATCCATCTTCCAAAACTAACTGAATGAAATGGTACCACAACTATATCTATTTGGTCTTTAAATGCAGAACTGAATTCTTTGCAAGATGAATGGCACTCTAACTATCTATGAACAAATAATTATCCTTTTGAGGATGTCCCAATTCTTGCAAGAAGAACTAAAGCCATATCATCTCCTCGGTTGCCTCTGTACCAGCTACATACTCTACCTCTATAGTGGATAAAGCATTAACCTTTTGTAACCTAAAAATCCAACTCACAGCTGCCCCACCAATAGTAAAGACATAACCTGTAGTACTCTACATGGTATCAATATCCCCTACCAAATTTGAGTCAACATAGCCCTAAAAATAATTAGTAGAGCCCCCAAAGTTTAAATACTTATTGGATGTTCCTCTCAAATATCTAAGAATTCATTTGACTACATTCCAATACCCAATTCCTAGATGACTCCTATACCTGCTAACAACTCCCACTACATGTGCAATATCTGGCCTAGTACATACCATAGCAAACACCAAGCTTCCTACAACTGAAGCATAGGGTACCTTGGACATCGTATCCTCCTCTTCTTATGTCTTGGGACACATCTCCTTAGTCAACTTCAAATGACAAGGTAAAGGTGTGCTGATAGCTTTAGCATTCTCCATAGAGTAACGTTGCAACACCTTCTCAGCATAATTAGCCTGAGATAGCATCAATGTTCTATTTTTCCTATCTCTACATATGTTCATATCAAGGATTTATTTTTCTTCCCCCAAATCCTTCATAGCAAATGCATGTGCTAGTTGGCTTTTCAGACCCTTAATGTGATCCATGTTAGACCCAGCTACAAGCATATCATCAACATATATTCATAAAATAATGTAGCTATCATCATCCAACCTCTTAAAGTAGACACAATGATCTGAATGACACCTACTATAACCATGTTCGTGCATAAAATTGTCAAATTTTAGATACCATTGCCAAGGTGCTTGCTTCAAGCCATATAAACTTTTCTTTAATTTGCACACTAAGTTCTTACCTTTGACAGCAAATCTCGTTGGTTGAGCCATATATATCTCTTCATCCAAATCACCATGAAGGAAGGTTGTTTTAACATCCAGCTGCTCTAAATGTAAATCGTTAGTAGCCACTAGACTTAAAATAGTATGGATAGAGGTCATTTTAGCAACAGCAGAAAATATCTCATCAAAATCAATTCCCTTTTTCTGTGCAAATCCTTTTACAACTAACCTAGCTTTAAATCTTTTCTTACCTCCATCCTCTTCTTTTAACCTATAAACCTAATTATTCTGTAAAGTCTTTTTACCTGCAGGCAACTTGCTCAAATCCCATGTCTTATTCTTCAACAAAGAGTCCATTTTATCTTTCATTGTAGACTCCCACTGAATCTTAGTATCCACCTGCATAGCTTCATCATAACTTTTAGGTTCACCAGCATCAATAATTAAAATACAATACAAAGAGGGAGAAAATCTTTGTGGAGGTCTAATTTGCCTTATTGACCATCTAATATTCACTAGTGTGTGTGTATTTTTTGTTGCAGTTTGTACACATCATGAGGAATGGATGGAACATTAGCTTTTGGAGTATCATCCAACACTACATAATCATCTTTTTTCTTCTCATGTTGCTGCAAAAAATCTTTGTACAACACTTTCTCATTGAATATGACATCCCTACTTCTTACAATTTTATGATTTTCAAAATATCAAAGCCTATAACCAAACTCATTAATGCCATATCCAACAAATACACATTTCTTTGACTTAGCTTCTAACTTGGTTCTATTTTCAGAATCTATGTGAGCAAATGCTTCACAACCAAAGGTTTTGAAAAAAGAATAACTCACCTTCTTACCAGTCCATACCTAGTCCTCTGGAATATCACATCCCAAAGGAGTAGAGAGACCTCTATTAATCAAATATACAGCAGTATTGATAGCCTCTGCCTACATGTGTAAGGGCGACCTAGCATGCAACCTCATGCTCCTTACAAGCTCCATTATAGTCTTGTTCATGTGTTCAGCCACTCCATTTTCCTGTGGAGTCCTTCGAATAGTTTTTTGTCTACAAATACCATTAGTGGAGCAATAATCTTCAAATTCATGACTGCAGTACTCACAACCATTATCAGATCTGAGACATTTTAATTTTTTACTAGTCTCATTTTCAACCAAGCATTTTCATTTCATAAAAATTTGAAATACATCATATTTCTGTCTAAGGAAATAATCTCATACTTTTCTACTTCTATCATCAATAAATGTAAAATAGTAATGAGACCCACCAAGGTAAGATACTTGAGCTGGTCCCCATACATCAGTATGCACAAGCTCTAATTTCTCCCTTTTATTTTCCTTCCTAGTCTTTTCAAAACTCACTCTTTTTTGTTTTCCATGCACACAACTTTCACAAAAATTGATATTAACACATTTTAGACTTGGTAAAACTTTCTTTGAATGAAATACTTTCATATATTTCTCACTCATGTGCCCAAGTCTATTGTGCCATAGTGTTGTATCAAAATCTATAACAACTATTTGTTCTCCTTGCTCAACTGCAGCAATCGTTCTTGAACATTCATTTTTCTCTAAAAAAATTAAAGTAGAAGGAACAATATGACCTATACAAAGATATAAGGTGCCTACTTTCACACCTTTTGCTACTACAAGGGAACCTTTTGAAACCTTCCAATTTTTATCATTAAAAGTAGCTACACAACCCTCATCACCAAGTTGCCCTACTGAAATTAAATTCCTACTTAGCCTTGGAAAATGTCTTATCTCATGTAGTAGCCAATGATTCCCATTCTAAAACTTAACCTTAATTTTTCCCTTTCCAACAATCTGATAGGGTTCATTATCCCCCAAATAAACAAGCCCAAAATCCCCTTAGACATAATCAATGAAATAACCTCTATGATGTGTAGCATGAAATGAAGCACCAAAATCTAAAACTCATGAATCATCAACACTTTCTAAAGATAGAAGCAAAGCATCCTCTTCAGATTTGTTACTTACCACATTTGCCTCCTTGTCTCTATCTGATTTATCTCCCTTATTTTTCTTTCGATTCCAACAATCTTTCTTTTTGTGTCCTGGTTTCTCACAGTACCAACAGTCATTCGGTCCTCTCAATTGACACCTCCTCCCCTTTGACTTTCCTCTTGATTTCCCAGAATTTTCAGAATTACTTCCTCTCTCAATCGTTCTACCCCTACTTTGTGCATTCAAAGCACTTCCTAATGTAGATCCGCCTAAGGTTTTCCTATGAGTTTCCTCACTCAAAATAAAACCGATTACATCATCATATTTTAGGGTACTAGATCCATAAATAGAATTACTCATAGCCATTACCAAGCCATTCTAGCTTTCAGGCAAAGAACACAAAATCAAGAGAGCCCTAATTTCTTCTTCAAAATTGATACCCACAAAAGATAACTAACTAGTAATAGTATTAAACTTATTTAAATCATCTATAACATATCCACCTTTTTCCATTTTCATATTAAATAAATGCTTCATGAGAAATACCTTGTTTGAAGCGGAGGGCTTTTCATACAATTTCACTAGGGTTTTCATCAATTCTTCTATCGTCTTTGCTTTTGTAATATTAAATGCCACCAATGGTGCAAGGCATAATTGAATGCTTCCAAATGCCTTTCTATCTAAAAAATCTCATTTATCATTTGACATAGATCCCTGATTCTTAGCTTTTCCTTCCAACAGCTTCCATAAATCCTTATGATATAGATAGTCTTCCATTTACATCTTCCATAATTGGAAGTTCTGCATATTAAACCTATCAACCCTCAACTTATCTTCATCTTCCATTGCTCCCACTCAACCTTGAGACTCCTACTTGACCATGAAACTTTCCTATAAAGGATAACTAAAAAATAACTAGGCTCTAACACCACTTGTTAGGATTAAACCATAGACAAAAATAACAATTACATGCAAATATAACCAATAACAAAAACTAATAGATCACACACAAAAAACACAATGCACCAAGATTTAACGTGGTTCACCCAATCCCTGGGCTACGTCCACCAAATAGCAAGTCCAATATTTTTATGATCCAGTGATTACAACCTAATTACAATCTGTAATCCCTTACAACTCAATACCACCATAAGAACCAATTTCGGATCACACCTTCTAAAACAATCCCTAACCCTAAGCTCTTTTATGTAAGTATTCTAACTGCTTTAGGGTTATAATTAATAACTACATGTTGGCCTAAAATCCCAATAAAATAGGGCCCAAAAAAAATTCAGACCGATGCCCTGAACCCCAAAGAATTTATGAAGTATGTATAGTACTTTCCTAATCAGTCACCACAATCTAACATCGAAAGGGGTCATAGGTTATCCTATGACTCCTTTCGATGCATTTGAACCAACCAAATGGGTCACTAAGCATCCTAGGGCCCCTAGGGACATATGTTTTCATCATATATGTTGAAAGGGTTCATAGGATAACCTATGACCCCTTTGACGCATTCTATCGAATAATATATAATATCCTATTAACTATAATAATAATCATATATATATATATATAATATTTATAGGTCATAATAATAATAATAATAGTTTTAATAATAATAACAACAATAATATATATTACTATATTATATTTAATAATAATAGTAAAAATTATAATAATATAATATAATACTCCTATATAATAATAATCATCATATATAATATCCTATTAAATATAATAATCATAATAATAATTATAAAAAAATATTATATTTAATAAAATACTAATATAAAATGATGTACAAATTTGTTCACATTGCCCACATTTGCCAAATTTTGACTTCCCTCCAAAATTTGGGCATCCATTTTGGGTACCCGAAATACTGGCATACTTTTTCCAAAATATTCTCTATCACTGCAAACTCAACAATCACATTTTTGTGGGCCATTTTTATGGATTTGGTGAAAAATGATTTCTTAGGGCCCATACGATCAAAAAATGTTCTATAATGTATGATTAGGTGTTCGATATTATTTTTTGAATGGAGATTAGTAGTCGTCGAAAGGCTAAATGCAAAAGAAAGGTATTGAATGAAGACATTGAAACATATAGGGAAAGGGACAAAGTAAATCACCAAAGGAAGAGACAAGGTATGTTAACTATGAGTCAAGTTGAGGATGTATTGAGTGAAGGTGAAATCATAGAGTCAGATAATAAATATGTAGAGTCGGAGAATAAAAATGTACCAATTGGTACCAATTGATAATGATAATGTTAGGATTGAAAATTTAGAGAATGAAAATTTGAAGAATGAAATTTTACCAATTCATAATGTAAATTGTATGATTGACCACGTCGAAAATGACAATGCATAAGAATTTTACATATCTCCTAATTATAATCAACATGAAGGTTCTAGAACACCAAAATGAATAATTGAAATTGATGAAATGATTATTACCAATTTGGAAGGGAAAAAATCACAAAAAATGATTCGATTATGGGCTTCAAGACTATATAAGATGTTTTTCAGCAACAAGATAGTGGTGGAGCAATGTCAACTATTTATGCTCTTATTAAAGATGCAAAAGATGAGAGGGTAAAAGTACAAAACTGTGTCACCTTTCAGGCTGACTTATCAGAGTGATTGAATTTTAGTAATTCTATCTAAAAGTCTTCTTTTTTTCAAACATATGATCCAGATAAATTATTCATTCCAAGTAAGTTATATATGGTTTCACACTTTTCCAATTGGAAATGTCTATTAAATGCATGTTTTATACTAGTTTTTACCCAATTACTAAAGAAATAAAATTATTTTAGAAATGTGGCATTTCAATAGCTCTTATTATTTTTAATCATATATTTTTAATAACATATAAACATCATTGTATAGAGCTTAGAGTCAAGAATATTTTCATATAGAGTTTATAGTGTTTTAATTAGATATAGTATATTATTATTAAAAAATTCTATAAGGACATATTTTAACACTCAAAAAATATCATTTTTGAGAAAGGAAAAAATATTTAATCGAATATCAAAAAAAAATTATATGACATTCTAGAGTAGAGATTCCTCTTCTAGAATGTATAATTCTTCTCCTAGTTAGAATAGATTTATTTTGAAAAATGTGGTGGGAGATGAAAACTATCTATTTCAGGTGAGTTAAAATTTAAATCATTATAAAAGAGAAAATATAGGTCTAAAGCTTATTTTTGTTTTTTGTTTTTTTAGCCATATATGTTATCTATCACATAGTCTAAGATCAAAGGAAAATAAGTTTATTTCCATATAGTTAAATTGTGGCGGGAACTACACCCTTAATTTTTGGTGTTTTTTGGAACTAAAAAATTGTCTATAAAAATTAGAAAAATATTTCAATTTTTATTCCAAATAATTATTAAAAATTATAATCACAAACTTCAATCCATTTTTACACATTTCACTAGTTTACTTCATTTTCAAATTCAAAATAATAATGCCAATTTTATGTCATTAGAAAGGGTGCCACAGGTTTGTGCTTTTACCCAAGACCTATGCCTTCCAAATTGAAGATTCGTGGCGATAAAAAATTAGAAATAAATGCCATCATTATGAAGAATCTTTTCAATGTTCTCAATAGCATTGGAAAAAATAGTAGGGAGAAGGATAAGAGAGCTGCTTGAAGGGTTATTACAACCTCTTTGGCAAGTTATCATTTATGAAAGGGTAGATATATGAGACAAACTTGTATTGACTTGAACCTAAATCATACTACTTTGAGAAGAGCACTTAGTAGATGAGAGAGAATTGATGATCCTTTTCAAAATGAAACATGGGCTTTTGGTGGGAGACTTCCACATTTTGATAAGAATTTATCCAATGATGTGAAGGAAGAAATTACAAAGTTTTGGAACTCTAGCTCAAGAGTATCACCCTATGCTAAAGACATGTTAAAATTGAGAATTGACATCAGAGACTGTACACCACATCCTAAACATTATTTGGAGGTAAGTCAAACTATGTTGTTCAAAAAATTTAGAGAGATTCATCCAAGATTGTATATATCACAAAGGGATTTTGAATATTTGAACACATTTGATTGTGTGCCACTTAAAATTTGAAATACATATTACAAATATCATGTTGAGTTTTTTATGCACCATGAACTATTACGCTCCATCTATTCTACTTTTCATAGCAAAGAAATGTTGGAGAAATATGGTGCTAGTGGGCTTTCAAAACCATTAAGAGACTTGCTAGATCATTTTTTATGTCATAGAGTTGATAGTTGTGTTTTTTATAGAAATGCTTGCTTAAATGAGAAGTGTTTAGAATGTGGTGACTTATCCAAGTTTGACACATGTTTCCATGAGGGGTGTGAACAAGATCTTGGGAAGACAATAGTGAAAAAATGGTATATGAAATGGTGAAATATACATTGAAGAGTGGGGGTGAGGGCTCTAGATGTGAATTGGTTGCAAAAGAAATTAGTGTGGCAAGTTTTATTTCAAATTTCAAGACAAATCTTTTCTACAAGTATGTAAGACATAGTCACAAGTCTCAGTGGTTTGATCAACAATTTGGAATGTGTAAAGAGACTTTTCTTATTGGCACTATTATATCAATTGTTGAATTTTCTAAGAACTACACATTGCAGCCTCAAATGAGACATAATCTCAGTATTACAATTCCATCTAGATTTTTATTTTTGTCCACATAATATATAGACATGCCCCTGATAGTGCGGAAGATAATTGAAAGATTATTAGAGAGTACCATTTTTATATGAGTGATAATAGATCTCACTCTCATGAGTTTGTGCAACATTTTTTTGAGAATTATTTTTATTTCTTACAAGAGCATGACATTGCTATGGATAGACATATCATTTGGTTAGATAAATGTACAGGTCAATTAAAAAATGCTCGCATGTTTTATTTTTCATGTAGGATGTACGTAGAGTGGGGGGTGTCTCATATTTGGAGTCTTTTTTAGTTCAGCCATGGGAAAGGGAAACTTGATAGAGTAGGGGCATGTGTGAATAGAGCTCTTGTTAAGGAGTAATTAAAGATTTTAGGAGAAGAGCTTCTTGATGCTTGTAGCATTGTTGATTGGTGTAGTTCAAAATTATCACAAGGGGGACTCTTGATTTAGTATGTAGGTTATTTTGGTTGTTTGAGGAAGGGTCCATAGGTGATAGATCAGATCTTGTTATAGTGAGAGACTCATAAAAAATGCATTCATTCTAGAGCTCTGATTCTAGTACATGGACCATTTGGACACAACAGTTGGCTTGCTTTTGTCCTAGTTGTTTTCAATGTGATTGGGATCACTATGAGTCAAGTGAGTAGGTGGACACATGGGTTCCACATTATTTTACTCCTTTTTCTATCATACCCTCTATCAAAAATAATGACACGAAAAGTTCACTTGAGCATAACCATCTATTAGATCTTCTTCAGCCAGGACATGTCTTTGCATTGGTTTGACCATAAGGGAATGATGATAAATCATATTATTGGTTAGCACATTATGTAAGAGGTAAACAAAATCTTGCAGAATAGATCACAGATGATGATGGATTCACATGTCTTATTGGTTCAATGGTTTTTTTTGGAACATGGTTGTGGACATACATGCTTAGAAGGAATGGAATTCTTAAATTTAAAGACTATAAGAAGCACAAAACAATTCTCATATATTCGTGTCTTATTATAGCAAAAAATGTGAAGTTGTTGAAGCATCAAGGAAGACCAAAAGCAAAAGAAATTTTCACTATTACTAATGCTGATCATGAAGTCATATTAGAGACTCTAAAATAGAGAGAGGACCCTATTGGAATACTCAACTAGGTATATTTACTTATTATGTTATTTTGTTCATAACGATTCAGTGAACTGATGATTATCTTGTTTAATACAATAAGTTACTAATATTTTTATTACATTAGAATATAGGTACATCATGAAGAGTAGCCATGCATGAAAATAAAATACTAAATAAGGAGCAGAATGAAGAAAAATCTATTCTATTTTTTATGCTACTTTTTTTGACACCAAGATTTTTGACACTACTATTTTTGACACTACAATTTTTTATAATTGTGTATTGATGTAATAATGATGAAACACTTGAGATATTGTAAATGTAAACATTTTGATTAAATGTAAGAAACAAAGATGGTTTTCCTTAATGCAATTTATGTGGAGGTACCTAAAAAATGATGATTTTAATACATACTAACACCAAACTTGCATTGTGCCCAATGCAAAAAACTTGGGAGAGGTAAAAAATAATAATTTTTACTTAATACTAACCCTAGTGAGACCCTTGTTCTAGCCGCAGAGAGTTTCCTTCGTTTACAGCCATCCCATACTGAAGAGTCTCCAAGGTGCCCTAAGTGTGTTCCAAGGTTGATCTTCTGAGGGTCGTAACTCAGAGATCGTAGGGGCTATCGATGAAACATCAAATACTACAGTATGGTTATGTTGAGGCCTAAAATAAACTATCTTATTTTTGATAGATCACATTCCATTTGGATTTGGCATAGTGATCTTGCTCAATGCCAAAACTCGCAGTGTGCCTTAGTTCATAGATGCATCACACCATAACTTTGAAACTGTTGATATTGGTATCAAATCATCAGTGCCATTTAGCTCTAGATGGGAAAGTGAACCCTATTGAAACCATTTTTCTGGCTATAGAGTGCCTCCATCATTTACGCCACCCTATAGTGAAGAGTCTCAAAGGTGCTCTAACTGTGTTTCGTGGTCGATCTTCTGAGGGTCATAACTCGAAGCTCGTAGGGGTTATCAATGAAATGTCAAATGGTATAGGATGATCATGTCAAAGTTTAAAATAAACTATCTAATTTTTGAGAGATCACATTCTACTTGGATTCACCATAGCAATCTCTCTCAATGTTGAAACTCATAGTGTGCCTTAGTTCATAGGTGCATCATAGCATAACTTTGAAAACCCTAATCTTGGCATCAAATAACCAATGCCATTAGCTCTAAATGGGTGAGTGAACCCTAGTGACACCCTTATTCTAGCCACAAAGAGCCTCCATCATTCGTGACCAACATGTACCAAAGAGTCTCCAAGGTGCTCTAAGTGTGTTTTGAGACCAATCCTCTAAGGGTCAAAACTTAGAGATCATGATGGCTATCGATGAAATGCTGAATGCTACAGGATGGTCATGTTGAATCCTAAAATAACCTATCTCATTTTTGAGAGATCACATTCCATCTGGATTCAGCACATCGATCTTACTCGATGCCAAAACTCGTAATATGCCTCAATTCATAGTTGCATTGCAGCATAACTTTGAAACCACTACTCTTGGCATAGAATCTTTATCACCATTAGCTCTGAATGGTTAGGTTAACCCTATTAACACCCTTTTTTTGGCTATGGATATCCTTCATCATTTATGGCCACCTCGTATCAAAGAGAGTCCAAGGCACTCTAACTGCATTTCGAGGTTGATCTTTCGACGATCATAACTCGGAGCTCGTGGGGGCTATCAATGAAATTTCAAATGATACAAGACAAATATGTAGAGGCATAAAATAACCTATCTCATTTTTGAGAGATTACTTTCTATTTGGATTCGGCACAATGATCTTGCTTGATGCCAAAACTCGCAATGTGCCTTAATTCATAAGTGCATCACTGCATAACTTTAAAACCACTAATGTTGGCATCAAATCATTAGCACCATTAGCTTTGATGGGTGGGTGAACCCTATTAACACCCTTGGTCTAGTTGCAGAGAGCTTTCATTGTTTGTACCCACCCCATATCAAAGAGTCTCCAAGGTGCTCTAAGTGCATTTCAAGGTTGATTTTTTGAGGGTTGTAACTCAGAGCTCGTTGGGGATATCAATTAAATTTAAAATGCTACAAGACATTCATGTCAATACCTAAAATAACCTATCTAATTCTTGAGAGTTCACATTTTGGTTGGATTCGGCACAGCAATCTCACTCGATCCCAAAACTCATAGTGTGCCTTAGTTCATAAGTGCATCACAACGTAACATTGAAATCGTTGATCTTTGCATCAAATCGTTAGTTCCATTAGCTCAAAATGGGTGGGTGAACCCTAGTGACACCCTTTTTCTCACTATGGAGAGTCTCCATCATTCATGGCCATCTCATACCAAAGAGTCTCCAAGGTGTTCTAAGTGTGTTTCGAGGTCAATCTTTTGAGGGTCATAACTTGGAGCTCATGGGGGCTATCGATGAAACATAAAATTCTATAGAACATTCATGCTGAGGCCTAAATCAACCTATCTCATTTTTAAGAGATCACATTCCATTTGGATTTGGCACAGTGATCTCCCTCGATCCCAAACCTCATAGTGTACCTCAGTTCATAGGTGCATCACAATGTAACTTTGAAACTGTTGATCTTGGCATTGAATTGGTAGAACCATTAGCTTAGCATAGGTGGATGAATTCTAGTGACACCCTTGTTCCAGTCATGGAGAGTCTCCATCATTCATGGCCACCCCATACCAAAGAGTCTCCAAGGTGTTGTAAGTGTGTTTCAAGGTTGATCTTTCAAGGTTTGTAACTCAAAGCTCATGAGGGCTATTAATGAAATGTTGAATGCTATAGGATAGTCATGCTGAGGCCTAACATAACCTATCTCATTTTCAAGAGATCACATTTTTTTTGGATTTGGCACAGCGATCTCGCTCGATTCTAAAACTCATAATGTGCCTCAGTTCATAGGTGCATCACAACATAACTTTGAAATTATTGATCTTGGCATCAAATATTTAATGTCATTAGCTTTGAATGGGCAAGTGAACCCTAGAAACACCCTTTTTTTTACCACAGAGAGCCTCCATCATTCATGTCCACCCCATACCAAAGAGTCTCTAAGGTGCTCTAAGTGCATTTTGAGGTTGATCTTGCGAGGGTTGTAACTCGGAGCTCATGAGGGCTATTGATGAAATGTTGAATGCTACAAGATGGTCATGCTCATGCCTAAAATAAAATAACTCATTTTTGAGAGATCACATTCCTTTTGGATTTAGCATAGTGATCTCTCTCAATACCAAAACTCATAGTGTGCCTCAATTCATAGGTGCATCACAGGGTAACTTTAAAATTGCTAACCTTGGCATTGAATCTTTAGCACCATTAGATTTAGATGGGTTGGTAAACCTTAGTGACACCCTTATTCTGACCATGCCCACTCCATACTGAAGAGTCTCCAAGGTGCTCTAATTGCATTTTGAGGTCAATCTTCTAAGGGTTGTAACTCGAAGCTCATGAGGGCTATCGATGAAATTTAGAATGATATAGGATGGTGATTGCAAGGCCTAAAACTATCTCATTTTTGAGAGATCACATTCCATCTAGATTCGGAACAATGATCTTTCTCAATTCCAAAACTCACATTGTGCCTGAGTTCATAGGTGCATCACAACATAACTTTAAAACTTCTAATCTTGGCATAGAATCATCAACACCATTAACTCCAAATGGGTGGGTGAAACCTACTGAAACCCTTTTTCTAGCCATAGAGAGCCTCCATTATTCATAGCCACCCCATACAGAAGAGTCTCCAAGGTGCTCTAACTGAATTTCAAGGTTGATATTCCAAGGTTCATAACTTTGAGCTCATGGGGGCTATCGATGAAATGTTGAATGCTATAGGATGATCATGCCAAGGCCTACAATAACCTATCTCATTTCCAAGGTGCTCTAGTTGTGTTTGGGTGGGTGAACCATAGTGACATCTTAAGGGATTGCGGAGATTATTTCAAATTAAACATTACATCAAAATTTGATAATAAAAGTTGTTCAAATGTTATTCACAAATTATTGCATTTGAATCAAATATAAAAAAACATGGTCAAAATGAATGATATTCCATAAATATGAACAATGCACATGATCCGTGATAAATTTAACAATACTATACTAAATTAATATGTATATCATTGTGCACATAAATGACAAAAATATATATATCAAAATACATGTATCCATAGACAAATTACACATAGACACACACACACACATATATATATATATATCAAAGTTCATATATCCATAGACAAATTATGCAAATATATATCAAAATATATAGATCCATATACAAAATGTGTCTGGTCATGCCATCAAAATGTGTATAATATCAATTTTTATGTATAAAATGTGGCATATGACATCTCAAAATGTCTCATGATGCATCCTATGACAACTATACTATCCTATGCTACTAGTGGATGATCAAAATGTAGCCTCTTCACTACACTAGGTGGATTAGATGCCTCCTACATAAACAAAAAGGAAAACCCAAAGTTAGACTACTAAATTTATATGATTCTATGTATCTAACATTGAATTACTCACATACATAATGATCCTTTTTTTAACAAAGATGTATAGTATTAAACTTTCATCATAAATACCTCTATCATCAACCTCCTATGCCAGTCAAGAGTCCTCTCATATGTCCTCAGCAATGCTTGAACCTTGTTGATTGTGGCTTGTGTATGTTCAAGCATGTTTGTCAAATTAATCTACAACTTAAACTATAACATTATAATTCATAGCATGCTAAATTTATAACATATAATCAAGAATTCAAACTACAACTTATCTCTATTGACTCCTCCTCTAGATATAATGGCTGCATTAGCAAAGATACAAAACTCTGGTGTCCAACCTCCTATGCACTAGGTGTTTCCTATGAGATACAAAATTGTAGTTGTTAATATCACAGAAATTAGTTTTGAATTTACTTATGAAAATAAGGAAAATAAAAAATAAATGATACTTATACATATGATGGGGCTCTCACTATGAATGGAAATTCTAGAGGGTTTGTGACATGGAATCTGCCTAGACTCATCACTAATAGCCACACCTTATACAATGAAGAATTTAATTAAATTTCATTACCACAAATATTTTATAAGAATGCACCGATATTTAGTCACTTCAAAAACACTTAATTACCTTTCCCTTGTCAATGGATTTTTCCTTATCTCCCACACTCTGCCCCCCATTGACAAGTGATACCTACAAGAGAAAAGAAAGATTACAAACCATATATGCTCCAATATCAAATAGAAAAAATAATAAGAACACAAGATAATGTACCATAGATGTCTCAAGGCCAAATGAAATAGCCGAGAACATGACATTATCAACCTGTCTAAGCTCCTCCTCAGTCATCAACTAAACATGAATGAATATCACATACATGTATAAGTCAGTATGGCTTAAAAATTAAAATTAATTTATTATAAAGATTAATTTTAAATTTCATATGTCATAAAAAAAAAATCTATGCACATACTAACATAGAAGGATTCCATGACTCTGCATGCCCCTCCTCTCTCACATCATGGTGTGTAGCCTCTATATGTGCATCTGGTATATCCTCCTCAAATACAAATTGATACTCAGAAAGATCACCTATAGGACCCAGACAAATATTAGTGCACATTATGCAAGTACGGGGCACACAAACATGTGATGGTCTCGCCGATGATGAGCTCATGCTAGCATCATCGACATGAGGAGGCAACATTAACCTAGCCTAGGATATCAATAGGTTACTCAATCTATGGATGGCTCTAATATTTTGAGAGCTAGTCTCTATAATGATACCAAGATTTTACACTGGAGGAGTTGGAAAGACATTAGTAGGGGGGAGAAAAGTGCCATCTTTCTTCCACTGGGAAAAGGTTCTATCCTAAGGAGCTCCTCCTCCTACACCCATGTTGGGCCTCATGCTCCAATAGCTCACCTTGAGGTGCAACACAAATTTAGCATAATTTTTTCTAATGAATTAAAATGGCACCTCTAAATTGTTGTGTGGAGGGATGTCAAAAACCATCCACCAACGATCTCAAAAGTTTGCACGCATAGACTTATTTGTGCACCATTTAATTGATAGTTTTATCTTTGTGCATTCTACTTGTTTACCAATTTTTGGGTCCACGAAAAGGCTAACTATATCATCTTTAGTTATATTTAGCACCACAACCTCATATAGTCCAACCCATCATCAAACATGGCATGCATTTGGTCACACCAATGAAGAGCAGCATTTTGTTCATTGGTAAGTGTTTTAATATTATCCACTATGGTATTTAACATGGATAACATGGGATCCAATGTGGGTATAGTGTTACATGTGGTTCGTAAAACCCTTAGTTTGGCAAGACTTTCAAATATCAAATCTTCAATTCAAGGAGGGTTTTGAGGGGGGTAGGAGATCATTTGGTGGATGATTTTGAGGGGGTACTAGATCATTTGGTGGAAGGTTACAAGGGACATTGTTTCCTGCCTTAGTATCATCATTTGGGTTAGCCATACCTATTAATTTGCAAAACATAATATCTATTAAAAATAACCTAAATTTTTTTTAAAAATTATTAAAAAAACCTAATTCAATTTAAAATAATAATTTAAAACAAATTCAATTTAAAATAACTAATTTATAATAATATTCATTCAAAACATTTTATTTTTTTAAACTTACCCTTATCTGATACCCGATCCAAAATCTGATACCCAAATGCCAGTCAATAATTAAACCAAAAAAAAATGCAATGTAAAAAGAGCTCTTAGGTTTTTTTTTCTAAATATATTTTGTAGGTTTTGAGTATTTGATATGAAATTTGATACCTAATTAAAGATCAAATACCTAAAAAGGCTTGTTCCTAAATTTTTAGCCTTGGTATTAGGATGGGTGGAGAAAAGTAAGAGCAGATTTTGAAACGCTTTTAGACATTTTCAAACTCCACTTTTTTCACATCGCCACTTCTTGGCACACCATTATCCTACACATACCCAACATCATTTTGATTACATTTTTGGTTAGCATAATAGATTTATGTCAAGCTTAGGTAACACACCATCTTTCATTACAATATTACTTTCATACTTAATATTATATCTTTTATAACTGACCATCTCGGTGTGGCTTTCCAACTTTCAAAAACTTTCAAACTCCATTATTTGTCCTTGTGCTTCATACAATATGTAAATATGGACTTCCTTCCATTGCATTCTAGGAAATTCTATAATATATATCAATGATAATGCAATTCCATACCTCCTTCTAAAGTTTAGTCTGAACTAAAGGTTTTACCTAATCCATTGGATGAGGTGTCACCACTAGTTGCATTTGATGTTACATTCTCTTCTGACTTCCTTCTCCATGTCTTATTCATATATTCACATATTTCATCAATATTAACTATTCCTTTTCCTTTACTATTTTCCTCTTTAGGTGTTGACACTTAGTATCTATAGTTCTTTCTTAACTGACCAACCCTATAGAAATGATAACATTGCATCCTAGAATTCCTCCAATTACTAGATCTATCTCCAAAGTGAAATTTCATGCAATTAGTAGCAATATGACCATACTTGTGAGATGCAGTGAAAAAATACCATGTATTGTAATCCCAATTGATCATATTAGCTTTCATTCTTAGTGTCCAATTAGACTTCATCTATGATATGGATTCTTGTGACTTCTATCCAAATTTATTACAAGTATAAAAGTATCCATTAAATACATACTTCTTACAAGATTGATTGAGCTTATATCTACATCCATATTCTTGGTGACCATACTTGTTCCAATTATAACAATATCCATCAAATTGGAGTAACATTGGATTTACCAATTTTACTCCTATGGACATTTCCTGTGTGTCCTAGCTTTCTAGAATGATAACATGTAGGTATCTTTAGCTTTGGATTGGTGTACATATTCATCTATTCATCTTTCTTGGATGATTTTCCTTTCTTAGTACTAGATTCTTTAGTGTATCCTAGTCATAATATGTCTCCTGATTGCCTCTATCCTATAAGGTGTTCATGTAGTATCTTAATACCCTCCCCTAACCTCTTCAATCTCTCATTTGTTTCCTTCTTAGACTTCAATTTTCTCATCTTAATACCCTCCCCTAACCTCTTCAATATCTCATTTTTTTCCTTCTTAGTTCTCAATTCCATGATCTCTTCCATCTTCCTACTAATCTTATGATTTGTACAAAGTAATTAATTTACCATATCATAGTGATTTAGGGTCAACCTTCTATTTCTTCATCCCTAGATTTTATTCTTGTAGTAATTTACTTCTTCTCTGCTTCAATCATTTTCTTTTCATCGTCAAATTTTCCTTCTTTCTTCATTACTTTACACATCCTAGTAGATTTCAATTCATGTTATCTTTTCAGTGATTTAATCTACTTAGTGAGGCTTTGGTTTTTCACTAGTAGATCAGCTATGGTAGTATCAAACTCACCAGACATGTTTCCATTAGATCATTCTTCAATTACCTCTTCATGATATGATGTTTCATTGGTTTTATATGAAATTTCCTTCCTCATATTTAAAGACTGCCTCAATTTGTCTTTCATCTAATTGATTTGGTTCATGTTCATCCTTAACTCCAAATTCTATTTTTCAATAGTCTTCTTAAGTCTATACTTATCCATGAATTAGATATTTACTCTCAAATAGTAAAACCTTCAACACAAGAACTATGATCTCATATTGATATTAGGAATATTAGGAAAGATAAAGTGCTAAGAAGGGGGGTGGACTTAGTTATGAGATCAATGACTAGAGAAATTCAAATATGGTCTGATGAAGGAGATTTAACAATTATAACTGGAGAAAAAACTTCAAGGTGGAAGTATGTCTCCCGAGTGTCTAGATTACTTTTATATGAACTATCTAATGAAGATTCAAAAATTGTGATTAAATGGCCAAACCTAGAAGATTCTTGAGGAAGGGAAAACAAATTCTAGTCAAAGGATGAACACAATATATATCATTTGTTATCATGTTGATGTTCCTAATTGTTTCTAATGCTAAATAATTTGAAGAAGTGATAGACAAAACTTGAGACTCAAGCAAACTTATATTGTGAAGATCAAGCAAATGAAGTTCTAAGTTGATGTGTTAAGTATGTGAAACAACTAGGAAGGGATTTGAAGTTGATAGAGAAAAGGGATTGAGTGACACAAATATTTAAACAAGCAAGGTAATGATAAAACCTAACAAATAATTTCATTGCTACTCTCTAATCATTATAGAAGAAATATGTCTTCACCAAGTGGAACTAATAGTCATTTGAAATCCTATATGGTATTATTGTATTGAATGTGTTGTAAGTCCTTTAGAGCAGTCCACTCTTTCGAAATTATCAAGAAGTGAATAAGTTCTAGTTGATCTTGGTGAAAATCCCCTAACAAGGTAACCCTAAAAATGCATATGTAACCTTTAACAACTTTGGCTCCTAAAAAAACTCACTTCAAAGGAGTAAAAATTTTGGGTTGTCTATTTCTAGGCAATTTTTCCCTTTATAAGGTTTGTGCGTCGAATACTTGTACCAATTTGCATGGATGCTTGTTATTTTGTAACTTTGTTTCATGTTTAATATTTATTGTTACATCTCAGTATAACCTGGAATATAACTCTGATACTTGATATATCATGTTGATGGTTTAATGCAAATATTTTACAAGTTTATATTTTGATGTTAGATCTAGTTACCAAGCTTATGATCTAAAAGATTAAACTATTTGAGTTGGTGAAAAGTGTTTATAAGACCTATGAGATAACTAGTTATAAGTGATTCAGTACTCCTCTTAGTTATCTACCAAAATAATGATGAGAAAAAGGTAAGTGATGAAGAGTAAAATAAGAGAGAGTAGATATGTTTATAGAATGCCAAGGAGAATAAACCTAAAGAAGCAAAGGAAACTGAAAAGGCTATAGTTACCCACGCAGATTTTGTTGTAAATGATATTGTTTTAAATTAAATTAATAAATTATTTTAAATTTTAGTAAATTTAAACATCCATACATAAATCATTTCCTATATAAATATATAAACTATTTTAAATTTATTATTATGAATTTTGACAAAATAAATCATTTTCATAGTGACACATACTTTTCAATTTATTCAATTTCTTAAGGAAATTCCCTTGAACACATATAAAAATATTAAAGTCAAAAATAACACTACAACACACACATACATCATTCACATTAAAATAATAAAAATTTAAATATATCATTAATCTCTAAATTGCAAAAGTAGTATAGCCATGTGGTGTGTGAATAACTTCATAACTTTTCTAAACCCATCCTTATGAAGGAAATAGCCTCCTCTACCTTAACCACACAAATATATAGTTCTTTTCTATCATAAAGAACTCAATTTGCCAAAGGCAAGTTAGTTCCAAAATCCTAACCAAATTAAAATTTGCACATTTATATTCATCATTTACATTCACATTTTCAACAATATAGTAAATCATTTTCAATGACATTCATTTCATTACTAAAGCATTATAAATCATCAACAATTTACTTTTAACATGACAAAAAAGGAAAATAGTCTAATCACATGTCAAATTTTAAAATTTGACTAAGCTATAAAAGCTAAACACAATGACTTGGGTCAAAACATCTTACCAAGTCAACAAGTCCAACAATGTCACTAAAAATTTATTAGAATTACCAAAGTGGGTTGTGACAAATATAGGCCAAAACCTCTTTGACTAAGAGTCAAGGAGTGAGGAGCACCCATATTTTCAAATTGTACTTAATAAGAATTGATTCCTAGTGTGCTCATTTCAAGTCATACAATCATACCAACAAACCAAAAGCCCATGACTAGACCCATACTAAGAACACACTCTATAATTTAAGTTTATATCAAGTAGCTCAATACAATTGTCAAATCACTTAGGTGTCACTTGTTGAGTCTATTGTGTTCCTACTAGTTCTTATTCATAGAAGTTGTTATAGTTAATGTAAGAATTTTCCTTAGAGAAAAATTCACCCAAGATCAAGGAGCACAAGCACATAGTAGACCAGAGAGTATGATCAATATGAAAATGCTTTGTATTATCAAAAGTATGTACATACACACTAGGAAAGCCTATATATAAAGGCCTCTAAGATGCATCTAGAATGTGGCTAAAATGTACTGGGAGATAAGCATGACAACTAAGCACATATCTTCCACAATAAGAAGATGAGCATGATGAGGTGTCTAGAATGTTATAGACACCATGTGCTCAAATATTGTGCTAACTCCTAAGTGTAGACAACATGTGCATAATTAGAGTGCAAACTCTTGTGTTGTCAACATGAAAACTCACAAGAGTACACATGCTTCTAGGTGAGTAATAAATAAATAATAAAATATGCATTAACCTAAGTAAACTTAAGTAAGTGTAAATAGTAAATACTTATTTGCACTAACACCCCCCTTAAGTGCAACTTAGGGGAATGCCCCTAAACTTACAAAGTCTAGGATGAAGTGCGTGACAGGTCCCAGCTACTAGGCCATATTAGGTACCCATGTACATAATGAAATGCAATCTTTCACAAAGAAAAGAAAGAGGGAAAACCTCATGGGAAAAGCCATCCCCCAAAAAGAGAGATGAAAACCACATACGATGTATGGATGGATGGAATAATCAAGACCCCTCCATTATAAAATATAGCCAATATATACATAAGAGAAAAATGAGAAGAGGAAGAGAGACAAGATAGGCTCCCCCCCCCCCCCCCCCCAAAGAAGAATACCTGTCAGTGACTGCTTTGATGAAGAAGCTAATCCAAGACTATAGTGTTCCTCCCCTTAGGAGGAAACAAGGCCAAGGGTACTAATGAGATGCTTCTACTATGTGTGTAAAGAGTCCCATAGGTAAGTGATGTCTCTAAACCCTACTCAATTGATTGAAGAACCGATCTCAAAGAACTATCTATCTCTGCAACTAATGAAGAACCCTTCTATAACTATTGATCATAAGTATCCACAATCACTTTAACCTGTAAGGATCGATCAAGTAGAGAATGAACAAAAGGGTTGAATGGAACCCTTGTAACAACTAAAGAAGGTGCTACTAAATCAAGAAGAAGAGGCATATCATCAATACTGTCCCCAAAATCTATCACTAAAGCTAGACTTGGAACACTAGACATACCCTACTATGCTGGACCTATCACTATGGTGATATATGCATATGGACTATACTGATGTGGTGACCTCTCGCTGCAACTATCCATAGAACCCCACGTGTTTGAATCTATTGAAGCACTATCATTGGTGTCACTAACAGTTTCCACAATGCATGAAGTAGTCTCCTCAACAAAGAGAAGACAAATGTGATCAATGATGTCTCCTAGATCTTCAATGTGAGATGCTACGAACAACCTTGCAATGTGTGGAAGTCATCCCATGAAGCTAAAGTAGGAAGACATGATGTTTTCTACTACACTGAATCAGAAGCATTTGTGATTGGAACTGGATCAGTAGAATCAATAGGAGAATCAAGAGGTGAGATCTCATCTGGAGTGACTGGATGTAGAATGTCCTTTAGAAATGGAGGAACACATGGATCTCCATATGCTTCACAAAGAGCCATCCAAACATCATAAGGAAAACTTGCCATAAGAAGAGGAGCAAAGGATTCCTTACTCATACTATTATACATAAAGCCAAGAAGTTTAGAAAGATATTTGAATGAAGGTGGTATCTTCGAGCAGAGAGAAGGAATCACTTCCTGATGTTCTCTTAGATGATTTAGCATCAAAGCACTCCATTTCTGATAGTTCCTTGGTGTCAACTTTAGTCTTATACTAGACTGACATATGTGACAAGACTCCATGAGATCAATCTATGTATGGACCCCCCAAAATATAGAAATAATCAATCAACCCACCCTAATGTATGATTTGTCACTTAGTGCAATAGCCACATGCCAATTTAGGGCCTATTTCTAAAAGTAGTATTTTTGTTCACAAAACCTATAATCTTATTGTAGATCTAGGAAGTAGACAAAAAAATATGCACTTTCAAAAAAATAGAACCTGATTTCAAGTCCAAATGAGCCTATACCAAGCATTTGAAGTGGCAAAAATCAAAATTTACAACTTTCAAAATAATTCAGGAACAAAGATCTCAAACCACCTGCACCAATGTTTAGATCATGAAATTCTACCCCAAAACAAAAGAAAAATTCTCGCAAAAAGGAGTCCTTATGAGGAAGATATCGTTGTTGTTATTATTTTTCTTGAATCATCGCCGCACCTCCAAAAATCAAAAGGCTCTAGATTTTGCCTCAAATGTTCGATTTGGATAAAACAAAATCTAATTTGGGGATTTTTAACCTTTTGAATGTGATGTAAATATTAGATTTGCACCAACAAGCTTCAATCTTCACTTGCAAAAATCTCTCCTATAAGCTTAATGGCCAATTTTTCCTAGAAAAATATGTAGATCCGAAAAAAATTGTAGAGATGCAGATAAAAAAAAATGTAGATCTGAAAATTAAATGTATAGATCTGAGATGATCATACCAATTTCACAAATCAGGCCTTCAGGTTAATGGTTTGCAAAAAAAATTTGCCTCAATTTTGACTATTGCCCAACATAGGCAAATTTATAGTCAATTCACCGAATCAACACATTGGACGCAATGGTGAGGTCCACTTTGGCTCTAGACATCCCAATTTCTGTGAATTCTCTAAATCTTTGGATCAAAGGTGCTGAAGCAACAATGGTCTCGAATGGCTAGTGACGAGAATCTTCCCAAGCTCTAATACCATGTAAGAATTTGGTATAGCTCTGATACCATGTAAGAATTTGCCTTAGAGAAAAATTCACCCAAGATCAAGGAGCACAAGAACAAGCACATAGTAGACCAAAGAGTATGATCAATATGAAAATGCTTTCTATTATTAGATGTGTGTACATACACACTAGGAGAGCCTGTATATAAAGGCCTCTAAGATGCATCTATAATGTAGCTAGAATGTACTAGGAGATAAGCATGACAACTAAGTACATATCTTCCACAACAATAAGATAAGCATGATGAGGTGTCTAGAATTTTGTAGACACCATGTGCTCAAATAATGTGCTAACTCCTAAGTGTAAACAACATGGGCATAATTAGAGTGCAAACTCCTATGTTGTCAACATGACAACTCACAAGAGTATGCATACTCCTAGGTGAGTAATAAATAAATAATAAAATATGCATTAACCTAAGTAAACTTAAATGTAAATAGTAAATACTTATTTACACTAATAGTTAATAATTTAGGAAATGTGCTCATTTTTAAAGAATTTTCTTATTTTTACCAAATTTAAATTTTTAATGAAATCTATAGATTGATACATCACTATATTTTATATTTTTCTATATAACTATATAATTTAGGCTTGTGAGCTAAAGAAAAATTTACATTTATGTTATTTTTCCTATTTGAATTCATATTTGTGTTTCAAATGGAGTATAGTGGTGTATTTAAAATGTCACCCTCATAATGAATTTAGTAATAAACATGAGTAAATAACTATTCTAGTTGGATTAAATTGAATATTTACCATCTATGTATAAATGATAGAAGATGAAGAAGTAAATAGTTACTATTTTTCTATTAAAATAGTTTCATAAATAATCTTCACATCTATACAATTTTTCATTTTGCCCACTTGAAAATCGTTAAAGATTTTAATTATTTCTTGTTTATATAATTAAATATAAATTCAAAACATAAAATGTATAAAAATGATTAATACATAATCATAAAACTTTTCACAATACCATCTCCCAAAGTTTAATAAATTGAGTCTAAATTTGTTTAAAATATTATTACTTAATCTTCTTTCCAACTATGACTTGAGTTCAACTCTTTTAAATTTAATATAAATTAAACATGAAAAAGCATAATTTAAAACTACTTTTAAAAAAATAAATCTTTATATCCAAGAGCTGCACTATAGCTAGAGTCCCTGCCTAATGAAAAAGGTGAAAGATATTGCATAGATCACACTCACTATTAGTATTATTTTAGACCAAGTGAATTCATTCAAGGAGTAACATCTTCAATTAAATAGCTCTAATCTATTTGATTGACCCTTTAATAGCATATTTGAACTTACTTTACCAAGTAATTAAAATGCATGCACAATATTTCTATAATATATGAACATATAATCTAGATATGTCTATAAAGATATCCTAGTCCATTAACTTTTTCACCTATTCAAATAGGAGCAATTCAATTTTTTCCCTTTTTTTTAATTAAAGAAATTTTAGATAGGTTGATGATGGCGGTGTTTCATAATGAATTATAAATCATATAATTTGGATGCCACCACTCTACCATTTGAATGTTGCATTTGTATTCAGTGTGGACAAGAGAGAAAACTTAGTAATTAGTTAGAACTTACATTATCAATCTAAGTACTGTTAGAGAAATAAAGACACAAGTTCATTGATCTAACTATTATCAATCTAAAATATTCCATATTCTTATATCATTGCAAAAAAAATGAGTCATTTTTCTTTTGTTTACCTTTACAAAATATTGTCATATTTTATAGAATAAAAATAAATGGTTGTTGGAATTTTGGTACAAAATTTGGTGGAAAATATTAATTATAAAAATTTCAATCATTTCTATCACTACATAACTTATGCTAACCTTACGTAATAGAATAAAATGACTAACCCCATACATCATGCTTTTCATGAAGTTCCATAGAGACATTTTGTATTGGTCCAAGGATTGCTCAATATATATGGACTCACGTTATGTACCACTACGATTCAAGCAACTGGGAGATTGAATCTTTTGATATATTAGATTCTCAAGTATAGAAAAAACTTCTCAAACAAGCTTTAAAATATAGATTAATTCATTTATCTTTTAATAACAAAATTGTAACAATTAGCAGAGTTTTAATGGAACTGTAAATAATTTGATAGAATTATCCAATCATTTAATCGGTTCATTGAATTTCCAAGTTTTTCACACTTTATAACTTTTTTCCCTCCTTTTTCATATTATACTCCCTAATATTGTCAATGAGAAGATAATAAGATGGATAACAAACATGCGTTTGAATTTTTTCCCACATTAATGAGTGCACTTTTTTAGATTTACAACTATTTATTTAGATAAGAATTCCTAAGTTTAAGGACTTCTTAAAATTTTGTCTATATTTTGGTGGAAGCTAATGACTTTAGTATTGATGTCCATGTGCCAATTGAAATTTAATGCTTAGAATTGGTAGCACTTCTATGATGAATCATTCATATGAACAATCCCTTACAATAAAAAATTAGTACAAGCTCTATGAAATATATTTTATATCTTCTAAATTTTTATTTTTATTTTTTGATTAGTAAGAGGCCAAAACCAAGGTTAATTATTATTTATTTTGATTAATTATTTCAATTATTAGTTAATCTTGAGTAGATTCAAACCCAAGACGTCCTAATTAAGAGGTTCACAATTTACCATTGTGTTGTAGGCTCTTGGCTATCTTCTAAGTTTCATTTATAATAAAAATATTATTATTATTTTTTTAATTTTATTCATAATTTTTTTTGTGTGTGTGTGTGTGTGTGTGTGTGTGTGTGTGTGTGTGTGTGTGTGTGTGTGTGTGTGTGTGTGTGTGTGTGTGTGTGTGTGTGTGTGTGTGTGAATTTAATCTCTTAATTCTTAAATTTTATCTTAGTAGATTGCTAATTCATCTTTATCCAAAACTAAATTGAACCATGTATTTCATCTACCAATAAGATATAATCAACACTAAAAAAATGAAGAAAGCAATATATTACATTCCAATTTACATCTCCTCAAACACAAACAAAGGAGCTAAGAAAGAGTACACAAGAAAATGAAATTTAAAACTAAAGTTATACTCTTACTTTCCACCTTGTTTACACTTGCACTAGTGCACATATGAGAGTGCTAGTGGATATATGTAGCTTTATAAATCTCAAAATTCTATAAAATTTTATGGAAATAAATTCAAAATGAATCCAGTCCTCCCAAAATTGATTGAAACTATGAAGTTTTCTCCAAACTTATAATAGTGCATAAATATAGTATGCACAATTATTATATGGATACAAATAGTGTATGTAATAGTTTATGGTATGGTTTTTTAATTTTTTTAAATGAACTTAAATTTAAAACCAAATCCATAATAAACACTAAAATTATATATACACCATATAGATACACTCGAACCTAATTCCAAGTCAAATCCAACATCTAAACCAAAACTCTATACACATATAAAGACATAGAATTTTTTTTATATTTTTAATATAGGTAAACCTCAAAATGAACCCAATTCTAAACTAAAACCAAAACCAAATCTGTAAACATAATGGTAAGACATTATCCTAAGCACTAAATTGATGGGTAGGAAAGGCTTATTTGTGGTTTTCTTTCATTTTCCTGATCATATACTCAACTAAAAATTTAGTAGCAAATATCAATGGAACTCAAGTCCCTAATGTTAACCAAATTATGCATTTCAAAATCAAAATCATATTATGAAAGCTCTACATTAATGGGATTAACACTCAAAAAAACAATAAAAATTCAGCCACACAACAATAGCACAAGGAATTTAGCAAAAAGCAACTTTTACAAAGAATATTCTATAGTTTTGTCAAGTCAATGTTTTATGAGTAACTTTTAACTCCTAGTTGCATTGTTTCTTCTTCTAATATTTAAATTATTTTTTAGTACTCAGGCCACCCAAGTGGAAATTATTTTTAGTTCCTTCCATGAATATGGCAGTAACTACCTAGGCTTGTTAGTTAGCTCAAGATTAAACTTTATTGACAGCAAGAAATCATAATATAGATTTTTATTAATTTCTATTTACTATGATGTTCCAACTTAGAAATGTGCAAGTTTTTAAAACTTAATATATTCTAAAAATATCTATTTATTATTTGACTAGGCTAGAAACCATGTAAAATAAATTATCATGAGAGAACACAAGTCTCCCAAGATTTGTGGTAGTGCATTACAACAATGGAGGTTTCCAAGGAACTACATTATAGGAGCACATTATCGAAGAATAGATTTTGAAGATACCAGATGGAACTCTTTAATGAGAACAAACATCTTCTTGCAAATAAAACACTCCTCTCATTCAGATATCATAGATATCCACCCATCATGTGGTTCTCCCACACAACTTCAGACTCTTACACAATGTTATTCAAAGGAACATACCACTAGGTAACAACAAAGTAGATCTAAATTCCAATCCCAAAAACATTAATGTCTCCATAGGCCAAGCCTAATAATGGTGTAGAATATTATGCATTGAAGGCCTCACTAGTGCTCTCTAGGTTTCTCCCATCTATATTGAATAAATATATTTGTCTAAGGTCTTATAAAAATTTGTCTCTTAATTGTGATAATAGGTGTTTATGTTGACTCTAAAATGCTAGGATGACCAATTCGATAGAGCTAAGAAAATTGTCCCACCTCAAAGACATTAGACATGTATGGGTAAATAATATGTACACTAGGTTATGGTTTTCTCCTATTGAATGTAGAGATGCAGATTAGGTGTTCACTGGAAACCATTATGCCCCTTTATCCAAATATTCTTTCAAAAAATCAAAAAAAAAGAAGATAAATACAATTTAGAGGACTAAATCTTTTGCAAATACAAAGAGGATCTTTTCAAGGCAAGATGAATCTCCAACCACTCATATTAGTTCAAATGACACAGTGCCTAGGAAATCAGTAAGCAATGAGGACAAATTTCTAGTTAAATTAGAAGCTACAGAGGACAACCTGATGTAGTGTGCTAATTTTTGTGGTCTCTCTAATGTGTTTCATGAACAAGTGATATCTTTGTCACTCAAATGCCTTAAGACTCAACACTACTAGAGTTTCTTACAATTGATACTCTAGTGGATGATCGGATATCCCCAGCATCGTCGCAATAGCTTAATAGGGCTTACTTTAGTTAGTTAAAATATTAAGTTTTTTTACATGAAGGTCAGATTTTAGATCTTGAAGAGAAATCTCTTCTTAAATTTTAAACATAGCATTTAAATTGTAATTCTTGATCTTCTATAATTAACTCTAGAGTGAAGGCAGCCACTTTTAAAAAGGTCAAACTATTTTAATAGTCACTTGAGTGTTGTGATTAGTTCTTCACTTGTTCGATTACTACTTTTTCTTTTGTATGCTTGTGCCCACCATGATCTAGAATAATAGAGATTTTGCTAACTCTGTTAAACTATAATTTGTTCTCTATTCTCTAGGAAAGTGTATTGGCATCCATTATCAGACATAGTGGAAATAATAGCCACAAAAAGAGAGATAGGGAAATAACACAAAAGTAAGAAGAGCAATTAAAAGGCCAGTCTAATAGATTCACATTGCTTCGTGCTAAAGGTAAAAAAAATCTTTGATTCAAAAAGGATTTGAAATAGAAGAATATAAATCAAAACAAAGATAATGAACATAGATCAAAGGTTTCCATGATAAGGAAAATTGGGTGGGAGACTGTAAAAAGGAAGAGTGTGGAGGAGGTGATGGCACTTGGTGGTGACATTTTTCAAGTAGAAGTGCAGAGTAGCCAAATCCTCATCAGAGAAACAATAGGTATGAAAACAATTAGGAAATAACCTATCAATAACAAAATAGAAGTTGCAGTTGGAGCACATAGAACACAACATTAATATAACAGTCAAAGAGATTGCATCAATCAAAATCTCTTGCATTTAAAATTGAATTGATAATCATGATGTTTTATTATGTCTCCAAATTTATATGTTATGTAGCTCATAACATCATTTTTGTTTTGTCTTCTTAGAGAGGTTAATATATAAATCAGCTAATTGAATCGATTCATACACTCTCATTTATTCTATTTCCTACAATCATCCTTGATACAACTAAGGATAAATGTAATAAACCACAACTCTCTCTTGTTGGTTAGCCTACATTCCAACTAGTTTCAACTTCGCATCCACTGTTAGGATAAAACCACGGACAGAAATACAAAACTACATGCAAATATAACCAATAATAGAAAAATAATAGATCACACAGAAATGACCACAAGGCACCAAGATTTAATGTGGTTCACCCAATCCCTGGGCTACGTCCACCAAATAGAAAGTTCGATCTTATTAAAATCCAGTAAGTACAACCTGATTACAATCTTTAATCCTTTACAGCTCAATACTGCCGCAAGAAGCAATTTTGCATCACAACATAATGAAAAATACCTAACCCTAAACCCTTTTATACAAGTATTTTATGCTATTTTAGGGTTACAACATGTCAACCATATGTCAACTACAATGTCGGCCATGGCCCAAAAATTTTGAAGTATGTACAGTACTTTCCTGATCAATCACCATAATCTAACAATCTCCCACTTTGGGGCTGATCAGGCTCCACACTAAACAATAATCTCCCACTTGGAGACTGATCCTGTAGTAATACCACTACCACATGGGGCTCCCACTGGATCAAACCACCCGGGACTCTGTTGTTCTGTGATTCATGTTCAATCTAAAAGACCAATCGAAGCTGAAGAGGAGTTCAGCTTCTCCCTTGTTACAACCTTTGTCAACATATCTACTAGATTTTTATTTGTATGGATCTTCTCCAGCTTTAGCTGTCCATCCTCCAAAACTGACTGAATGAAATGGTACCACAACTGTACGTGTTTGGTCTTAGAATGCAAAGTTGAATTCTTTGCAAGATGAATGGCACTCTGACTATCTGTGAACAAATAATTATCCTTTTGAGGATTTCCCAATTCTTCGAAGAACAAATGAAGCCATATCATCTCCTTGGTTTCCTCTGTAGTGGATAGAGCATTAATCTTCTGTAACCTAGAAACCCAGCTCACAGCTGCGCCACCAATAGTAAAGACATAACCTATAGTACTCCACCTGGTATCAATATCCCTTGCCAAATTTGAGTCAACATAGCTTTGTAAATTAGTAGTAGAGCCCCAAAAGTGTAAACACTTATTGGATGTTCCTCTCAAATATCTGAGAATCCACTTGATAGCATTCCAATGCTCAAATCCTGGATGACTCATATACCTACTAACAACTCCCACTACATGTGCAATATCTGGCCTACTACATACCATAGCATACATCAAGCTTCCTACAGCTGAAGCATAGGGTACCTTAGACATATTATCCTCCTCTTCTTGTATCTTAGGACACATCTCCTTAGTCAATTTCAAATGACCAGGTAAAGGTGTGTTGACAGTTTTAGCATTCTCCATAGAGAAATGTCGCAATGCCTTCTCAACATAATCAGCCTGAGATAACGTTAATGTTCTATTCTTCCTATCTCTGCAAATCTTCATACCAAGGATTTGTTTTGCTACCCCCAAATCCTTCATAGCAAATGCATGTGCTAACTGGCATTTTAGCCCCTTAATATGATCCATGTTAGACCCAACTACAAGCATATCATCAACATATAAACATAAAATAATTTAGCTATCATCATCCAACCTCTTAAAATAAACACAATAATCTAAATGACACCTATTATATCCATGCTCATGCATAAAACTGTCAAATTTCAGATACCATTGTTGAGGTGCTTGCTTCAAGCCATATAAACTTTTCTTCAATTTGCACACTAAGTTCTCCCTACCTTTGACCTCAAAACCCTATGGCTAAGCCATATATATTTCTTCATCCAAATCACCATGAAGAAAGGTTGTTTTAACATCCAACTGCTCTAAATGCAAATCTTCATTCGCCACAAGACTTAAAACAGTACGAATAGAAGTCATTTTAACAACAAGAGAAAATATCTCATCAAAATCAATTCTCTTTTTCTATGCAAATCATTTTACAACTAACCTGGCCTTAAATCTTTTCTAACCTCCTTCCTCTTCTTTCAACCTACAAACCCACTTATTCTGTAAAGCCTTTTTACCTGCAAGCAACTTGCACAAATCTCATGTCTTATTCTTCAGTAAAGAGTCCATTTCATCTTTCATTGCAGACTCCCACTGAATCTTAGTATCCACCTACACAACTTCATCATAACTTTCAGGTTCACCAGCATCAATAAGTAAAATAGAATACAAAGAGGGAGAAAATCTTTGTGGAGGTCTAATTGGCCTCATTGACCGTCTAACATTCACTGGTGTGTGTAGTATTTGTTGTTGCGGTTGTTGCAGATCATGAGGAATGGCTGGAACATCAGCTTTTGGAGTATCATCCAGCACTACATAATCATCTTCTTCCTTCTCATGTTGCTGCAACAGATCTTTGTACAACACTTTCTCATTGAATATGACATCCTGACTTCTAACAATTTTGAGATTTTAAAAATCCCAAAGCCTATAATCAAATTCATTAATGTCATATCCAACAAAGACACATTTATTTGATTTAGCTTCTAGCTTGGTTCTATTTTCAGAGTCTATATGAGCAAAAGCTTCACAACCAAAGGTCTTGAGAAAAGAATAACTCACCTTCTTACCAGTCCATGCCTCCTCTGGAATACCACAGCCCAAAGGAGTAAAGGGACCTCTATTAATCAAATATATTGTAGTATTGACAGCCTTCACCCACATATGTAAGGGCAACCCAACAGGCAACCTCATGCTCCTTGCGCACTCCATTATAGTCATGTTCATGTGTTTAGTCACTCCATTTTCCTATGGAGTCCTTGGAACAGTTTTCTGTCTACAAATACCATTAGTGGAGCAATAATCTTCAAATTTATGACTAGAATATTCACCACCATTATCAGATCTAAGACATTTTAATTTCTTACTAGTCTCATTTTCAACCAAGCATTTCCATTTCTTAAAAGTTTGAAATACATCAGATTTCTGTCTAAGGAAATAAACCCATACTTTTCTAGTTGCGTCATCAATAAATGTAACACAATAATGAGAGCCACCAAGGGAAGATACCTGAACTGGTCCCCATACATATGTATGCACAAGCTCTAATTTCTCCTTTTTGTTTTCCTTCCCAATCTTTACAAAACTCACTCTCTTTTGTTTTTCATACACACAAATTTCACAGAAATCTATATTAACACATTTTAGACCCGGTAAAACTTTCTTTGAATGAAGTACTTTCATACCTTTCTCACTCATGTGCCCAAGTCTATTGTGCCACAACGTTGTATCATAATCTACATCAGCTATTTGTTCCCCCTGCTCAACTGCAGCAATTGTTCCTGAACATTCATTTTTCTCTGAAACAATCAAAGTAGAAGGAATAATATGACTTGTACAAAGATATAAGGTGCCTACTTTCACACCTTTTGCTACTACAAGGGAACCTTTTGAAACCTTCCAATTTTTATCATTAAAAGTAACTGCACAACCCTCATCACCGAGTTGCCCCACTGAAATTAAATTCCTACTCAGCCTTGGAACATGTCTTACATCATGTAGTGGCCAATGATTCCCATTCTGCAACTTAATCTTAATTTTTTCTTTTCCAACAATTTGACAGGGTTCATTATCCCCCAAATAAACAAGCCCAAAATCCCCTTAGACATAATCAATGAAATAACCTCTATGAGGTGTAGCATGAAACGAAGCACTAGAATCTAAAACCCATGAATCATCAACACTTTCTAAAAATAGAAGCAAAGCATCCTCTTCAGATTTGTTACTTACCACATTTTCCTCCTTGTCTCCATCTAATTTATCTCCTTCATTTTTCTTTCGATTCTAGCAATCTTTCTTTTTGTGCCCTGGTTTTCCACAGTACCAGTAGTCGTTTGGTCCTCTCCATTGAGAACTCTTGTCCTTTGACTTTCCTCTTGATCTCTCACGATTTCCAGAGTTACTTCCTCTCTCAGTCATTTTGCCCCTGCTTTGTGCATTCAAAGCACTTCTTGATGTAGATCCACCTGAGGATTTCCTACATATTTCCTCACTCAAAACAATACCAATCACATCATCATATTTTAGGGTACTAGATCTAGGAACAAAATTACTCACCGCCATTACCAAGCCATTCTAGCTTTTAAGCAAAGAACACAAAATCAAGAGAGCCCTAATTTCTTCATCAAAATGTATACCCAGAGAGGATAACTGACTAGTAATAGTATTAAACTCATTTAAATGATCCGCAACAGATCCACATTCTGCAATTTTCATATTAAATAAACGCTTCATGAGAAATACCTTGTTTGAAGCGAAGGGCTTTTCGTACAGTGTTGCTAGGGTTTTCATCAACTCTTCTATCGTCTTTGCTTTTGTAATATTAAATACCACCGATGGTGCCAAGCATAACTAAATGCTTTCGAGTGTCTTTCTGTCCAAAAGATCCCATTTAGCATCTAACATAGATCCCTGATTCTTGGCTTTGCCTTCCAACAGTTTCCATAAATCCTTCTGATACATATAGTCTTCCATTTGCATCTTCCATAATTGGAAGTTTTTCCCATTAAACCTATCAACCCTCAGTTTACCCTCATCTGCCATTGCTCCCACTCAACCGTGAAACTCCCACTCAACTGTGAAACTTTCCTACAGAGGATAACTAAAAACAACTAGGCTCTGATACCACTTGTTAGGATAAAACCACGGACAAAAATATAAAACTACATGCAAATATAACCAATAACAGAAAAATAATAGATCACACAAAAATGACCACAAGGCACCAAGATTTAATGTGGTTCACTCAATCCTTGGGCTACATCCACCAAATAGCAAGTCTGATCTTATTACAATCTGTAATCCCTTATAGCTCAATACCGCCGCAAGAAGCAATTTCGCATCATAACATAATGAAAAATACCTAACCCTAAACCCTTTTATACAAGTATTTTATGTCATTTTAGGGTTAAAACATGTCGGCCATATGTTGGCTACAACGTCGGTCATGGCCTAAAAATTTTGAAGTATGTACAGTACTTTCCTAATCAGTCACCATAATCTAACATCCACCCACTCCTCCTGGTGTGGACACTTGTAGTTGCAAAGCAATGAGTCCTAGAAACTATGGATAAATGCCTTTTCATGGAACAAAAATTACTATTCCAAGAAAAATTGTCTTGTACCATCCTCTTCTTTGTGTCCACCTCCTCTCAATAATCTTTCATGCTCACCATATTCATCCTTCAAAACCCTAGCAAATAAAACAAGACAATGTTTAGAGAGGTCAATTTTCTTTGTATGTAGGTTGCAAGTAGAAGCATAGACATTAATGCACAGTTGTGCCTGTCCTTGCATCTATGTTAACGTGGAAGCATAGATGATGCACATGAATAGTTAACATGGAAGCATGGATGATGTAGATGAATAGTTAACGTAGAAGCATAGATGATGTCATCTAATTAAATAAAACAAACAAGACCATATCCTAAAAAAATTTACTATGTTTTCAAAGACAAACTAATTGAAAGAAAGGCATACAAAAACTTTAGTCTCCTGCCTTATTGACACAATCTAATAAGATATGAGTTTATTAAATGAAAGTGAAATAATATAGTTTTGAATATGATGTTCTCACCAACACCAACATTTAAATATTCTTTACTTTCTAAAATGTACATATAAATGAAAATGTAAATGGAAAATAGAAATGGCCATCTCTAGAATGTGCACATACATAAATTATCCTCATACAAGTCATATTATTAGTCCCTAAGGGTCTGACAACGAAAATATGAGCGGAATAGGCATATGTAAATTCTTAAAATTTTGTAATCTCCTTTTGGGTGCACCAAATCAGAATTATGAATAAGAATATGTATTCCAATATTGGCTCAAAAATGAGCATTTGCAATTCCACCTGAATAGGTGGAACTGGAAGATGTATTCCTATTCTACTTTTATTTATTTTAGAAAATATAAATTTTTGGGTCCGTGAATTCCCCATCAAATTCTGATTGAACCAAACAAGAATAAGAATATGCATCCCAATTTTCTACTCCAGAATAACAATAACAATTCCCATATTTCTATTCCCGCAGCCAAACAGACCTATAAGTAGATTTGAATAAACAGTGTAGAATTAGTTTGGAAAGGAAACGCATTTTTACAAATCATTTTATTCCACGCGCCTCTCAAAATATCAACTAACAGACACCACTTCTCAAATGAAAGTTTCAATTCTAGATGTTTCTCAAAGAAAAGTTGTGCTTCGACAAAGAAAGGAGGGTAGTCAAACATTAAAACACTCACTATCGTACAGCTGGACTGCGGACGCGTTTGCCTACTGTTAAAATGTGGATTTACATCATTATAAACATTAACTTGGCTTGCTGCCCAATTGTTCGTTAAACAGATTTTATACAAGTAAACCCTAGCAGACAAATATATTTTTTAGTCTAATTGCAAAGTTTGACTTAAGAGTCTCCTTGTGGCGTGATTAGCGTTCTCCACTCATAAGTTGCCCAACGAATTACGCGTAGCAGAAGCTTTATTTGTTTATCGAATGTGTATCAATTCACAACATTTGCCTACTTTTGGCTGCATGAGCAGCTGAAGAAGTTATTAAAGAAAATACGAAAGAACAAGACATATGCCACGGAAAAAAGAGGAAGTTATCCGTCCAAGTGAGTCCATACATTAAATGAAGGAAAGTGCAGTGAATTTGAATAGTCTCCTTGATCTATTGCGTGGGAATGGTAAGAAATCATAATGAGTAATAATAATAATACAACCGGCTTAACTTTCCATTTATTTAAGACCAGGGGATGTTAACGTCAAAAACAGCGGCTTAAATAGCAATATCGTGATTGGTTACGTGGCGGCGTTGTTCTCAAGTGATATGGAAATCTTTGAATCCATGTCGCGTGGGACGGAAAAATGGCAGAATTAGGCGAACCTCTTTTCCCAACAACTTCCACGTAACGCATCACTCAAATTGTATATTAAAGATGTGCTCGACTGAAACAAGAAAAAAGGACTTACGTTTTTTTCTGAAAATGCAGAGGAAAGGGAATAATTTGCGAAAGAGCGGAGCAAATAAAAGTGGGTTCAAATTAAGAATGAGATGCAGCAGGCTACGCTTGTCTCGCTCAAGGCTTCGACTTCTCTTTCTCCTGGAAAAATTGAAGCAACCGTTTCACCGTATCTGGGCTTCAATTGGGGAAACTATTTTCAAGTCTTCACTGTGTGACGATCATTGCACGAAAGCATCTGATTCTGTTTATGTGCCTGTGGCTGCTTCTACTTATTCATTCTACACGGAGGCAATTGCTGACTGTATAGATTTCATTAAGCGCTCATCGTCGCCCATGGATTCCACATCTGTTGATGTCCGTTGAATTTTAATGGTTTGTGTAAACGTTTGAATTCGCCGGCCATTGTGTACATATAGCGCTTTCACAAGTTTTAAAACGGCAAAAATTCTTGTCAGATTTGGCATTTCTTCGTGCCCTAGCAAATTGTACATGTACTCACAAAACAAAAACTGTACATGAAGGATTTTTAGGTTTTCAAAGGAGGGGAAAATTGAAAATAATGATTTTTATAGAATTGGGTAGAAATAATTTAGAATTGGAAAGCTTTAATAGAGGAATATGATACAGGAAGCAAATATTTTTCGGTGTAAAATATGAAATTGTAGCAAGCAACTGTATAGACTGAGTGCTTTCTCGTTAATGAAAAGTGTATTTCGTCGATACCTGATCTCAACATTGCTAGGTAATGCCCTTTTTAGGCTTCCTCTGAACTTTTTGTATTTATTAGTCACGATAGGCAATCATCAACAATTTTTACCATTAGTTTGTTTCGATAATTGTGCTCAAATAACAAAATTTCTAATTCTTCTAAGTATGCCACACAATATGCACGCTTCTTTTGTGGGATATTTGTGTTTTCCATTAAAAAAAATTCCGTCTCAGTGAAAATTGAGCTGATTATAAAACATTTAAATCAACATTATATTATCATTGTCCAACTCATTCAATTACTCATTGAATATCATATCTATCAATTTTGTCTTCAACATACTTTTTTCAAATCCTCTTCATCAATCAAGTGATATAGTACTCTATTGAGTTAGCATAATGTCTAGTCAACTAATACTTTGACATGAATGATAATATAACAACTCATATGACTCTTTCACATACATTTATAACATTATCTATTATATTTTCATTTGGGGCTAACAAACACCAATGGTAGTTAGTAACATACATAAGTTGGATGCAAAATCTATGAACCTTGTAGATTCTAATAATGGCCATATAAAAGTATGTACATGCCATTTAGATCCTTTTCATGGTTTTGATGTAAACCCTTGTCTAGTGTCAAAAAAAGAAACTTGTGATATTACACCCATATCTGGGATAAATTTTGAGTATGTCAAAATGCTTGATAAGAGTTATGTACATGAATATGATTGTGTTGAAAATGATGAGTTTAAAGGACATGCCAAAAGGAAATGTTTTAAGATTGTAAATAATCCAAATAACTTGGGTGGGAGGCAAATCCAACCATGTCCTTTGGACCCACTACAACTACTTATTTTTGTCCAAGGCTGTGACGAGGTGAGGTGATAATTAGTTTTCAAATTTAATGTAATCATATACAAAGTTGTGTCACCTTTTAGGATGACTTATCAAAATGATTAAATTTGAGTATTTCTATCTAAAATTCAATTTTTTTCAAACATATGATCTAGATAAATTCATTTTAGCTAAGTTATATATGGTCTCACACTTTTTCAATTGAAAATGTCTATTAAATGCATGTTTTATACGAGTTTGTATCCAATTACTAAATAAATAAGATTATTTCAAAAAAATGATGTTTCAATAACTCTTACTATTTTTTATGATTTTTTTTAATAACATATAAACACTATTTTATAGAACATAGAGTCAAGAATATTCTCATGTATAGTTTATAGTGTTTTAATTAGATATAGTATAGTCAACCTAAAAAATTCCACAACCAAGTATAATAACACTCAAAAAGATGTTGGATTTGAGAAAAAAAAAAATTATTAAATCATATCAAAAAAATCTAAAAATTATATGACATACTAGAGGAGAGAATCCTCTTCAAGAATGTATAGTTTTTCTCCTAGTTAGAATAGATTTGTTTTGAAAAATGTGGTGGGAGATGAAAACTATCGATTTCAGGTGAGTTGAAGTTTCAATTCTTATAAAAGATAAAATATAGTTGTAAAGCTGATTTTTATTTTTGATTGTTTTAGATATATATGCTATCTATAACATAGTTTGAGATCAAAGGAAAATAAGTTTATTTGCATATAGTTTTGTGGTGGAAAAAAGATCCCTAATTTTTAGTGTTTTTTAGCACCTAAAAGATTATCTATAGAAATTAGGAAAATATATCAAATTCTTATTCCAAATAATTATTAAAAATCATAATCCTAAAATTTTTCTGTTTCTATACATTTTATTAGTTTACTTTATTTCTAAATTCAAAATAATAATACCAATTTTATGTTATTAAAGGTGAACAGTTATACTTTTGTTAGCATTTTCTTTTACAAAAGGGTGACACGGGTTTGTGCTTACACACACACACACACACACACACACACACACTAGGAGGGCCATTATAATAACTCATAAGACCTAATTGGTGAGGATCATTGATATTATTTGAAAATCTATTGAAATAGGATAATTTTTAATGTCACTTCCAATTTTTGAAGACTTATTTAGAATTAAATATTGTCTATGTGCAGGAGTTTCATGACTTAAACTAAACTTCCTTTCAGTGGCAATCTAACTATCATAGATGAAAAGTTTAGTATTGAGGCAACAAGCTAATTTGAGTACAAATTGACATCTCTCAAATCAAAGAAATGGGAGATTAAAATACCATCTTATAGAATAGATCTTGATTATGATGAAGTAAGGAGAATCTTGAATGGAGGAAGACCATTCTATATTCTTCTAGACCATATATAAGGCATATTATGTTAGACAAGAATCAAATTATCAGAGTGAGTTGTTAATCCCCCAAATACTACTAAATAACATGCCTTTTGTGATTAAATTTATTCATTTTTTATTGGTGAAATTGGGGTTGTAAAAAAGGACCCCCATCTCCAATTCATGCATTTTTCAAAATTAGCAAGGGAAAAAGCCCATTCAACAGAGAAATTTAGAATTAGAAATTCTTTGATTGTATTTTTGTTGTTGTATTGATTTGAAAAGTAGTAATCAACTATAATATCTATGTACATAATCTCCACCATACACAAAGCAATCACTAGGTCTAAATGCCAAAAAAAATGAATTTGTTTGGTCCATCATAATATAGACATAAATTTATGGCTAAGAAGATGATTTACAAAAGTAAAAAAATAGAATAAGTTAATAAATAAACTGCATAGAGCAACTTATCCAAAGTACTTCTTCCAAGTGTTTGATTTCTAGTCTTCACCTTGTACTTCCTTGTTATTGTTGTCCCTATTCCACCTACAAATTTTCCATAAACCATTGACCTGAACTTGTTCTTGGATGACTAACCAATTTATTTCCAATCAAGAATATTTCCTGTATCTTTTCAAATTTTGAAATTAAAATGAGTTGAGGGAATTTTGGGCTTTATCTTAAATGATTTGTGGTTGAGGTCTTTTATATCAGAAAATTATCTTTTGAAGGCCTCATCTGTCATTTATTTTAAGGCTATTTCCTCATGGAACCTTAATAATTAATGTGTAATCTATACAATTTCATCATCAACAATAAGGTGGATTTCCTCTTGCCCAAAATAATTTTATTATCGATAATAAAATTTTATATATTGTAAAATAATTTCTTGACCTCTTCTAGCTTACCATTTTTTTGGAGTTCATATTATGCATAGTTGGTTTCCCTTGAGGGTCTATTCTGGACTAGGATTTTATTTCACAAGAAGACTATTCTTGCAATTTTTTTGATAGTGCACTCTCTACCAATCATCCATTTATATGCACATTGTGTACAAAAAAATTATTGTTAATTCCTAATGAAAGATCTTGGGATGGATGTTGTGGTCTATTTTTGTCTTGTTTTGCCAAGCTAGAAAGCCTAGTATAGGGGTGTTGGAGATGTTTTCATGTGGTATACACCCCTTAAGCTATGTTAAGCCACATAGTAAATGAATTTTATTGGTTAATGAGTTTTGTAGTGTTGGGTTTAGTGTATTCCTTCATTGCACTATTTGATGAAGGCATATATATCTATGATGCTATGGATGTGTGCTTGGCAGTTTTTTGACATGCCCTCTTATGAGGGATGTTCTCGAGATATAGGGATGGGTAGGTAATGCCCCCTAAATTACCCTATCAAATATTTTGACTTGGGATTTTGAGCTCCATTTATATGTCTCATAATGGAATTCGGTCACTTTCTATCATTGAAAACTATAGCTTTCAATGGGCTTGTCTTGTCACAATATTGTGTATGTTTGTAATATTAAGATTTTATTCTTATTGAACAACCTATTGAATACAAGGTTAGGAGCTTGTTATTACTTGTCAATCACTATAATACCAAGACAAGGAAGATAGACTCATTGACTACTCAAGTTCTTTTCAATCTTCAAGTAGTAACATATTTGATATTTCCTAAGTTTTTTTAATCATTTTTAAGCTAGAAATTACAACCTTTGGGTGTTTTGTTGTAAATGTTATGCATTAAATGTCTATAATTTTAAATTTATATGATAAGTTCCTTATCAATGTTATCATGGGATTCTCCCTCTTATGCTGTAAATAATTCTCCCTTTTGGCATTCTCTATTCTCATCTAAAAAGCTTAGTGGAGAATAGCCAATATGGCACATGTTTCATTACATCTTCAGATGGAATCTAGTCAACAACAACAAGGATACATAGATTAAAAATCAAATAATCATGGTCAATATTAATGGAACCAAAGGATAAGAACATGAAATTATTATTAAGATAATTTATGAAAGCAATGAAGGTTTAATTTTTGTTGTAAATGGAATAAAAATTACAAAACAAAATATGGAACAAGATGATATGATATGTATAATGAAGAAAGACTACCTAAAGTCACCCATAGATGGTTTGATTATAGAGCATGACATGAAGTGGTAATGGAATGAGGAAGGTTACTTGGTTAGATTCTTTATATGTGTTAGGGAAAAAATATGTCAATGAAGAATGAAATGTTCTTTAGTGATGCATATAACATTATGCGGTAGTAGGGACCATAACACATCTTACTCACCCTCTTAGCTAAGTATATTTGGGTCAAAAAAATAAATTGGGTTAGTCATCGTATTTGATAATGAGTCAGATAAGAGTGTATTTTTGGATCTATAGTTAATCTCTATTTTATATTGTCAAGGGAAGGTTTATATGTGTAAGATGAACATCATTGTAAGCAAAAAGTGAGAAGAGGACTACATTCATTTGGATACCATTTTGGACATAATTGGGATATTTTATATTGTTACTAGAACTTAAGAGTATCTTCCATGTTTGTTTCATGTTAGGGCAATCACGGTTGAGGAATTTCATCGGATTAACTTGGAAAACCCAAAGAATTTTTTATTCACCCAACGGATTTCATGATTCCCTCTTTGGACCATGGATATGTTCATCCTCTCTTTCTCTTTTCCTCTTCTCTCTTTCATCTTTCCACCTTATCTCTCTCATATTTTCCATGGCTCTCTATGGCACCCAAGACTTGTCCTCCTAGACTAGGTCAAACCATATCGACCTAGTCCTCCCAGGTAGACATAGTCTTAGACTTGGTCGACCCAGGTCAACCTAATCTCTGATAGGTTTTGATCTTGGGGCTCAAAAAAATTTGGGGGTATAATTAATTAATGTTCATTATCTAGTCAGAAAATATTATTTTCCTACTTGAAAACTCATATATAGGGTGACCTGGAGGGTTCATTTTCATACTGTACACATTTAAGATCATCCATTCATCCAAGCTCTACTCTCTAATGAATATTTCTAGACATTTTAATTCAAGGAGTTCAAGCATTCAAGAAAGGAGATTTATCTAGCATTGGAGAATCCTTTGTGAGCATTTCTTCTTCAAGATATCGAATGTTATTGGCCATCAAGGGAGGAGATCTACATTAAAGAATTCATCCTCTCATTGATGTATATCCATACCCATGGCACCATGATGGAGTTATGATTTATCCATTGCAAAGTGTTGAGATATCCTACATCCCTAATTCAAGATCTACATCACATACATGTGAGTAAGGTGAATCCTAACACTTTTCTTGTTCTTTAGAGTCCTTTACATTAACATTTATCATATATGGTTAATTCCTTAACTTAGGGATTGACCAAGGCAACCCCTCACCAAACCCCAACCCCCAAACCCTTTTTTCTCTATGGTGACTTACAGGTTTGGAGAGAAAATAATTGCAGATCTAGAACCTACGGTTCGCAAGATTTTTGGAGTTTTCAATTTATGAGCCATGGATTATGTCAACCTGGTTGTAGGATGTCCTTCCATGTCAACCTTGTCCTTTAGTCTTAGATTCTAGGGAGATTTATGGGTTTTGTTCCTTTCATTGTTTCATTCCAACATCCATTGATGTGAGTTTAGAAAAAGATTTAGATCTGAAAGTTATTGAGAGAAAACACATCTTCATTTATACATTTCAAGGCGAGTCTTTTACACTACATTTCATTTCATATTTTTACCCTAGATTTACATTTTAATTGAGCTAATTGTACTCACATGGAATCTAAATTTACATTTCCTAAGAAATTAGTTTAATTTTACATTCACATTATCCTATCAAGTGCCTAAGAGAGTGTATTTCTTTATATTTCATTCCTCTTTACAACCTAGATTTAGTATTAGCACATTTCTTCTATTGGGTCTGTTGGTCTAATTTTTCATAGTACAATTTTTTTTTGAAAATTTAGCAAAAAATCATTTAAGACATTGTATCATGCAGATTAGGGTTTTTGTTTCTTGTATTTTCAAATGCTTAGGTTGCCTTGATTCGTGTCCTAGTCTCTGTGTTGTTGGAATTCTATCAAATTCTCAAGGTTTGTCATCAAAGCAATCAATTGAAAAACCCTAATGGCTTATCTTATTATACCCTAGTTTTGAAAAACTTTTGAAAGTATTTTTTCAAAAATAACTTTAAGGCATATAAATTTTACCCTAAGGTTGGGCTTATGCAAGCATGAACTCATTAAAATCTTTTTTAAACCTTTATTGGCCATGCTTTGTTTACAATTTGCTCAATTATTTTATTGAGAAATATCCTATGTGATACAGATTTTGTGTGACCATTGATCTCGTTCAGATCAATGGGTATCACATTCCCACAATGTTGAGATGCATGGTTTTTAAATAATGCGGGCATGCACTTTGATGACAAGTAGCCCTTTCCTTTTTTAACATCTTAGTGTGCCACAAAGATTGTGATTTGTCATAAATTGCTAGAACCTTTTTGCAGACTTGTCAATAGTTTTCATGCACATTCTAGAATTCTTGTGATGTGATTGGTTGATATATTAATAGAGGTATCACTTTATTACCAAGATTCATTGATCATTGATCTTGTTTCAATTCAAGGTTAGCACTTTCCCGCATTAAGAAGATGCACGAGAACTAAATAAAGCGGGGAAGCACAAATTGCACACATAGTAGGATCTAACATCATGACCCTACCTTTTCGTAGGGTGACATTGAAGCATCTTCCATGGTAGTTGTCAGATGAGTTGAACCAGGCAATAGTATGTTATTCATCAGTTCGGCTGACATGGTATTTTGAGACAGATGATTCTATGACCAATTATCTATGAGAAATCAAAGGCCAGCGCATACTTGTATTTTTAAGCTACATGAGAGATAAGTAAAATGGGCAAGTTATATTTTGACACATAGCAAGGTAGGGTCGAGAATATCTAGTGTGTGTTGTGGTGTTCCAAGATATAAAGTGATAGCTGATGTGTAATGGAGAGGTGTGTCTGCTAGATAAGATCAAAGTTTTATCAACCCTAGATCTTTCAAAGATTGAGGGTTGGCACAAGCTCGAGTTAAAAAATTGCTCAAGAAATAAGAAATGCGAGTATGCACCTTTGTGCCACATGTCACAATGGGGCCAAGATTAGGGGAGAATGTTGAGTCATGCCTTGCCATATGCTAGATGTGCCTAGCTGGAAGTACTTATGCTATGGGCACAAAAATTCCAACGATTAATGTAGTAATCAGATTTGTTAGAGCACGAGGCTTAAAGAATTTATTATTAAATGCATGTTGTGACCATAAAGTGCAAATTTTTTTCATACCGTTGATCTTGATTAAGAACTTGAATGAAGTTTAAAGAAAGCGGGTATGTGCCATGTAGACATGTGTCCTTGGTGATGTCAGCAGTCCTATTTCAAAGCGTTAAATGGTTTGAGAAGTGTCAATGTTCATCTTGTTAAGATCAATGAAGGGCGCATGCCCACTTTATGAAGGTGCTTGTTGGATAAGGAAAGCAGGGATGCAATAGCTTGATAGGTGGAAAGAATGATGTCAAGTACTCACTCACTCAGAAGATGATTTGGGACCCACTTGGGTGGAAGTTTTCAAGAGGAACAAACTCACATAAAGACTTCCTATTGGTCTATATAGCTAAGTGGGCCTTATTTAATTGTAAGCTTGTGTGATCGTTGATCTTGTCTTGATTAACGAGTAGCGCTTATCCACAATTTTAAGATGCAAGAAATTTAAGGAATGTGGGTAAGTGATAATGTGACACATGGCCACATTTTAAAATCCATAAAGCTCATTGCTTTTGAATTAAAGTCATCTAATCTGGTGAAATCTATGGATAAGATTTAAATCTGGGTGCAATTTGGAGGTGACGGTTACTACGAGTAAATATGGTGCATAACTCATTCATGTGGTTTCAATGCATGAATAAAACTCACAATTTCATCATTAATGAACCACCAAAGCACAGAAAGAGTATTAGAGCATACAAAATTTTCAGAGCCAGGGCATAGAAATTTTGTCCAACAATCCAGTGAGTTGCAGTGAAAATTATACAAGTCTTAGCAGGTAAGTACTTAGTGACTCTTCGAAACCAAGTATCTATTGTTATATAATTTCTAGGGTTTATTCAAAATACCTCCCCAAAAAAAATTCATGGGACAAACGGATTATCTAAAACATTCCGTACATGATGATTTTCTTGAACAATTCCCTTTATCTATACATGAAATAAGTAAGGGGAGGGAACTCATTCCAAAAGACTCTAGGGAAATTGTAGCAGAGGGTTTCTATGACAAGAAAAATTGGGTAAGAGATGCCCAAGTATCTATGGGAGGCCTAGAATTGTTCAGAAAATGGTTCTCAAAAAGGAATTTAGATACCCTCATGAGCAATGTCTAGGAATTCAACATTGGAAAATTAACAGTCCTTACAATTTTCTTTGATAGTGATTTTTTGGTTGACTTAGCTAAAAAGTATGACCCTATTACCAATTAGGTTAAGAAACATGTTGGGGTAAATCTTTTTAGAGTTTTCCCTGAGTTAATTAGAGAGGTTTTCAATTTAAACCCTAACCATGTTGTCCATGAAAAAATTGACATGGGTGACCTCCAAGAAAGGTATGATGCCCAAAGGATACACTAGAGAATAGGGTCATTGCAAGAACATGCTACCAAGGTGGGTACATTGTCTATAATCACTACCAGCACACCTGAGCCATTAATGAGAAGACATTTTAATCTAAAGGCTCCAGCATTATATTTTTCTATGTGATAGATCTTTGGAATGGATAAAGCATAGCATATCCTAGGCTCTGTTGTTTTCATTGTGGCTCAGACTCTTCAATTTGGGATGAGTACTATTCTTGACTTTGGTACTTTCCTAGCAAAAGAAATTCACAATGGTTTAGTGGGGATAGCCCAAGGGAAAGTAAACAAACCTTTATGTTGGTATTTATTGCTTATGTATATATGCTTGTATAAGGGATATACTTTCTTTTCCAAGGGTATGGAGCTGGAAATAACCAAGGATGGAGAGAGGCATCTAGTTCAATTATGGAGTGTGAATATGACTGAAGAGGCTACAAATGTTAGTTTTGTTAGGTATGATAGATACTTTTCATGAAATCTTAGATTGCTTTTGAGAGGGGACAAACATAGAATTCTACAAGCACTGTTAGAGTTGGTCAGACCTAAGGACCATGCACAAGGGCTATTCGTTAGTCATAATTGAGGGGATATAATCCATTATAATATCTCAATAGTAATAAGAGTATATGGCTTCCTGGGCAAGCCTCATGTGCTTTTGAAGATAGGGATAGTAGAGTTGTTATGGCAAATAGGCACTATTAATGAGAGGGATTTTCCTAAGAAGGGTACCTTCTTTCTAGTTGTTACTATAGTGCATGATTTCATTTTTGTAAGGAAAGCGTGGAAACATCTCAAGTTATTCCTAGATAGATAAAACATAGTAGAATCTCATGCCAAATTTATTGACCCTAAAGGATTATATGACCTCTTAAGAGAGAGGAAAAAGGTTGCCTACATGGTGCACCAGGTATACTATCCTGAGGATGTTATTAAGAATGTTTTTTCTTTACAAGAGTAGGAATTGAGAAAGGAGAAATGGATAGTATTTAGTAAGACTATAGAATTCATTAATTCTTTTGACTCCAGTTATGACCCATTGAAAGATAAAAAATATTGGGGAGCCAAGATGCAAGCATTAATGAATAATTTTGTTGTTATAATCCAACCCATGAATGAGAAGAAAGCCATATATGCCAAGACTTATCTAGATAGGGCTGAAGAGGTGCAAAGGAGGATAAATAGTAGAAATGTAATGGCTCTTGGTTAGTACACCTTGCAGAAAAGGGCAGGTTATGTAATGGTTCAAAATGTGCAATAGGCTCCCCTACTACCAAGACCAAGGCAAGAAAGTCCACCTGCAGCAAGTGCTCAAAAAAGGCAAAAGTTAGAGCAAGGGTCTTCTTCTTCTCAAGTAGAATAGTACTCCCCAAGCCAATCCCCAATCTGGATAGATGATGAAGCATCTTTAAGGAAACAAGTTAGAAAAATTTGTGGGGAGGGGGATGTAATTGTTACTTCCACTGATTTGGAGATTGGAGAACCACAAGAACGTCCTACACCTTTCTTGGATCTAACTGTTGCTGATTACGAAGGTAAGGAACTAGATCCTATAGTTGCCCAAGCTTCTGAGAGGTTTATTAATGATGAAAGTTTTGTGAAGTTTAGAGCATTTGCACAATTTTTATGGAGGTTAAACATAGGCAATTTTGAAAAGTCATGTGAAAAGATAAAGGTAGAGCAACCTGACAAATTAGACTCTGTTATAAAAGAAGAGGTGAAATCTAAATTTTTGAATGATTTTTCTCAATTTATACCTAAGGTTAGAAGGCAAATAGTTACATAGTCAGGAATCATTATTTTACTAGAATTGGATATAGTGAATGCCATGGTTTTTTATTCAGTAAGGAAACAAAAGGATGTCTAATTTAAGACTGAAGAAGAGGTGTTACAAGCTCATGGGGGAGTCAAGTTCAGTGATGACCACCAAGCCCTGGTTATTTGGTCCATTGAGAAAAGGGATAAGATCAAAATGTAGGAAATTTCTACTGTAGAGCATACTAGTGTGTTAATAGTGTTTAGGGTTGGTGAGGTTGGTAGCAAGCAGGTAATTGGGATGGCCTCAGAAATGTTAAAATTTGGCACTGTGGTGTCTAGCCAGGAAGAAGATAAATTTGCACAACTCAATGTGAGGTTTGAAGAAGTCTTGAAAGAATATTAGGAGAGGGGTATGCAAGTACAGTCATTGGAAAATAAAGTGACTCAAATGGAGAAGATTCTTGGGAAAAGAAAAATAGGAGAGTCCAGTAGACCAAGGATTGCATACCCCCCATGGCCACCTATTGAACCTTTTAAGTCAACACCAATTATTGAAATACTAGATACCCCAAAGAGGCCTTAGTTCTACACCGCAGAGGATTTTGAAGAGGAGAAGAATAAGTTATATGCATTGCATGTAGAACTGAACAATCAATATGAAGAAAAGTTGAGGCAGGGTATAATGTATCTAGTAGAAAAAATTAAATGGCCAACATTTTTTGATCAATTGGCAAGAATTGTAGCCATCAGGGATGAAATGAAGAGAGATGAAACTACATCCATACCTCTTGTGCATAAGTCAATAGAAAGGAATACTGATATCACTGCTATGTATATATCTATCATCCAACTGCCTTGTCATCAAATTGAAAAGATCTTTGATTTGTTAAATAAGTTGCAAGGTTTTGATGATAAGAAAAATTCTTTTCGAAAAAGACTAATTATTTCTTTTTCCAAGTATATTGGTGAAAAAAATAATTTATTTCCTTGTGCTTTAAAGATTTGTTGATAAAATGAAAGAAAACGAAGAGTGGAAGAGGGAATTGGATGAGATTTTTTGTGAAAGGATGAATAAAATAATTAATGAAACTAGTCATTTGTTATGGGCAATGACTAATGAGGAGCTGGTAAAGGTGCAGTTATTCTATAATACTATCAAGAAAGATCTTGTTGATGTAGAAGCAATTGCAAATTCTTTGATAACTATACAGAGGGAGGTCCTAAGTTTTGATTGGCCAAATGACACTGCCTATAATGAGTGGAAAGATAAATTTATGTCTATAGAGTAGATGGTAGAAGGTGATGAGGTAGAAGATGACAAGTAAGAAGAAGGTGCCAAAGTAAAAGTCACCCTTAGAGTTAATGATAAAGACAAGCAGAATCTTTAGGTTAAGGTAAGTTTGTGTGTAATTGGAGATGACTCATCACTTTCAACCTTGATGGCCACTTACTCTGAGGAATCAAAATGATCAAAGAATTAGATCATAGTACCCTTGTCTTTCCAACTGATGTAATAAAAAGGGATCCACAAAAGAATGTTTGGTGTATCAGTTTTTCTATTATTGGCAAGTTTGTCTTTTTGTGATAGGTGTATGTAAGTATCTTTTTGAAGGACACCTGTTAATCACATTTTCCCTTTGCTCATTGCAACTCATGCCTATATGAATGATTTTTCAAGGCAATGTGAGGGTCTAAATTCTAATGTATTTTTTGGAGTTATCAAGAAATAGTATAGTTGGTCTTGTTTCATGTAGTAGTCTAGATACTTTCAAGTGTACTTTTCTCAGAGAAATATGACATAACCAGTTGAATTTTTTGGGCTTTGTTGAAATTCTATTAGTTATTGTATTACTCATTTCAAATAGATAATACAAAGGGATATTTACACCATTGTTCTATGTCATCATTTCCTATCTCCATTTCATGAGCTTATTTCTTTTGAGGTCATTTGAATGAGGTTCATGTGGCTAAATGCAATCTAGATTGGTTGTCTATTGGTTCTATTGTTGCTTTTAATTCAATGAATTATATAAATGCTTCAGTAGATCAATAGAATTCATGAGTTTATGGAAAGGATATTTTATAAGGAATGGGTGATTGTTGTCAATAAATTCATTCACAAGTTGTCTGAATTAGATCTCCCACCAATAGTAAGTTTTTTCCCAATGGATAAGGCACTGGTCATATAAATCAATGAAAGATGAGAGTATTTCTTGCTTCTGCATGCCAAATCAATTTTAAATTCAAGGTCATTTTTAGTCAAGGTTGTATTGTTGGTCAGCACTTGTTTATACATTATTTATGAGTCATAGGTAGCTGCTATTACAAGGGATTTTTATAAACTCAAGGAGAATTGTGACCAAAATTTTCTTAAAAGGGATACATATGATTCAGAGAGTATCAATAAATGAATAAATTGCTTATGTGATAGGGTAGAAGATGAAAATTAGAATGAAACTAAATTAAGTTTCATACAGCAGTATCCTAGTAAATTGTCCCTTAGGTATACCAACCTTGGTTTAGAAAAACCTAAAGAGTAGAAAACCATCCTTGGTTTTGTTGAAGTTGGGCCCAAATGATTTGCACATATAATTGCTAATAGGAATTGGCTATTCCTTAGGTTGTATGAGTATTACAATATTAGTATTGAGCATTTTGTTGTTTAGTAGTTTCAAACACCAACAAAATGGTGACTCTACTGGGGACAAGTGTCAACATTACTGTTGTCTCCCACCAATAGTAAGTTTTTTCCCAATGGATAAGGCACTGGTCATATAAATCAATGAAACATGAGAGTATTTCTTGCTTTTGCATGCCAAATCAATTTTAAATTCAAGATCATTTTTAGTCAAGGTTGTATTGTTGGTCAGCACTCGTTTATACATTATTTATGAGTCATAGGTAGCTGCTATTACAAGGGATTTTTATAAACTCAAGGAGAATTATGACCAAAATCTACTTTAAAGGGATATATATGAATCAGAGAGTATCAAGAAATGAATAAATTGCATATGTGATAGGGTAGAAGATGAAAATTAGAATGAAATTAAATTAAGTTTCATACAGTAGTATCCTGGTAAATTATCCCTTAGGTATACCCACCTTGGTTTAGCAAAACCTAAAGAGTAGAAGACCATCCTTGGTTTTGTTGAAGTTGGGCCCAAATTATTTGCACATATAATTGCTAATAGGAATTGGCTATTCCTTAGGTTGTATGATTATTACCATATTGGTATTAAGCATTTTTTGTTTAGTAGTTTCAAACACCAACAAAATGGTGACTCTACTGGGGACAAGTGTCAGCATTACAATTGTCAAATCCTTTGAGATTACTTATGGTTTTAGTGGAATTTTCTAGTGACAAACTTTGAGAATTTTTTTTAGAAAGAATAATACCCCACACTATAGGTGTACACTGACATGTATGGTCCTTGAAAAGGTGTCTTATCTACTAAGACAGAGTTATAGTCCCAAAACAAATTCTGACTAGTTGTATTCTATTTGCTAGTTTCCATCTTAACAATCCCGTGACATTTTACTAGGTCAACAAGATCATTACATTACTTTTCCCCTAGGTGGGTGGTGACTCAGAAAGGTTTTAACTAGTTTCAAGTTTAAGAACATTTTATATCATGGGAGGTGTGAAAAACATGCAGCAAATGTAAAGAAAAACCCAACTATTAAGTTACAGACTGATCTTCCTCCTCGAGGAAAGAAAATTTGGGTTGTAAAAGGAGCCTAGATGCAGAAGGGAAATTACTCCCAAGAGCAAATGGCAAGAGAAAATAGCACCTACCTTTCTGCAGCTGAAAAGGAACCTTTCTGCAAGGATCCTAGATCTCATCCTAGTTTATCTAATGATGATTTCTATAATGCTCCTAAAATGATATGTCAAGAAAAAGTTGTGCATCCACATGCACATAGTCTAGAGGGTAGGACTAGTAACAATATTTTCTAGAATAGCACAAATCCTTTCGTGTCAGATTACTCTCCCAAGAGGGAAAGATCGAAACATTTAGAGCCTGAAAGTTTCAATGATGAGAAGACCTATGGTTCTGAGTTTACTATTCCTAACCCTGATGAGAATGAAATGTTGAGAATGAACCTTGCTGAGAAAGAAGCCATTGATAGGAAATTTTAGAAGGAAAGGGAGGAAATGATCATGAAAGCCTATGAAGAAAAACAAGAATTACTCAGGAAAATTGTTGCTTTAAAAAAGAAAAATGAGATAGTAGCTAGTGCTTGGTAGTCTAAAATTGCGGGTCAAGTTGAATAGCTCAAATTACAAGAGCAAAGGTTGATAAAGAACCAAGATACAAACCAAAAGGGTCCTGTGATACAATAGATCAAGAGCTATAATACCCTAGAGGCTAAAAGGGATGTAGGACATGCTGTTAATATTCAAGATAAAGGAAAACAAAAGGAAGTTGGTATTAAGATCAATGAACCAGAAAAAGTTGTCCAAATTTATGATTCCATGTCACCTTCTGATATTGAGTTGGAAAAGAGAAGAAAATAAAGAGATGCTTTGGCTAAGAAATTGGAGATTGCAGAAAGTGAGGTTACTATAGCTAAGATGAACAACAAGATCAAATTCCTAGAAATTGCTAAGAAGCAATCTGTAGCCATGCCTAAAGGTAACATAGATGGTGAATTTGATAATGCAGATCAGAATGCTACTTAGGTACCTATTTCTTTCTTGTCTTCTTTTTCATAGAAAGTAGATCTGAATAAGCCTGTTGCTGATGCTAGTACTAGTAATACCATTGATAATGTTAAGAGAAATGTTCCCTATCAGCCTAAGATTGATTTGCAAAGAAGAAGTATCTAATTAGAGGGTTATAGGCAGATATGTTTTGACGGAATCCCTAGTTTTCCTAATCCCATCCCACAAGAAATGAGGAAAAGGTTGCCTAAATTTGCTAGGAACAATGTTGTTACATGTGAGGATCACTTAAGAAGTTTTTTGGATATGTTAAGTGATTATGAGGTTGAAGTTGAAGATGTTATAATGAAGTTGTTTGTTCAGTCACTAACTAAAGATGCTAGAGAATGGTTCAAAAGAATTCTTGAATTGTCTATTATGGATTGGAAGGCTATTGAATAATTTTTCAAGGAACAATATGGTGACAAGCTAAATCAGAGTTATATTTTGAGTGAATTCAATAACATCAAGAGGCTGCTCAAGGAGTCTGTCACTGAGTTCAATAATAGATTTCAAAAGAGAATGTACAAGCTGATGCAAACTATGCGAGTTGATGATAAGGTATGCCTCATCATCTATTTGAATGCTTTTGATGGTAAAATAGCATATTAGCTTAGGGATAAGGAACCTAAGACTTTAAGAGAAGCCTTCAGGATTGCTACTAACATTGAGAATAATTTGAGAATCTCAAGTAGATTAGAAAGTAAAAGGGATGACCCTAGATTGTTTGGTAACAAGGGAAATAGAAAGGAAGATCATAAAATTGTAGGTGGGAAGAAACAAGAGTCTAGTGAGATAAGTCAAGTTCTCACTTCTATAAAGAATTTAAGTCTTCCTCAGGTAAAGAATGAAAGGAATAACACTGACAATAGGATCCCTTATCAATCTAACTTCAATAGATAGAATAGGTTGCAAAATTTCCCCGATACCACTACTTGGAAAGATGGTCAGCCTATTGTTCCTTCCCTTATGAGTAACAATAACAAGGTAACTCTTGATCCTCTATCAAAAAATTCTATAAATCTGGTGGATGATCTTGAATCTACTGTTGAGCCTACATGGTGTTTTGCATGTCAATTACCCCATTCTCCTTAATCTTGTGCAGTAGCATTGTCATTTCCAACAAATCAAACTGTAGTAGAAAAATATCATGAGTAGGAGGAAAACAATGATGATGTAGGGTGTAACATGTTTGAATCACATTATTCTAACAATGAAGATTATGATAGAGATGTACATGACCAAAGACAATTTCAAAGTGACATACAAAAAGAAGTATTTTTTGATGAAAGTGATATTGAAGAAAATGTGTGTGACATGGTAGGTTCAAAAGAAGAAGTAACATTAAGAAAACCCTCTAGGGAAGAGATTGATCAAATTACTACTAGTATGGTAGCCCAGGTTTAGACTAGAAGTATGGCTCAGAGAGATGAGAAGGGCAAGGTAGCTAGTATCTTCATAAAGGGAACTGGTCCAAAGAAGAGTGAAGCTATGAAGCCTAAAGAGATCCATGTTGAGAAGGTTAAAATTATAAATAAAAAGTGGGAACCAAAGAAGGAAGATAATCCCAAGGTTTATGAGTCCCCAAATAATGTTCCAAAGAAGATAGATGAGAAGATACCAAAAGCAATCATTACAAGTGACAAGAATCACCAAGATGTTGTAAGTATTTTTGATAAGCATCATGACAAAAGGAGTATTGTTATTGACAACCCATCAGATTCTTCTATAGATATGACTACATTGTTATCACAAATCACTATCAAAGTCCCTTTATCCGAATTGTTAAGGATCCCTAAACATAGAAATAAAGCTTTAGCATGGTTGGAAAATACTAGTATAAATGTGAGACATGAGTGTAATGAAAATCAGAGTCCCAAGGAGAGTAGTGAAGAAGATGTAAAGGACAATGAAGCCGAAGTAGTTGTATCTCAAATTCCTCAAATGTTTTTGGATAATTCTATAAATCAGTGTTTGGGAAATGTTGAACCATTTTTCTTAAGAATTTTAGTAAATGGTAAAACATTAAAAATTTGCATGATTGACTCCGGTGCTTCCAATATTGTGATGCCTTTTGAAATAATGAAGGAATTAGTCTTGAAGGTAGATATTACTCAAGGAAGATGTTGTGCCATGGATAAAAGAGAAGTGATAGTCATAGGTACTATTAATTCTTTACCATATAGACTAATAGCCTGTCTTGACAAAGAGCTTACTATGAGTGTATTGGTTGTTGACATTCCACCTCAATATAGCATGTTGTTATATAGAAAGTGGAGTGCTGCCATGGGAGGGAGTCTATAGTGTGATTTTTCATTCGCTACTTTTAATATTGAGGGGAATTTGATAAAAGTCAATAGGGAGCCTAAGAGCATATACATGATAGAGGAAGAAATAGAAGACAATATGTCAAATTTTGTGGATATAGATATTAATGCATTTAGACCTGAGGTTTTGACTTTGAAGAAATCCAAGCATAAGTCTCAGATGGAAATGGAAGCTAACACAAAAATAGATAAGGGTAATCTATGGACTATGTTTTTTGATGGTGCATTCTGCAAGGATGGATCTTGTGCAGGTATTTTATTGATATCTCCGGCAGTAGTAACATGCAAATTCTCCTTTACTTTAAGTTTCCCTTGTACTAAAAATATAGCAGAGTATGAGGCTTTACTATTAGGTCTTAGATTAGCTCATAGGCATGGGATAAAGTGTTTACATGTTGTCAGAGATTCTAAATTAGTGGTATCCCAAGTAAGAAATTCTTACGTGTCAAAAAATAAAAGGTTAAAAAAATATAGAAATGTAGTATGGGACATGATAGAATGTTTTGATGCATTTGGGATAGTTTGGAAGTATAGAAGTTACAATAAGATGGCAGATTTATTAGCAAGTATAGCAATAAAACCTAATGATACTACATTTGTTGGTATATCTAAAATTGAGACTCAAACTAGACCCTCTATCCTAACAATGTCCACAATTGGCAAGTATTTGAAGATGATAAAGATATTCTAAGATTTCTAAATTGTGAAAATATGCTATTAGGACAAGAAATTGATTGTGCGGCTTATGTGGAAAACATAAATGGAAAAGATACTATTCTTGGGTATGAAGTTGTGCAATTAAAGACTAACAAGATCCCAAAGGGTTTAGTTGTCTTAGAAACAGTCTTTGACAACCAAGATATTGTACATATGGATAATAATGAATATAGTGCTAAGGTCCTTGAGGAGGTAAATTTGGGAACTTTAGAGGCACCAAAGCAGGTATATATTGTCAAGAAGTTATCCCCTAAAATAAGGAAAGGTCTAGTTGATTTTTTAAGAAAATATAGGTATGTGTTTGCATGGTCATATTATGACCTAAAGGCTTATAGAGAGGATCTATTTCAGCATGAAATTCCTTTGAAAGTAGATGCTAAGCCTTTTAGACGAAAAAAAAAGGCCAATAAATTCAACATTGGCTCCCAAAATGCAAGAAGAATTAATCAAGCTAAGGGATGCAAGGATTATAAAGCCTATTAGAAATTCTTCTTGGGTGTCCAATTTAGTTCCTATTAGGAAGAAAAATGGAGATATAAGGTTGTGTGTTTATTTCAAGAATCTAAATATATCTTCATTAAAAGATAATTATGGTTTACTAAACATGGAGGCCATGTTGCAAAAGGTCACTGCCTCAGAGCTCATGTCTATAATGGATGGATTTTCAGGTTACAAACAAGTGGTTGTCAAGGAATCAAAACAATTCAAGACTACTTTTACCACCCTATGGGGTACTTATGTATATGTTAGGATGCCTTTTGGGCTTACTAATGTTGGGGCTACTTTTCAACATGCAATGGATGTGGCATTTGCTGATATTATCAATAAATTTTTAGCTGTATATCAAGACGATTTATCTGCTTACTCTAAAGATGAAAATGATCATTGCATACATCTAGAGAAGGTATTTATTAGAGCCCTTAAGTATGGTATTTCTTTGAATCCCAGAAAGTGTCATTTTGGTGTCATGGAAGGAAAGTTATTAGGACACCTGGTCGTAAAACATGGAGTGAGGATTGATCTTGAAAGGTTAGAAGCAATAGACAAGATTCAAAAACCTAAGAGTGTTAAGGGAATTCAATTATTTTTTGGACAGATTAACTTTCTTAGGGGATTTGTCACTAATTTTGCAAAAATTAGTGGACCTATATCAAGAATGCTTATGAAATAATTTGAGATAAGGTGGGATGGTGAACCTAGTATTGCATTCCACAAGATTAAGCAAGCTACTAAAGATGCCCCTGTTCTAAGAGCCCCAAATTATGACAAGCTAATGCACATATTTTCTTTTGCCTCATTTCATATTGTTGTTGTATTACTATTACAAAAAAATGAATAAGGTTAGGAATAGCCCATTGCATTTTTTAGCAAGCCATTGCAGGTAGCAGAACTCAAATATGATATAACTGAGAAATAGGCATATGCACTGGTGAAAGGGGTAAAGGCTTTTAGATGTTATTCAATGGGAGCTACTGTTGTTGGATTTATTCCTACTACCGTTGTAAAAGATATTTTTTCACAATAGGAGGTATCTGGTAGAAGATGCAAATGGATCAACAGAATACAAGAATTCAATATTGACATTCAGATCACTAAATTAGTTAGGGGTCAAGGTTTGGCCAAATTAATGACAAAAGCCAATTTAGAGGCAAACCAAATCAACCAATTGGGTGATAGTTGCAGAGAAAATCTTTGGGATATGGATATTTCTGACTGGTACAAGGATGTGATCTATTATTTGCAAAACATGAAATCTCCATCAAGGTTAACAGAAAACTAGAAAAGATCCCTTAAATTGTAGGCTATAAGATATATTATAGTTCAAGGTTAATTGTGGTGGAGAAATATGGAGGGGGTTATCTTGAAGTGTGTAGATGAAATTGAGTCCAGAAGGATTTTAAAGGATATGCATGAGGGTGTGTGTAGCAGTCATTATATGACTAAGACTATTTCTCATAAAATCCTTAGGGCTAGCTTTTGGTGGCCAACACTTTTCAAAGATGCTCATGAATTTGTGAAAATATGTGATACTTGCCAGAGATTTGGTGAAAAGTTCAAATTTTCCAGAAATTTACCATTTAGACCTGTTGAAGTGCAGGCACCATTTCAACAATGGGGAATAGATTTTATAGGTGAAATTACAAACAAATCTAGTGGTGGGCATTCTTGGATCTTGGTAGCTACTGATTACTTTACCAAGTGGGTTGAGGAAATCCCTATTAAGAATGTAACAAGTAAAGAGGTTATTAATTTCATTCTAAATAACATTGTGACTAGATTTGGATGCCTATGGAAAATTGTGACTGATAATGCTATGTGTTTCAGGTCTGAGGAATATAAGAATTTTTGTAGCAAATATGGCATTATAGAGTATGCATCCTCACCTTATCATCCCCAAGGGAATGGTTAGGCAGAATCAAGTAACTAGAGTATACTAAATATTATCAAAAGAATTCTAGGGGAAAACAAGAAGGCATGGGATTCAAAATTTCCATTAGCTCTATGGGCTAACAGGGTTACTATGAAAAAGGCTATTGGATGTGCCCCATTTGATTTGATTTATGGTATACAGGCTAGACTTCCCTAGAATAACTTGAAGGAAATGTATAAGTTTTTTCAACTTTATGAAGATGATATTGTTGATAAGATCCAACTCAGAATGGATGATATTTTGTAATTAGAAGAGACAAGGAGAGAATCTTCTATTTAGAATGCCAAGTTGCAATCACAGATGAAGTATTTATATGAAAAAAGGACCCCTGAGAGGAAGTTTGAAATAGGTGACATGCTATTGATGTGGAATGTTAGAATGGAAGATAAAGGAAAGCATGGTAAATTTGACCCAATTTGGCTAAGACCATATAGCATTTATGATACAAATGGGGAAGGTTCATATTTCTTGAGGGATCTAACTAGAGATATTCTTGAATTTCCAATTCATGGACAATTCTTGAAGAGATACTTTTCTTAAGGTATCTATTTTTCCATGAACATTAGTTTTAGGGCTCCTTGTGTTCTTGTACATTGTGTATATTTTGTAGATCCTTGTAAATATCCTTGTATAGTCTAGTTCCCTGATTTGTTGTTTTGTTCTGTGCTCTCTGAAGAAGTTTTCATTCCTGTACCAAGTTTGTGGTTTGCTCTCCCAAAGATTATAAATTCTTGCATAGACTCAAGTAGCCTATCATCCCCAGACAGAGCCACTGTTGGTCTAATTTTTCATAGTACAAAATTTTTTTGAAAATTTAGCAAAAAAACATTTAAGACATTGTATCATACAAATTAGGGTTTTTGTTTCTTGTATTTTCAAATGCTTAGGTTTCCCTAGTTCATGTCTTGGTCTTTGTGTTGTTGGAATTCTATCAAATTCTCAAGGTTTGTCATCAGAGCAATTAGTTGAAAAACCCTACGTGTGAAAACCCTAATGCCTTTTCTTATTTTACCCTAGTTTTGAAAAACTTTCGAAAGTAATTTTCCAAAAAAAACTTTAAGGCATATCACTTTTACCCTAAGGTTGGGCTTATGCAAGCATGAACTCATTAAAATCTTGTTTAAACCTTTATTGGTCATGCTTTGTTTACAATTTTCTCGATCATTTTATTGATAAATATCCTATGTGATATAGATTTTGTGCAACCGTTGATCTTGTTTAGATCAACAGGTATCGCATTCCCATAATGTTGAGATGCAAGGTTTTTAAATAATGTGAGCATGTGCTTTGATGACATATAGCCCTTGCCTTTTTTAAAGTCTCAGTGCACCACAAAGATTGTGATTTGTCATAAATTGCCAGAACCTTTTTGCAGACTTGTTAGTACCTTTCATGCATGTTTTGGAATTCCTGCAATGTGATTGGTTGCTATATTAATAGAGGTATCACTTTATGACCAAGATTCATCGACCATTGATCTTGTTTAGATCAAGGGCTAGCACTTTCCAGCATTAAGAAGATACATGAGAATTAAATAAAGTGAGAAAGCACAAATTGGACACGTAGCAGGATCTAACATCATGACCCCACCTTTCCATAGGGTGACATTGAAGTATCTTCCATGGTAGTTGTCAGATGAGTTGGACTAGGTGGCAGTATTTTATTCTTCATTTCAACTGATGTGGTATTTTGAGACACATGATTCTATGACCATTGATCTATAAGAAATCAAGGCCAGCGTATGCCCACATTTTTAAGCTCCACAAGACATAACTAAAGTCAGCAAGCAGTATTTCAACACGTAGCAAGGTGGGGTTGAGAATCTCTGGTGTGTGTTGTGGTGTGCCAAGCTATAAAGTGATTGCTAGTATGTACTGTCAGTTGTGCCAATGGAGAGGTGTGTCTGCCAAATAGGATCGAAGTTTTATCAACCCTAGATCTTTCAAAGATCAACGGTTGGTACAAGCTTTCATTAAGAAACTACTTGAGAAATAAGAAATGTGGGTATGCACCTTTGCATCATGTGTCATAGTGGGGCCAAGATTAGGGGAAAATGTTGATTCATGTCTTGTTGTATGCCAGATGTGCCTAGCTGGAAGTACTTATGCTATGGGTGCAAAAATTCCAATGATTAATGTAGTAATTAGATTTTTTAGAGCACGAGGCTTAAATAATTTATTATTAAATGCATGTTGTGACCATAAAGTGCAAAGTTTTTTCATACCATTGATCTTGATCAAGATCAACGAAGGGCACATGCAGACATTAAGAACTTGAATGAAGTTTAAAGAAAGCAGGTATGTGTCATGCAAACACGTGTTTGTGGTGATGTCAGCACTCCTATTTCAAAGTGTTAAATGGTTTGCGATGTGTCACCATTGATCTTGTTAAGATCAACAAAGGGTGCATACCCAATTTATGAAGGTGCTCGTTGGATAAGGAAAGCAAGGATGCGACAGCTTGACACGTAGAAAGAATGATGTCAAGTACTCACTTGCGCGGAAGATGATTTGGGACCCACTTGAATGGAAGTAGTTAGGAGGCACAAACTCACATCAAGACTTCCTATTGGTCAGTACAGCTAACTGGGTCTTATTCAATTGTAAAATTTTGGGATCATTGATCTTGTCTTGATCAACGAGTAGCACTTACCCACAATTTTAAGATGCAATAAATTTAAGGAATGCGGGTAAGTGGTAATGTGACACATGGACATGTTTTTATATCCATAAAGTGCATTGCTTTTTGAATTAAAGTTGTCCAATCTCGTGAAATCGATGGATAAGATTTAAATTTGGGTGCAATTTGGAGGTAATGGTTACTACGAGTAAATATGGTGCAGAACTCATTTGTGTGGGTTCAATGCATGAATAAAACTCACAAATTCACCACTGATGAACCACCAAAGCGTAGAAAGAGTATCAAAGCATACAAAATTTTGAGAGCTAGGGCAAAAAATATTTATCCAACAATCCAGTGAGTTACAGTGGAAATCATACAGAGTAGAAGTGCAATTTTTAATGGGTAAGTACTCTGTGACTCTTCAAAATCAAGTGTTTATTATTATATAATTTTTAGGGTTTATTAAAAATTCCTCCCTGAAAAGAATTTATGGGACAAACGGATTATCTAAAATGTTCTGTACACGATGATTTTCTTGAACAATTCCATTTATCTCTACATGAAATAACTAAAGGAAGGGAACTCATTCCAAAAGACTCTAGGGAAATTGTAGCCAAGGGTTTCTATGACAAGGAAAATTGGTAAGAGATGCCCAAGTATCTATAGGAGGCCTAGAATTGTTCAAAAAATGGTTCTCTGAAAGGAATTTAGATACCCCCACGAGCTATGTCTAGGAATTTGACATTGGAAAGTTAATAGTCCCTACAATTTTCTTTAACAGTGATTTGTTGGTTGACTTAGATAAAAAGCATGACCGTATTACAAATTGGGTTTAGAACCATGTTGGGGTACATCTTTTTAGAGTTTTCCTTGAGTTAATTTGAGAGGTTTTCAATTTAAAACCTAACCATGTTGTCCATGAAAAAATTGACATGGATGACCTCCAAGCAAGGTATGATGCCCAAAGGACATACTTGAGAATAGGGCCATTGCAAGAACATGCTACCAAGGTGGGTACATTCTTTGTGATTACTGCCAGCACACCCGAGAAATTAATAAGAAGACATTTTAATCTAAGGGCTCAAGCATTATATTTTTCTCTGTGCAAGATCTTTGGAATGGATGAAGCAGAGCATATCCTAGGCTCTATTGTTTTCATTATGGCTCAAACTCTTCAATTTGGGATGAGCACTATTCTTGACTTTGGTACTTTCCTAGCACAAGAAATTCACAATGGTTTAGTAGGAATAGCCCAAGGGAAAATAAACAAACCTTTGTGTTGGTATTCATTGCTTATGTATATATGCTTGTACAAGGGATATACTTTCTTTTTCAAGGGTATGGATTTGGAAATAACCAAGGATGGAGAGAGGCATCCAGTTCGATAATGGATTGTGGATATGCCCTTAGAGGATAGAGATGCTAGTTTTGTTAAGTTTGATAGATACTTTGCATCAAAGCTTAGATTGCTTTTGAGAGGGGATAGCCCTAGAATTCCAAAAGCACTATTAGAGTTGGTCAGACCTAAGGACCATGCACAAGGGCTATTGTTTAGTCATAATTGGGGGGATATAATCCCTTATAATGTCTTAATAGTAATAAGAGTATATGGCTTCCTGAGCAAGCCTCATGTGTTGCCATTTCATGTGCCTTTTAAGATAGGGATAGCAGAGTTGTTATGGAAAATAGGCACTATTGATGAGAGGGATTTTCCTAAGAAGGGTACCTTCTTTCTAGTTGTTATTGTAGTGCATGATTTCATTTTTGTAAGCAAAGGGTGGAAACATCTCAACTTATTCTTGGATAGATACAACATGGCAGAATCTCATGCCAGATTTATTGACCCTAAAGGATTCTATTACCTCTTAAGAGAGAGGACAAAGGCTGCCTACATGGTGCACCAAGTATACTACTCTAAGAATGTTATTAGGAATTTTTTTTCTTTACAAGAGAAAGGATTGAGAAAGGAGAAATGTATAGTATTCAAGAAGACTCTAGAATTCATTAATGCTTTTTACTCTAGTTATGACCCATGGAAAGATAAAAAATATTAGGGAGCCAAGATGAAAGCATTAATGAATAATTTTGCTGTGATAATCCAAACCATGAATGAGAAGAAGGCCATATATGCCAAGATTTATCAAGATAGGGCTACAGACATGCAAAGGAGGATAAATAGCTAAAATGTAGTGGCTCCTGGTCAATACACCTTGCAAAAAAGGGTAGTTTATGTAATGGTTCAAAATGTGCAATAGGCTCCTCTACAACCAAGACCAAGGCTAGAAAGTCCACCTTTAGCCAGTGCTCCAAAAAGGAAAAAGTTAGAGCAAGGGTCTTCTTCTTCTCAAGTAGAATAGTACTCCCCAAGCTAGTCCCCAATCTAGATATATGATGAAGTATCTTTAAAGGAAAAACTTAGACAAATTGGTGGGGAGGGGGATATAATTGTTACTTCCACTAATTTGGAGATTGGAAAACCACAAGAACCTCCTACAACTTCCTTGGATCTAATAGTTTCCGATTACCAAGGTAAGGAAATAGATCCTATAGTTGTCCAAGCCTTTGAGAGGTTTATTGATGATGACAGTTTTTTGAAGTCTAGAGCATTTGCAAAATTTTTGTGGAGGTTAAACATAGGAAATTTTGGAAAGACATGTGAAAAGATAAAGGCAAAGCAACCTGACAAATCGGACTTTGTTATAAAAGAAATGAAATCTAAATTTTTGAATATTTTTTCTCAATTTACACCTAAGGCTAGAAGGCAAATAGCTAGATAGTTAGGAGTCCTTATTTTACCAAAATGGGATATAGTGAATGCCATGGTTTTTTATTCAGTAACAAAACGAAAGGATGTCCAATTTAAGACTGAAGAAGAGGTGTTATAGGCTCATAGGGGAGTCAAATTGAGTGATGAACACCAAGCCCTGGTTATTTGGTCCATTGAGAAAAGGGATAAGACCAAAATGCAAGAAATCTCTACTACAAAGCATACTGGTGCATTAACAATGTTTAGGGTTGGTGAGGTTGGCAGCAAGCAAATAATTGGGATGGCCTCAGCAATTTTAAAATTTGGCACTGTGGTGTCTGGCCAAGAAGAAGATAAGTTTGCACAACTCAATGCCAGATTTGAAGAAGTCTTCAAAGCATATGAGGAGAGGGGTATGCAAATATAGTCATTGGAAAATAAAGTGACTCAAATGGAGAAGATTCTTGTGAAAAGAAAAATAGGAGAGTCCAATAGACCCAAGATTGCATACCCCCCACGGCCACCTATTGAACCTTTTAAGTCAATATGAATTATTTAAATACCAGATACCTCGAAGAGGCCTCAGTTCTTCACTGTAGAAGATTTTCAAGAGGGGAAGAATAAGTTATATGCATTGCATGTAGAACTGAACAATCAATATGAAGAAAAGTTGAGGCAGGGTATAATGTATCTAGTAGATAGAATTGAATAGCCAAAATTTTTTGATCAATTGGCAAGAATTGCAACCATCAGGGATGAAATGAAGAGGGATGAAACTACATTCAGACCTCTTGCACATAAGTGGATAGAAAGAAATAATTATATCCCTTCTATGTGTATATCTATCATCCAGCTGCCTTGTCATCAAATTGAAAACATCTTTGATTTGATAAATAAGTTGCAAGGTTTTGATGATAAGAAAAATTATTTTCAAAAAAGATTAATTATTTGTTTTTCCAAGTATATTGGTGAAAATTTTCATTTATTTCCTTGTGCTTTAGAGACTGTTGATAAAATGAAAGAAAAGGAAGAGTGCAAGAGGGAATTGGATGAGATTTTTTTTGAAAGGATGAATAAAATCATTAATGGAACTAGTCATTTGTTATAGGCAATGACTACTGAGGAGATGGTAAAGATTTAGTTATTCTATAATACTATCAGGAAAGATCTTATTGATGTAGAAGCAATTGCAAATTCTTTGATAACTGTACATAGGGAGGTCCTAAGTTTTGATTGGTTGGATGACACTACCTATAATGAGTGGAAAGATAAATTTATGTCTATAAAGCAGATGGTAGAAGGTGACAAGGCAGAAGATAATGAGGAAGAAGAAGGTGCAAAAGTAAAAGTCACCCTTATAGTTAATGATAAAGACAAGGAGAATCTTCAAGTTAAGGTAAGTTTGTAGGTAACTGGAGATGACTCGTCACTTTCAAGCTTGATGACCACTTACTCTAAGGAATCAGAATGATCAAAGACTTAGATCATAGTACCCTCGTCTTTCCAACTGATGTAATAGAAAGGGGTCCACAAAAGAATGTTTGATGTATCAGTTTTTATGTTATTCATAGTTTTGTCTTTTTGTGATAGGTGTATGTAAGTATGTTTTTGAAGGACACATATCAATCACATTTGCCCTTTTCTTGTTGAAACTCATGCCTCTATCAATCAATTTTCAAGGAAATGTGAGGGTCCAAATTTTGATGTATTTTTTGGAGTTATCAAGAAATAGTATAGCCAGTCATGTTTCATGTAGTAGTCTAGATACTTTCAAGTGTACTTTTCTCAGAGAAATATGACACAACCAGATGAATTTTTTGGGCTTTGTTGAAATTCTATTGGTTACTATATCACTCATTTCAAATAGATAATACAAAGGGGTATTTACACCATTGTTTTATATCATCATTTCCTGGCTCCATTTCATGAGCTTATTTGTTTTGAGGACATTTAAATGAGTTGCATGTGGCTAAATGCAGTCTAGAATAGTTATGTATTGGTTCTATTGTTGCTTTTAATTCAATGAATTATATAAATGCTTCAATAGATCAATAGAACTCATGAGCTTATGGAAAGGATATTTTATAGGATTGGGAATGGGTGATCGCTATTGATAAATTCATTTACAAGTTGTCTGAATTAGATCTCCCACCAATAGTAAGCTTTTTCCCAATGGATAAGGCACTGGTCATATAAATCAATGAAAGATGAGAGTAAATCTTGCTTCTACATGCCAAATCAATTTTAAATTCAAGATCATTTTTAGTCAAGGTTGTATTTGTGGTACGCACTCATTTATACATTATTTATGAGTCATAGGTAGCTACTATTACAAGGGATTTTTATAAACTCAAGTAGAATTGTGACCAAAATCTGCTTAAAAGGGAGATATAGGAATCAAATAGTATCAATAAATGAATAAATTGCATATGTGATAGGGTAGAAGATGAAAATCATAATGAAACTAAATTAAGTTTCATACAACTATATCCTAGTAAATTATCCATTAGGTATACCCACCTTGGTTTAGCAGAACCTAAAGATTAGAAAACCATCCTTGGTTTTGTTGAAGTTCGGCCCAAATGATTTACACATATAATTGCTAATAGGAATTGGTTATTCCTTAGGTTGTATGAGTATTACCATATTGGTATTGAGCATTTTGTTCTTCAGTATTTTCAAACACTAACAGGATCCTAGCTAATCTAATTTGGATCATAAGTGGAATCACACTTGGAAATTTACCTCTTTCCCTCACATACACATATTTGAATGACTTGGTGCCCTCTAAAGTGGAAGTCTACATCATATTAAAGTGCTTCCATTTCAACAATGGACAAATTTTGCAATATATTCTTTAAAAATATTATTTTTCAGTTTGTTGTAAAATATCTCATAGCATATCTTATAGCTCAACTCTTATTAGAATACATAATACTTAAAGTTTTTATAGTCATTTTTAATGTGTTCAAATTATAAAATAATGATTGAATTTTTCATTCTTATATATGGATGAAGTCATTACAAGACTCTTTTTTCGAGAAATCAAAACAATGGATATAGATAATAACATATTTATAAATTAATATTATTTTTATCAAAATTCACATGGAGAGTATATCGGCTAAAACCCACTAGTGCATCAAAGTCCACAAGAGCACCAACCAAGATTACACTAGATCAACAAGGTCATTCTCAAAGGTGTTTAACTATTCAATATAGGTGAAAGCTCTTTGACTAAGAGTCAATGAATAAGGAGCATCTGTTTTGTCAAATTGTACTTAATAAAAAAATATTCCTAGTGGGCTCATTTATAGTCATTCAATTTGAATAGCAAGGAAGGTACCCATGATTAAAGGAGGAACCCATGGAAGTTGTGAATCCCAAGGATTTACCTTTGATATCCTCTTTGGATTGAAAGGTCCACTCTAGTAGTAAGGAACTTTCTATCCTATTGGGCATGGAGGGTTCTAATGTTTCTTTACTCCCTCCTACAAATATCCTATTGGAAATATAAGAGGAGTAACTGAGAGGGGATGGATGAATTAGTTATAACAAAATAAATTCCCAAGTCCCTTAGATGTTAATAAAAATCAAAAATCTGATTAAACTAATGACATAGGAAAAAGGATGAATAACTAGGGCCAAAGGCTCACCCAGCTATCCAAACCACCCTACAAGAGTTAACACAATGGAAGCAATCACAAGGAACAACAACCAAAGGAGGAAGAAGAATGAAATACTTTTATTGATTCTTCAAATATTCAACATACATGCCTAGCTGTAAGGCATTCTGGGTTACGGCCAATTAAAAATACATTCACATTCAAAGATCCAACTGCAAATTTGCACTCTTAGTTCTTCTCTCCCATCTACTCCTCCAAAAACCTGCCTAACTCTAAGCCTAAACACTCTATATATACTTTCCAAAATGGCTTATAGATTATTCTAGAACATTACATAAGAGGAGGGCCAACCCAACAATAGTTTGGACACATCCCAAGAAAAGATCTTAACATAAATGTCACGATTGAAATAAATCCTGCAGGTCAGCTCGCAGAAATCATGTCCAAATACTGACACTTGGCATACACTGGATAACTTAGCACATGAAGAGTCACTTAGCATACACTGGATAACTCGACACATGAAGAGTCACTCAGCATACATTGGATAACTCAACACATGAAGAGTCACTCGACATACACTAGATAACTTGGCACATGAAGAGTCACTCAACATACACTAGATAACTCGACACATGAAGAGTCACTCAGCATACACTAGATAACTCAGCACATGAAGAGTCACTCGACATACACTAGATAACTTGGAAAATGAAGAGTCACTCAACATACACAAGGTAACTTGGCACATGAAGAAATTGCTATAGTAACTTAGCACATGAAGGAATTGCTTGGCACATGAAGGAACTACTAAGATGAAGGAACAGCTAGGAACATGAAGGAACTGCTAGGCACATGAAGGAACTGAACTGCTAGGCACATGAAGGAACTAAATTTCTAGGCACATGAAGGACTAAACTACTAGGCACATGAAGGACTGCTAGGCACATGAAGGAACTACTAGGCACATGAAGGACTACTAGGCACATGAAGGAACTGCTAGGCACATGAAGGACTACTAGGAACATGAAGGAACTACTAGGCATATGAAGGACTACTAGGCACATGATGGAACTACTAGGCACATGAAGGACTACTAAGCACATGAAGGTATTGCTCGGCACATGAAGGATTTGCTAGTCACCAACTTGTGGAATGAACAAAAATGAGTAGGATAACAAGGCAACCTAGGATTCTCTTGCATCAACTAAACTCTATTTTAACTCAACAAATACACAGGCACTCAGCTTACACTAACAAACATTGTAATTTGACAAACACTAAAATAACTCAACAAACACTTATCATGAAAATCTTAAGATATTCTCTATGATTTATCTTACTTTAACTTAGTTTTATAAACATAAAACAAATAACATGAACACAATTGACACCAAGATTTAATGTGGAAACCCAATTTGGAAAAAACTACCAATTGCAACTAGTTACTAATTTTTACTCTTTTGAAGTGAAATATGTTAGGAGCCTGCCCTATTAAAGGTTACCAAACACATTGTTAGGTGGAACCCTATTAGAGGATTTAATCACCTTGTTAGAAGTGGCCTTGTTAGAGGTATTTAGAAACTTCAATAGAAATGCCACCTTGTTAAAGAATTAACAAATAGTTGTTAAGTCAACTCTATTAAGAGATTTAGATTACTTCTACAATGGTTAGAGAGTAACAATGAAATGATCTAATTTCTAATGCAACTCAATTGTTCATTATAGATCTCAATTCTAGCTTGTATACTTGATCCTTCCTGATTGAATCTATCTTTACAGCTCACCAAGGATATTATGCTTATCTTTTAATTCACTTGCTCTATGCATCATTAAATCTTCAATTATGTTCCACACATTTAATCCTCAACTTGACCTTAAATATTTATATCTTACACATTTGTCAAGTCGGCTTGAATACAATTTAGAATAATTAATATTCATCTTCTCACTTGGCTAGAACCAACAAAAAATTCAATTGAAATCAATATGTAAAAACAAGAAAATCCTTCATTAGTCGACCCCGCTTGGTAGATACTAACTTCAAGCAATTTTCCTGTATTAACCAAGTGAACTCAGTCAACACTGCATATTCAAAAAGTTCCTTTGGTAACTGAGTGAGCTCGATTAACACTAGTTCCATCCAATGTTTCCTTCATTAACCAAGTGATCCTAGTCAAAACTCAACTTTTGTAAGCTTTACTTTGTCACCCAAGTGAACTCGGTAGACACTATCTTTTGAACTAGGCAAACTCAAGAGTGCTAAGCAGACATAGGAAACTGTCTTTAATTCCTGAGTGAGCTCAACATACACTGACTAGAAATGATATGACATTTTGTGCAACATCAAAGATAATACACAATTAATCAATTGTTACCAAAAATCTCCCTCTTTGGCTTTGATGGCAACACAATATGTCATAATGAAATGAAATTTTAGACTAAGAATAAAACAAGGAACATATCCTTAGTTTCATTCTTATTCTCACCCATGAGAACTCCCTCTGTCACTGCGAACTCCTTCTACCTTCAATTTCTCCCTTTATCAATGAAAACTTTGTCTTCATCATCTTCTAATAGAAAACTCCATTTTTGATATCATAAGTATGCACGATGTAACATTCAGAGATTGAATCAAGAAGAGACCATTATTGATATAATATATATTGTATCGACCAATTATGTACATGACATTTAATACATGCACTAATAATAATGGAGGAATCTCCTTCAACATGTAACTTAGATATAGAAAGTGATTTTCCAAGTTCCAAACCAAAAAACAAGGCCAAGGCCTCAACTCATTCTCCTTCTTTGACATTTCTTTCTCTTTATTTTTATAAAAATTTCTATGAGATATGATAGTTAACTTCTCCCTCTTTGACATCTCATGCCAAAGACAATGTTTAGTGAATATCAATGTACCCCATGTACTAATTCATTTGCAATGTGCCTTTGTCAATATTGCATCAACTGACTGATCTTCAAAATGCTCTAGTTGATGCATCACTAAACTTCATTTAGTGAGCTTTAGATAGGGGAATGACCCCTAACTTAGCTCTTAGATATAGAAATGCATCCTTAGGTAATGGTCTAGTGAATATATCCACATTTTGTTCTCTAGTATTCACATATTCCAATCTTACCTCTTTATCTTGTACCAATTCTCTCAAAAAATGATATCTATAGTAATGTTTTTTGTTTTGATATGCATCATAGGATTCTTTGATATGTTAATTGCACTAGTATTATCATAGAAGATAACTACTAGATCCTTGATTTCTATCTTCATACCTGCCAACGGGTGCTTGAACCAAACAATATTTGAACAATTAACTAATGTTGCCACATATTCTACCTCTATCATAAACTGAGAAATAAAATTTTGTTTCTTGCTTGTCCAAGAAACCAGTATTTTACAAAGAAAGAATGATCCACAACTGGTGCTATTTTGTCATCAACACTTCCTTCCCAATCAATATTTGTGAATGCTTTCAAATCCAAATTGCCTCTTATTATGTACAATAATCAATAGTCTTAAATACCTTTTAGATATCTCATGATTCTTTTGATTTCCATCATGTGATTTTCTTTAAGATTTGCTAAGAATCTTGCCACCATACCAACTACTAATGCAATACCAGGCCTTGTGTGCACTACATACTATAACTTTCCAATTATTGATCTGTATGTGGTCTGATCTACCTCCTTGGAATCATCATTTTTGAAAATCTTATGTCCAGTAGACATAGGAGTTCTAACTAGTTTTGAATCTTTCATTCCAAACTTATTTAGTATTTTCTTGATATATTTAGATTGAGTAATGTAGATATCATCATTCTTCTACTAGATCTGCAATCAAAAAAAGAATTTTGTCTCTCCAAACATAGACATCTCAAATTATTTACTCATTTCTTCTGAGAATTCTTTGCACAAGTCATAATTTCCTATAAATACAGTGTCATTCACAAATATTTCTACCAACATAATCTTCTTGTTTGGTCCTTCTTTGATGTACAAATTGTTGTTATCATGTGTTCTTTAAAAACCAATCTTTATCAAGTAGTTATGAAGTCTTTCATACCAATCTTTGAAAGCTTTCTTGAGACCATACAATTGTTTGTGTAATTTGCAGACCATATCTCTTTTTCTAGGATCTACAAAACCTTTAGATTTCTCTATGTAGACTCTTCATCAAGAACTCCATTTAGGAATGCATATTTTACTTCCATTTGATAAAATTTAAATCCTTTGTATAATGCATATGCTAGAAAAGTTCTAACACCTTCCAATCTTGCAATAAGAGAAAAACTTTCACCATAATCAATACCTTCTTCTTGAGAATAACCTTTACAAACTAACCTTTCTTTGTTTCTTGAAATTTCTTTATCTTCACTTAGCTTATTTCTAAAAACCCACTTTGTGCCAATTACATTTTTATCCTTGGGTCCTTGAACAAGAGTCCAAGGCTTATTCTTCTATATCTATTCTATTTATTCATTCATGGCTTCAATCCAAATTTCATTATCTAAAGCATCTTTAACATTTCTAGTTTTAAACTTAGCAAGCAGACATATACTTTTCTATTTGTTTCTTGTCATTGTTCCATCTAACTTGTCTACAATAATCTGATTAGGTGCATGATTCTTTTTTACATATCTTTCTAACATAGGTTCTTTGGATTTGGAGTTTTTTCCACTGATCTCTTCATCATTTTCTATGTTAAGCTCATAGCCCACTATCTATGACTTAGGTCCATCAAAATTGGTTTGCTCTTGCAATAGCTTGGTAGCCTCTTATTGTGATTCGGGTCCTTTAGACTATGACTTGGGTTGCACTAGTTGCAACTCAGTAGCTATTGGAGATTTTGGGGACTTAGTAGGTGAAGCTTTCTAACTTCTAGATAGATTTGGCAATATATTAGGTTCATAATACACAAACCTTCTATAATCCTCAGGTTCTTTATTGCTTTCATCTTTGCTCTTTTCTCCAAACTTATCAATTCTCACATGTGCACTTTCTATGGTTTTATGAGTAGAAAATTTCTAACATATGTGTGCTTTACTTGTGTAGGAGTATTCTAGGAATATGCCTTCATCATCTTTGACATCAAATTTACCTTTCCTAGATTCTTTCAAGATATAACATTTTCTACCAAATACTTTCAAGTAACTTACATTAGGTTTGTAGCCATACCATAGTTCATAAGGACTTTGGTTTGAGTCTTTCTTCAACTATACTTTATTCAAGGTATGTATTGCATTATTGATTTCTTTTTTCCAATATTTGATTGCAACATTCTTTTCTATTATCAATGTTCTTGCACAATCTATGATGGATCTGTTCCTTCTTTCAGCGATGTCATTTTGATGTGGTGTACCAAGGACTAATACATGTCTCTTAATTCCTTTTTCAATGCAAAATTCATTGAACTCATTGGAAACTAATTCACTGTCTCTATCTAATCTCAAACATTTTAGCTTCTTTCTTGTTTCTTTCTCTACTCTTACCAGATACCACTTAAATTTTTGAAATGCTTCAAATGTTTCTTTTAGATACATTATAGTCAACATTCTAGAGTAATCATTAACAAAAAGAATTAAAAAATTATCTCCACTATAACTCTCTATTCCAATAGGTCCACATAAGTCTGTATGTACAAGTTCTAAGACTTTGTTAGTATGATAGTTATTGCTTTTGAAACTAGTTTTTCCCATCTTACCAATTTGACAATTTTTGCATAGACCCATATTAGGTTTCCTCAAGCTAGGAATATCTCTTACTCTTTTGTTTTTACTTATCTTGACCAAATTATCAAAGTTTACGTGACATAATATTTTTTGCTATAACCATCTTTCTTCTACTTGAGCAATAAATCATGAACTTTCACTAAGATCTTGTTTGTTTGCCAGACCCAGCCAAATCACCTATTCCATCTAGCAATTTGGCCTTCTCATTCATGAATTCTACCTTGAATCCAATGTTATTCAATTTTTCTACACTTAGTAGATTATGCTTTAGTCTTTCAACCCAATAAGCATTGTCACATCTAAGTTCATTGGTTAATGAGATACAACCTTTTCCCTTTATGCAAGAAGGTTCATTGTTTCCAAATCTCACACTACCACCATCATGATGTTCCATGTGTTCAAATTTTGTTTTATCACCAATCATATGACGCAAGAAACCACTATCTATAATTTAGGTATCATTTTTTCTAACATGAGAGATAAGTACCATTTTATCTCCTTCATCATTAGATTCATCTTTTACGATAATATATATCATTTCATCTTCATTGTTATCAGAATCTTTAGCCATAAAACAATATTTCTTACCTTTTTCCTTGTAGTCCTTTTATTTCTTGAATTCCTTCTTTCCTTTGAACTTATTTCTTTTTTTGCATCTTTGTCTTCTCTATTTGGGCACATTGAAGCAATGTGTCCAACTTCTTCACAAGAAAAATAGATTAGAGGAATCTTACCTTTGTACTTACCTCTGCATTTGGAATATTTCCTTGCAAGTAGGGCTTCAACAACTTCAAGATCATTGTCTCTACTTTCTTCCTCTTCTTCACTTTCTAATTGGCTAACATTTCTTTTCTTACCCCTTTTCTTGAGTGAAAGTTGGGCTTCAAATGCAAACTCAAAACCTTTTGAACTAGGGACATAGTTATCATAGTTATCCAATTCAAAAGTTATCAATCTTCCAACTAGAGCATCCATTATTATTTTTCTATTTGGACCACATCTCATCTCTTGAATAGAAAACACTCTAATTTCAGAGATAGGAAGAAGGGTTCTAAGTACCTTTCTTACAACTATTTTGTCATCAATGTCTCCTCCAGATGCTTTGATTGCACTCACACTTGCCTTAACGCACTCAACATATTTTGCAATGTTTTCATCTTCTCTCATCTTTATATGAGCAAACTGTCCTATGAGACTTTTGGCTTTGCCTCTTCTTACATTATCATCTCCTCTATAGATGGCTTTTAGTTTGATCCATATATCATAAGTTGTAGTGCAACTTTTGACTTCATCAAATTCAACATAATTATGAGAAGATGCAGTATTAATCATCATGATGTTATGGTTTTTCTTTTCAACAATTTCTTCAAGGTTCTAGTAGGAGTCTTGTATTCACTATTAAGATATTTGCATCTAGAATCACTAATAGTTGCCAAATGTAACCTCATAAGTCCTTGTCAAGTTGCAAAGTTGTCTCTATTCAACTTGGGAGTTTTTCTTTTGTAAGACATCCTGATCTTTAGCTTAGGTCCTTGAAACCTTCTCTGCAAGCACCAAAACCTCTGATACCAATTGTTGGAAATATAAGAGGAGTAACTAAGAGGGAAGGGGTGAATTAGTTACCACAAAATAAATCTTAGATCACTTAGATGTCAATACAAATCAAAATTCTAATTAAATTAAACTCTATTGTAACTTGACAAATACATAGGCACTCAGTTTCAACTAACAAATGTTGTAATTTGGTAAACATTGAAATAACTTGGCAAATGTTTATCATAAAAATCTTAAGATATTGTCAATGATTGATCTTACTTTAACTCAGTTTCATGCACATAAAAGAGATAGCATGAACATAATTAACACCAAGATTTAACATGGAAACCCAATTTGGGAAAAACCACCAATTGTAACTAGTTACTAATTTTCACTCTTCTGAAGTGAGCCTTGTTAGGAGACAACCTTGTTAAAGGCTACAAAACACACTATTAGATGTGACCCTAATAGAGGATCTAATCACCTAGTTAGGAGTGGCCTTGTTAGAGGTCTTTAGACACTTCAATAGAAATGCCACCTTGTTAGAGGATTTATAAATAACTGTTAAGCTAACTCTATTAAGAGATTTAGATCACTACTGCAATGGTTAGAGAATAACAATGAAATAACCTAATTTTTGATGCAACTGAATTTCTTATTACAAATCTCAATTCTAGCTTGTATACTTGATCATTCCTGATCAAATGCATCTTTGCAACTCACCAAGGATATTCCACTTATCCTTTTAATTCACTTCCTCTAAGCATCATTAAGTCTTCAATTATGTTCTACATATTCAATCCTCAAATTGACCATATATTTATATCATACACATTTGACAAGTCAGCTTGAATACAACTTATAATAATTAATATTCATCTTCTCAGTTGGCTAGAACCAACAAATAATTCAATTGAACTCAATATGCCAAAACAAGAAAATCCTTCATTAGCCCACCTTGCTCAATAGATACTAACTCAAAGTGATTTTCCTATGTTAACCAAGTGAACTCGATCAACACTATATATTCACAAAGTTCCTTTGGTAATCAAGTGAGCTCAGTTAATACTAGTTCTATTCAACATTTCCTTCATTAACCAAGTGAGCTCGGTTAACACTCAACCTTTGTAAGCTTTACTTTGTTGCCCAAGTGAACTCTATAGACACTGTCTTCTAAACAAGACAATCTCTAGAGTACTCGACAAACAAAGGAAACTATCTTCAATGTCTGAGTGAGCTTGGTATACACTGACTGGCAATGATATGACATTTTGTGTAACATCAAAGACAATACACAATTAATCAATTGTTACCAACATATCCCTCTTCTCACTTTTTCTCATTAATTTGTTTTTGATGAATATGTTAGATCCCTCCTTTCTTCATCCTCATATACTTCAAAGAAGGTTGTTAGTCCTCACCCTTTAGATATCAGCTCAGGTATTGTAGTAGGTCTTCCTTTCCCTATATCTCTTTCTTGGGAAGAAACCTACCAAACATGTAAAGGCCCATTGAGGCATAATTATAGAGAGTCTAACCTTGTTTATGAGAATGACATTATCAAGGAAGGTTGGTGAACTAAAGTTGACAAGAAAACAAGGAAAAATATAACTAATCTTGGAAAATGTAAAGTTTGCATACTAGTTACCAAAGAAGTTGGTCCACCACCCTAGGGACATTTGAAGGGAAACTTGGAGGCCCCTACTCATAATGGATTCCATCATGTAGAGGTTAAAGCCTAATATGTATGATTGGAAGTGGCTTTGTGTAGTTGTTATTTAGTACTATACTATATTTTATAATGGTCAACATCCTTTCTTGGAATCTTAGGGGGATGAATAATCACTTGAAGTACCATATGGTGAGACTACACTTTAGGATCTCAAAGTGGATATTCTTCTCATACAAGAAACTAAAATGAATAGGGATTGAATGGAAAAATCAATGAATTTTTTTTGGCCTGATGGCTCTTGGATTTCCTAAGATTCTCAAGGAGCCTCAAGAGGTCTAGTTTTTATCTAGAATGTGATTAAGTTGTTGGGTACTCTCTTTAACTCCATTAACTTTATGATTACTTATTTCCAAGATCTAGCTTTTGGATGCTCATGGAATTTAGTTAATGTTTATCCATCAAATAATTGAGGACAAAAGAAACTTCTATGGAAAAACCTTACAAACCTTATCAATACTAGAAACATTAAATGGATGCTTATTACTGACTTCAACTACCCCCTCCACCCTTCTAAAAAGTTGGGGGAACTGAAGACTTCTCAAAAAGTATGACAGATTTAGGATTATTTTTCCTAGATTTGAATCTCAATGATTTAGACTTAAGGGGGTCTAATTTCACTTGGAATAACACAATACAAGGTTCTATCCTTTTCTATGTAGGACTAGATAGGGCTTCTCTCTCATAACACTAGACTAATATGGATGATGTTTTGGTAGAAGTGAAACCTCACAGTGGATTAGATCATAATGCTCTTCTCCTAGAGAGGAAAGAGGTAAAAGGGTGGTAGGTCTTTTTAGATTTTATAATATGTGGTTTTATAATCACAACCTATGAGATATGATTCTCTCTTTGTGGGTTAAGCTAGCTAAGTCATCCCTAATGATTCAACTGAGATTAAAAAAACTGAGGGAAGTAAGGGATAAAGTCAAAAAGTGGAACATGATTTCTTTTGGAAACATCTTTATTACTAAAAGAACATTAGAGAGTAAGTTGGCAGAGGTTCATAGGCTACTAGAAAGATACTTTTATGATCATTTCCTTAGTATCTAGGAAAGGACTCTCAGAGACCATTGGGTCTCTATGTCCATCCACAAAGAGATTTTTTGAAATAAAAGACCTATATACAATGGCTAAAGGTAGGAGAAGAAAACACTATGTTTTTTCACCAAATTACTTTGAAACATAGAAGAAAAAATGGTATTAGATCCCTTATTTTCTCTAATGGAGTGTAGTTCAAAGAAGAGAAAGATATCAACACTAAATTTTTAAAGTTTTATACTCATAATAGTCCTACTAATGATGCTTTGGATGACCCCAATGACCTCCTTGGGTGTATGCCCCTATCTTTGATGGAGGAATATAATGTTACGTTGATTTCCTAGGTTACTAGAGAAGAAGATAGAGTTTCTTCTTTTTATTTTTATGCTTTCAAGTCCCTAGGTCTAGATGGGTTCCCTCCTAGATTCTTTAAATGATATTGGGATGTCATCCAGAAAGATTTTTTCAAGGTTGTTTTCCATTTCTTTAAAATGGGTGTTATGTTAGAGTTAGCAAATTAGACCTAGATTTCCCTCATTTCTCAATCAAGAGACCCCTCCTCCAAGAATGCCTAAAGGCCCATAAGCCTATGCAACACAACTTATAAGATTATTGTTGAAGTCTTAGTGAATATAATTAAACCTTTTTTGAATAAAATGGTATCTAAAAATAAAAAAGGGTCTTTTGGAGGAAGTTATATAATGAATGCTATTATTACTACTCATGTACTTATGCACTCTATGAATGTTAACAATATACCTTTGATGGTTTTCGAACTGGACATCTCGATAGATTATGATATAGGTAAATGGTTGTCCTTTGATAAAGTTGTAACAAGATTCAAGTTTAAAGGAAAATTTCACAAAATGATCATGAGTTGTGTGACCACTAATAAATATCAAGTCTTGGTTAATGGTAAGCCTACTAGGTTATTTTCGATAAGGAAAGGGCTAAGACAAGGGAATTCCCTTTCTACTTATCTTTTTATCCTTGTATCTAAAGTGTGGGGTATAAGCTTTGCTAGAATTTTCCATGATAATGCTATCATACGAGTTAAAAATTGCTATATTTTTCCTCAATCTACTCATCAAAAGTTTGTCAATGAAATGCTGCTCTTTGAAGGATTTTTGGCCTTCGAAGCCACAACTTATAAAAATTTACTCAATGAGTATGCCGCTCTCTTGAGACAAAATATAAGGTTTCATAAAAGTAAACCTTTTTCTTTAACACTAGAAGAGGGGTTTAGTTGAGTATTTTGAGTCTTCTAGAATCTAGCATTTCATCCATGCCCAATACTTATCTTGGTCTCCCTTTGTCTCCAATTAAATCGTGTCAGTATTGGAATAGCATTATTAAGAAATTCCAAAGAAACTTAGCAGGTTGGAAAGGAAAACTTTTGTCTAGGAGAGAAACTTCTTCTGCTAAAAGTGTAGTTGCAAAGTATTCTGGTTTACTTCATCACCTTCTCCCTTATGCCTACTAAGGTGGCTAACACCCTTGAAAAGATCAAAAAAAAAATTCTCTTGTCTAGTATAGAAGATAAAAGAAGAAGAGAAATCCCTAGTTAGCTGGAATCAAGTCTATAGACGTAAGAAGGAAGGTGGACTAGGGGTTAGAAATTTCAAGATGAATAAATCCTTACTTGATAAGTTTGTTTGGATGGTGTTGGAAGGTTCAAAAGATCATACTAAGATCATCAAAGCTAAATATTTGGAAAATGGCCCCTCTTACCTTCTCTTATCGGTAGATTTTATCAATAGAATGTCTCCTTTGTGGAAGAATCTAATGAAATCTAAAGGGGTAGTTAAGAGAAGAGGTAAAAAAATAATTGGGAATGGAAGGAATACTCTATTTGAGCATGACCCTTGGGCTATTGTCTCCCCACTTCAAGAGATAAATGGTAACCTAAAGTTTAATAATTGGCTCAAGTCTACTATAGGTATCAATGTGGAAAACTACTTTGTCTAGAGAAATTGAAAGGTGAAATGGTTAGACCTGGAAATCCTATGGCTAAGACAAATGGAGGTAAGGAGAATCACATGTATTAAAAGAGAGGAAGTGTTCACTCTAAAAGGTTGGCTTTAAGACCCTTCTCTATTCAACTATATGGAAGAGGAAAAATGGGTTTGGATACATAATATAAATGGTCTCTTCTTAATCAAGTCTACTTATGCTTCCCTGGAATCAATTGAGGAAGAAACTCATTTCTAGAAAGAGGTCTAGATCACTAACGTTCTCCATAATATTAATTGCTTCCAGTAGGTGGGTTTTCATGACAAGATCTTAACATTAGATAATATCAACAAAAGTGTCTTCAGTTATGCTAACAAGTGTATTTCATGTGAGAAGCATGTTGAAAATATTAACCACTTATTTATTCACTAATCCTTCACTAGAGAACTTTGGAGTCTTGCTTTGCAGGAGACTAGGGTTAATATAGTTATGCCAAGATTGATCAAACTTCTCATACTTCAATGGAGAAAATCCACTCACTTGCACCCTATCCTTAACAACTTTTTGCTTCTTATTCCTCCCACTATAGCCTAGTCTATTTGGGAAGAAAGAAATAACAAAAAAAAAAAAAAATAGAGAAGAAAAAAAATTACCCTATTTTATGTATTGCTAAGAGAATTATCAGGGAAAGTATCAATAATGCAAGCTTCCCCAAATGAATTTTCTATATTGGACTAATGAAACTAAGAATAAAATAATTTAATTTGAATGTCACACAAAGATTAATAAATTTAAATTGGAATAACATATAGAAAAGAAATTAGTGTCAATAGAAACCTCTTGAGGAAGATTAAATTAAGTGTAATGTTGATGGGTACTCTAAAGGAACCCCAAGATTAGTGGGGGCAGGTGGTATCTTAAGAAACTACAATGGTCTTCTTCTAATGGGAGTTGTGAAGAACCTTGGAATTAATTCTAACAACTATGTTGAGGGAGTTGATATGTTGTATGGAGCTAAACTCTTACAATATTATGATGCAACAAAATTTTGAAATGGGAGAGGACTCAAAAGTCATTATTGATATCCTTCTAAATAAGACAATCCACTATTGGCACATCTAGAGCGTCATGAGTGACTGTAAAAGATGCCTCCAGTCTTTTCAAAATGTTAAATTTGGCATACCTTAAGAGAATGAAATAAGGTAGCTAACCATATGGTTGACTGGGGCCTTAATTTTAAAAAATAGAAACACATTTTTTTATTTTGAAATCTCATGGAAGTTAAAAACTATGGTTTAAAATGGTCAAAGGTATGATTAAGTACAAAAAGAGATTTAATGGAAGAGTACTCTTCTACCATCAATAACATTGTTAAAGGTAAGACAAGATTTGTTGTCTTAGTTTTTTCTTTTAATATCACGAGAATGTGGAAATTCATAAAAAGTCCAAATAAATTTTCAAGTGAGAAAGGTGGTGAGATAGATAATTTTCTAAATTCCAAGCTTTATAAAGTTTCTGGTGCTAAAAATAGTGAAGTTACCTTTTTCATCTTAATTATGAAACTTTTTGGGTATAAAGTTATAATGATGAAGACTATGACATATTATATTGCTATCATTCACAAAGATAAGAAAATCTCAGTGAATCATCATAAGTACACCCCCTATTTATGGAATGTGGAATGTGGCATAATGTATAATAATGACCCCTATCATTTCAAGGGCTAGAAAGTTGCTAATTTTAAAATTGAGGCTTTCTTGATCATTGTATAAGTTTGTGTGACACGTACTATATTTTTAATAAGTGATGTGAAATGAAATCTTTACAACACTTGGGTAAAACTACAAACCCATGTCATCCTTTCATAAAGAAAAAGGCTAACAAAAGTATAACTATTCAACTTCAACAACATAAAATTGGTATTATTATTTAGAATTTGAAAATGAAGTAAACTAATGAAATTTCTAGAAATGGAAGAAGTTTAGTATTATTATTTTTAATGATTATTTGGAATAAGAATTGATATATTTTCCTAATTTTTAAGGATTATTTTTTAGTTGCTGAAAAATGTTGAAAATGAGGGGTCTAGTTCCCACCACAAAACTATATAGAAATAAACCCTTTTTTCCCTTTGATCTTATATTACGTTATAGATGATACATATAGCTAGATTAATAAAAAATAAAGATTGTCTTTAGAGGTGTATATTTTCTCTTTTGTAACAATCCAAATTTGAACTCGTCTGAAATCAATAGTTTTCATCTCCCACAAAATTTTTCAAAACAAATCTATTCTAACCAATAGAAAAATTATACATTCTGGAAGAAGACTCTCTCCTCTTGAATGACATATTCTTTTTAATTTTTTTTATAAGACTTGATATTTTTTTATTTCTCAAAATCAACATATTCTTGAGTGTGAAAATATGCACCTATAGTATTTTTTAATTACAATATAGTATATCTAAGTAAAACACTATAAAATGTATATGAGAGAATTAATAACTTTGAGCTCTACAAAATGGTATTTATATGTTGTTAAAAAAAATCATTGAAATGTCATTTTTGGGAAATAATTTTATTGCTTTAGTAATCAGACACAAACTATTATAAAACGTGCATTTAATAGACATTTCCAATTGGAAAAGTGTGAGAATACACACACACACACAAACACACACAGATATACATACATAAATACATACATACATACATAAATACATACATACATACATACATACATATGTATGTATGTATGTATGTAATGTATGTGTGTATGTATATGTATATGTATATGTATATGTATATGTATATGTATATGTATATGTATGTATATGTATATGTATATATATATATATATATATATATGTATATGTATATATAGCTATATGTATATATGTATATGTATATATAGCTATATGTATATATATATATATACATATACATATACATACATACATACATATATATTACCTAGAATGAATTTATATAGATCATATGTTTGAATAAAATTAATTTTTAGATAGAAATATTCAAATTTAGTCATTCTAATAAGTCATTATGAGAGGTGACACATATGTGTACTTTTACCCACTTCTCATATTGTTCTTTAGCTCTCTACTATAATACAATATTACTATTTGGATCTCTTAGGTAGTTTGAGGTGGAAAGTTATAATGCAAAAAGACATTGTGAGTTAGGAAACTGTTAGGTTTAACTCTGCTCTTTGTGAAGAAGCCCAGGCTTTTGAAAAGGCTTATACCATGGGGGGGTCCTTTGAAGTGGGTTTAGATGAGAAGTTGTAAAGACTTGTTGTAAAAATAAAGAAATATGGAACTACTTTATGAGGATATAGATGAGCAGTTACATAGCGGCAATGAAAGGTCATAAATCCATGCTTTTTGCTAAGTTTTCCATCTCTTAATATAGAAGAGAGGTCATCATTGGTATTGTCAAGTTTTTTGTGACTCCCTAGTTGATTGGTGAGGTAACGAGCCTGAGATGTGAAGGGGAGAAGGTTGAGAGGAAGGGGACTAAAAACTATAGTAAATTTAAGCATAAGTTTTTCAAAGGCACAGAGTAGCCTATTAGGATTAAATCTAGGAATAGGTATTATCGTACTTCCCTCCCCCACCCCTTTTCCTTTTTTTTTGTCTTTGGTTTATGTCTTACTTTACCTTGGAAGGGTGGTTTACCTCTTATCATGGTTACCACTTGCTGCTTTTTAATATGTTAAGAAATGGTGAAAAATTGGCATTCATTTTTTATATACTCTTCCTTGATCAATAGTATTAAATATAGGGAAAATCCACCTATACACCATGGTTTGATTTTTTTTTCTCTACCACCATGTGTTCTCCCATCACTCGCACTTTGGTAGATGACCTACTGTTAAAGAGAGCTCTCTAGAGCCCCCTCAAAACTTAGTTGTAATTGAAGAAGTTGAGCCAAAAATTAACTTGGAAGTCCCTCCTGTTGAGCATGGTGATTCTAGAAAAGCCAAACAAAAATTCTTAAAACCTACAACAGTCTTTATTGTTGAAAACCCTAGCTAAATGTCAAAATGCATCCACTTAAATTAGCCAAACTATTAGCCCTGAGAATGGTAAAATCCTTAGGGAAATTATTGAGGTGGATAAATAAGACTTAGAAGAGTCTAACAAGGTTGAAGGAGACAAGAAAATGAAGCCTTGGGGTTATTTTATTTAATCTAGCTCTAGTGAAAGGAGATTAGAGAGATTGACGGTTAAAAAAGGTTAGAACTACAAGGAAGAAAGTAGAGAGGAACCCAAGAAAAAATGAGGAAGACACCTATGATATTGAGGTTGAAGAAACTCTAGAGAAAGTGGAGAATATTTCCATGGAGGAGGAATTTGAAGTGGAAATGGATGGAAAAGAGTCGAAGGAGGTTGAACAAGAGTCCTAGGTAGCCCATATTGAGGTAGTTATAGGGTTTGATGTGGACGTCCCACAAGTCGACAAGCATGATGTGGAAATCAAAACCCAAGTTAATATGGAGACTAATGAGGAAAGTAAGGTTGAAAAGATAAAAAAGGACCTAGAAGATCATTTTAAAGTCCTCAATGAAAAAGTGTTATCTCTAAACAACAAGTATGAAAATTTTGTTATTGGTATTGAGTTGGGTGTGGCTATCTCCACTATATACATGCTCCAGAAAGTGATGATGAGGAAGGCCATCTTTGGTATAGTAATGGGTCATAGCAAACTCAAGAAAGTTGGCATGCACAAGAAATGTTTGTGTGGAAATGACAAGCATGGAGGATGTTCACAACTGGAAAGAGGATCTTAGGTACCTGGTTGAGGACTAGGAGAACATTAAATATGCCTAGCTTTTCTTGGCCTTGGCTTTCCTTTTTCATTCAATTTAATGATCAATACTTTTACTTTAATACTTTTATAGCTGACTATGGTCCTACTTGTAATTTTGGGACACAATTTAGATATTGTTATGTTTAATCTGGTTTATGTTAAACTTCATTACTCTAAGACTTTATTATTCTATTTTGTTACCAGCAAGATGTTGGTGGATATGTTAGACTCTAGTATTAATAGAACTTACTCTATTTTTTTATTAGGTTTTTATATGTGGAGGATCTCTAATAGTTTGTGTTAGTGACAGTCTTTGAAATGTCCCTTTTCTGATTTTACATGATATTTCAAGCCTCTAATCAGATCTTTAAGATCAAACAACCAATATTTCAAAGATCCACCAATTTCTCAATAAACCCCAAATCGGGTATGCCGGAAATAGTGCCAAAAACTTCACAGCTTCACATATTATTAATAAATCTAAAAGTGGAAATTTTTACAGAAATTTGAGCAGCATAACAGCCTATAAAGGGACATTTCCAGATCTGTATAACATGCACACAATAGCTCACAAACGGAGGACAAAAATAATGCTCATCGGGCTCCCGAAAATAGCACAAAATAGCTCAGAATCACCACAAAAACTTAATAATCTATCACAGAAGTATAATCATATCCAAATACATATTTTCAGCTCTATTTAAACATTTAAAAGTCTGATATACAGAAGCAACCCAAACTGATATGAAATACTCAACCGGAAACACCAAACTCTTACAAAAAATACACCCGAAAACTCACAAATCTACACTGTTCAGCACAAAGGCAAACTCTGCATGAGCATGCACATGGAATGGCTTCAAAATCCCATCATTAGCCTTCCTGGAAACCTAAAAACTCCCATTCTTGGGTCTCCCTGGAAACCTGCAAACTCCCGTTCTTGGGACTCCTTCTCCACAGGTTTGGCAGCCTCTGAAGAATAACAAAGAAATGAGCAAAAATCAAGTTTTGGAATCAGCCCAAAATGCCTCCAAACCCCTTAAAAGAGGACATAACCCTAACTCATGTCCAAGAGGGGTTAATAAAACATATTTTAATAATAATCTTCATTTATTAGTCCATTAGCTTCCAAAGATTATCCCCTTTTTCCAAAACTTCACCTTTTTGGGCCTGCCTGCCTTAGCAAAGATTATTATTTTTAATTATTTGAAAAGGGGACATGACAAGTCCTCCCCTCCCAAACATTGCTTGTCCTCAAGAAATGGCTGAACAATAAACCAATCAATCCACCTGGATCCCAAATGTAGTCATGAACTATACTACTACCAATTAACACAGGCTCCTGCAATATCCTCTGCAATATGACCAAGAGGAATCCATAATCAAACTGACAATTATAGCTCAACCAAACTCCAAAATCACAAATTCCACAGTCAGAAACCCATGAGACACAAACTCTTAGAACATCAAAACCCAAGTAAAGTGGACTACCAACACAATAAATACCATCAATGCATTCCACTAGCCTATACAAAATGTACAATCCAACTCTGCAACAATGGTGAATGCTCCCGAATGAAATTGTACCAAGTATGGAGAATCCACACACTATACAACGCCTGCAGTCAACACAACTCTGTAGATCACCAACCACTATCTCATAACCATAACTACCATGCACCCCTGATGGTGAAAAGTCATCACAAGATAAACAGTAAGAATTGGAACCCAAACCAAATTTGCCTGCCATCAACTCCTCAACACAAGGATCAAATGCTAACTGATGTACATACCCTACAATATAATGTTGATAAAGAAAACCAACCTCAGTCAACAGCTCGCCATGAACAAGTGATACAACCCACTGTGACTGATCACCAGCTAAGTCAGGAGATGTCATAGCCAAAGGAGTAGAATCAATAACAACACCCATTGAAGCATCACTCCAAAACTCCTGCTCTAAGTCATGTATTATCAAGCTGTAAACTGTAGAACCTATCACCATGTTGTGCCCATCACAACTCTCATCCTGAGGCGTCAAACTATCCCATAACTGATGATAAGCACTAGGAACCAAAGTACATCTCTGTATCATCATCTCATCAACATGGTCATCAAAGGTAAATTGATGAGCATACCTGACAATGTAATGTTGATAGAATGCGCCAATCTCAGTTAGTGGCTCAGACTGCAATCCAGATGTAACTAACTGCAATCGATCACTAACCAAGTTGGAACTGCCTACTACCTTTGAAGTCATCACCAAGGGAGTATTATTACTAGTAGGAACCATGCCAACTATCGGCTCACCAACATTACACATGGTCTTTGATACAGCATCTCTAGTCTTCGTGCCATTAGTGCTAGAGGTCACCACCATGTTAGGCATACCACAACAATATGTTGCAGCACCCAACTCAACTGAACCTGACTCTAGTGGGGATGAACCTGATATGCCAATGTTAGTATCAAGGATGGATGCATCCCCATCTCCACTATCTTTGACAACCTCGACCATGGACATCCTCAGATCATCAAACACCATAGCTTGTGATTGTACAAAATCTAGTAAAGACTGTAGTTTCTCTAACTCCATGGTCACCTTAGCCAAATGAAACTGTGACTCCTTGAAAGCCAACTGTGTGCTCTCAAGAATCTCAAAAGTCACCTCAAGCTGCTCAGTAAGCTCACTCACCTCATCTTCCTTGGCCAACAATGCATCATATGTTGTACTGCCCCACTCCATAAGATAATCTCTATCAACTACCAACTGCATATAATCCTATCTCAGAATCTAGATAGCATCCCATAAAGAGTGGAACTCTGTCAAGGAAAGATAACTGCCTCCCTACTCATCACTAGTAGGAGAACCCCATCCATAAACTACTAACAATTGATGAGTAGCATCGAAATGTCGGCAAGCAATAGCAATGTCTCGCTCACTAACTCTCAATTGATTAGACACATGATGGCACTGGCTTGACTGTCTCCTACAAACCTCCTCTGATGCACTGTCTAAAGGAGTATCCTCAAAGTTACTAGTCTCTATATTATTACCATCCATATCCTATGAATCAACTCTAAAGCTCATATCAACAAACGGAGTATCAAAAATTGTAGCACTATTGTCCAACTCCTTTGTACCCAACGAAACTAAGTCTTCAAAACTACCCACTGCATCCTCCTGGATGTCATCAATGCCAATATGATCCTGGGACTCATCTGTACACACTGCCAAATATGAAAGATCATCAACACATTCTAGCAAGTATGGTCGACTGGATATATGAACAAATCCCAACACCGGTGTATAAAAACTAATACCAACATCAGACAAGCTGCTAGCACAAGAAAAGACAACACCATGCAATTTTCTAATCAAATCCATGATAGCACCCAAACAAACACTACTACCAAAATGTGTTAAAGATCTCCAATCAACTGAATCCCAAATGCCAATATAACAATCTCGAGTCCATATCTGTGAACTAGAATCAGTTGGTAACTCAAGCAAAATCCTCACTTGAGTAATATGACCAATACCAACTAACTCCACATACCTATCATGATGAGATAATGAAGTCACAATATTGTCTTTGTTCACTTTCAGCTGGCAAGATAAATCATGTGAAGTACTACTAGCCTCAACCTCATGTGACGAAGCATCTAACTGTGCCTGGTACTCTCTCTCAGAAAAGTCATGAATGCTCAATGTCTGCTCATCTCTACCAGGTATCTCACCATCATGCACAACAACATCCTCATAATCATCATCCTTGAGGTCAAATCTATCTATCACTCTTTGACTAAAATCATCAAATGTAGTTACCTGATCATGACCTTGAGTAGTCATTCCATGATAACACCAATCATAGGCTGCATCTTCCAAGTGTAGACTTGCAATTTGAACAGCATCACTCTCCTTCATGGGGTTAAGTGTGAAGAAGGTCTGTAATTTTTGTAGCCATGCTCTAGCTGAAATTTTATTTGTTCCATCAAAAGTAGGTGCTATAAACTTGCTTATTTTATTTTTGAGCTCTCTTCCACTTATGTCATGCTCCCTTCTGTACTCTTTCTTGGGCATCAAAATGTTCATCATATCCACATATTCTCTAAAAGGAACCGAACTACGAAAGTCATCATCTAAGCCATTGTAAGTAGCTCTTAATGTAATCAAGTTACTTGTAACCTCTTCCATAGGATTAATAGCTGGATTTGGTACTGGTGGCTCATCTACAGGCAAGAAAATAGTTTTGGTTGATTTAGATGGTGTGGATTTCAGATTTCTTGGCTCCTCCTGAAGTGCTCCCTTTCTCATTAATAGATGCAACTCCTTGTAGTTTTTCTATCAATATTCGCAAAGCCTCTCTAGTTTCTACCAAACTATGCACTGTTTGCTTCTGAGTATTTTGGATGTCTTGGAAGAATTTCTTTGCCATCTCATCTGGATCAGCCATACTTTTCCCTTCCTTGGATTTTGTACTTTTACTTTCAACTGGAGGTTTGATCAAAATTTCTTTATTCTTTTCTCGCTGCAAATATCTTTTTTCTCTTTCACTTAGTTGCATGCAACCATAAATTTTGACATGCAGCTGATTAGAAGCAACATGCAACCACCAAATTCACCAAGAACTAACATGCAAATGATTAGAAGTAGCATGCAACCATAGATTTTGACATGCAACTAATTAGAAGCAACATGCAACCATAAATTATGACATGCAAGATCTGGGTAGTTGTCAAAACTGACATGCAAGATCTCAGTAGTTGTCAAAACTAACATGCAAGCTTCTACAAACCCTCAGGCTGGCAAGATCATGGCTCTGATACCACTGAAATGTCCCTTTTCTGATTTTACATGATATTTCAAGCCTCTAATCAGATCTTTAAGATCAAACAACCAATCTTTCAAAGATCCACCAATTTCTCAATAAACCCCAAATCGGGTATGCCGAAAATAGTGCCAAAAACTTCACAGCTAAACATATTATTAATAAATCTAAAAGTGGACATTTTTACAAAAATTTGAGCAGCATAATAGCCTATAAAATGACATTTCCAGATCTGTATAATATGCACACAATAGCTCACAAACAGAGGACAAAAACAATGCTCATCGGGCTCCCGAAAATAGCACAAAATAGCTCGAAATCACCACAAAAACTTAATAATCTATCACAGAAGTATAATCATATCCAAATACATATTTTCAGCTCTATTTTAACATTTAAAAGTCTGATATACAGTAGCAACCCAAACTGATATGAAATACTCAACTGGAAACACCAAACTCTTACAAAAAATACAACCAAAAACTCACAAATCTGCACTGTTCAGCACAAAGGCAAACTCTGCATGAGCATGCACATGGAATGGCTTCAAACTCCCATCATTAGCCTTCCTGGAAACCTAAAAACTCCCATTCTTGGGTCTCCTTGGAAACCTGCAAACTCTCGTTCTTGGGTCTCCTTCTCCACAGGTTTGGCAGCCTCTGAAGAATAACAAAGAAATGAGCAAAAATCAAGTTCTGGTCAGCCCAAAATGCCTCCAAACCCCTTAAAAGAGGGCATAACCCTAACTCACGTCCAAGAGGGGTTAATAAAACATATTTTAATAATAATCTTCATTTATTAGTCCATTAGCTTCCAAAGATTATCCCCTTTTTCCAAAACTTCACCTTTTTGGGCCTGCCTGCCTTAGCAAAGATTATTATTTTTAATTATTTGAAAAGGGGACATGACAATCTTTCTTGTTGCTTGGATGTAATGGTGTAGAGCATCAAAGTTCTTTGTACTTAATGTTCATTAAGTTGAGTATCCTTTTCCTGCCTCCGTTAATAAAAAGCCAACAAAAATCCCATTTGCTAGTCATACTAAGATCTCATGCTATAATTTAAGTGTATGCCAAGTAGCTCGATACAATAATTGAAACACCTAGGTACCAGTAAGTAAGTCTATTACATCCCTACTAGTACTTGTTTATAAAACTAATCACTCATTTCCACACAAGTTGTTATAGTTAATAAGTTAGGAAATGTGATCATATTTTAAGGATTTACTCTTTTTGCTAAATTTGAAATTTAAATGAAATCTATAGATTTAGGCATCATTTTATTTTAGATTTTTCTATATAACTCTAGAATTTAGGCTTGTGAGTTAAAGTATGTATATTTCTATTATTTTTCCTATTTGAACTCACAATTGTGTTTCAAATAGAGTATGGTAGACTTCATCCTCATTAAAAATTCAATAATAAACATGAGGAACCAAATGCTCTAGTCGGATTAAATTGAAAACTTATCATGTATGTATAAATGATACAAGATGATGAAATAAATAGCTACTATTTTTGTTTCAAAATAGATTTATGAATAATCTTTGCATCTACACGATTGACTATTTTGCCCACTTGAAAATATTTACAAATTTTTAATTATTTCTTATTTATATAATTAAATACAATTTTAAAATAAATAATATATCTAATCATAACACTTTTCACAATACTATCCCCCAAATTTTTAAAACAAATAATAAAGAAAATAATAAATTTAGTCTAAATTTACCAAAAAAAAATTATTATTACTTAATCTACTTTCCGACCATAACTTAAATTCAATTCTCTTAAACTTGATATAAATAAACTTGAAAAGCTTAATTTAAAAAAAAAAAAATTAAAAAATATGACATTAATATATTACATAAAAGGGAAAGTTTATACGTTTGAATATGTTCAATATACTTTCTAAATAGTGTGAGATGAAATTAGAAATGGCCTCTCTAGAATGTACATGTACATAGATAGTGTCGAATTAATTGGGAAAGGGGACACATTTTTCACAAACACTTTATTCCACGGGGCTCTCAAATGAAAGTTTCAATTGAAGACGCCTCTCAAAGAAAAATTGTGCTTCGACAATCACTATCGTACAGCTGGACTGCCGACGTGTTCGACTACTGTTAAAATGTGGATTTTTAAAAAAGCACACATCATTATAAACATTAGCTTGGTGTGATTCCTAATTGTTCGTTAAACTGCTTTTATCAGCTTCACTAGAAGTAAAACCTAGCTGACAAATTTAATTTTTAGTCTAAATGCAGAGTTTGACTTAAGAGGCTCCTTGTGGCGTGATTAATGTTATGCTATTCTCCACTCACAAGTTGCCCCAAGAAAGACGCGTGGCAGCAGTTATATTCATGGAATGCGTATCCGTATAAATATATCGTACATCAACTCTCGACATTACCCTAATTGTGGCTGCATGGCCGGCGGAATAATTTATTAAAGGAAAAACGAGAGCATGAGACATGTAATATCCGTCGAAGTGAACCCACACGGCCGACGGAGGAAAGTGCAGTGAATTTGAAAATTCTTTTTGATCTGTTACGTGGGAATGGTAAGGAGTAATAATATAGCCGGCTTGACTTTCCATTTATTTTGACCAGGGGATGTTAATTTCAAAAACAGCGGCTTATGTAGCAATTTCGTGGTTGGTTGCGTGGCGGCGTTGTTCTCAAGTAATGTGGAAACCTTTGAATCCCTGCCGTGTCCGTGTCGGAAGGAAAAATGGCAGAATTAGGCGAACCTCTTTCCTCCGCAACTTCCACGTAACGCCTCACACAAATTCGTATTATATATTTAGGAAGTGCTCGACTGAAACAAGAGAAAGAAGGAATTAAGATCAAGTGCAGCTGCAGAAGGAGATGGAGAAAATGCAAAGGAAAGGGAGGAATTTGCGAAAGAGTAGAGGAAAAGTACGGAGGCTGAGAATGAGATGCAGCAGGCTACACTTGTCTCGCTCAAGGCTTCGACTTTTCTTTCTCCTGGAAAAGTTGAAGCAACCGTTTCACCGTTTCTGGAGTTCAATATTTGGGGAAACTATTTTCAATTCATCACTGTGCGATTGTGGGACTGCCAAAACAGCTACTAATTCTGTTTATGCAACTCATGTGAGTGCTTCTACTTATTCATTCTACACGGAGGCCATTGCTGACTGCATAGATTTTATCAAGCGCTCATCTTCGTCCATGGATTCCACATCTGTTAATGTCCACTGAATTATGGTTTGTGATAATTAACACTTGAATTTGCCCGCCCTTGTGTAAATCTAGCGCTTTCACAAATTTTAAAGCCGTAGAAATTCTTGTCAGACTTGACATTTATTTGTGCCGGAGCATATTGTAAATGTACTCACAAAACAAAAGCTGTACATGAACCATTTTTAGGTTTTCAAAGGAGGAGAAATTTTAAAATATCGAATTTTATAGAATTGTGTAGAAATAATTGAGATTTCGAATGATTGCGAGGAATATCATACAGGAAGCAAATATTTTTCGGTGTGAAAATATGAAATTGCAGTTGGTAAATGTTGAAAGCGAGTGTTTTGTCGTTAATGCAAAGTATCTTGCCGTTGAATTTGTGTTGATACCTGATTTCAACATTGCGAGCTAAGGACCACTCTTCATTTCTGATGTCAATAAATTTGAGATATTTTTTTTATTTAACAAATTTAATTTTAGCGTCCATAAATTTGACTACATAAAATATTTATTATTATTATTTAACATTTATAATCTAGAAGTTTATGATATTGATGAATTTTATTTCATATTATAAATTCATATTTTGTCAATTAAATTGTATAAAAAAGAATATTTTCTTCAATTTGCATAGTCTCCACTAAAAAGAATTTAATAAACTTAAAATTATTACCGAACTCTCAAGGAAGGAAATGTAACTATTCTAGAAAAATCTATAGACCTGTAGAAATTGATTGGAATAACTGACGAATCAGGGATGACCATTCAAAATGTGGAACCCATTTTGGCCATCAAAATAAAAAATGGTACTTGGTTGTCACAATTTTGGTTACAGAGCTTCAGAGTAATCTTTACATACTTTCTACTACTTGAATGCTATTTTGCAGCTACTCAAATAGCTTGTTCATTTTTTGTTAAATTACTAATGATGCATGCATCCTATGCCTCTAGATATGAGAAACGTGAATAAAAATGCCTATGACAATATGTAGGGGTTTTTCTATAGAAAATAAATGTCATCTTATAATTTTTGTAAAGACTCGTCACTCATTCAAATTGCTAATGGTTCAATTTTCAACATCATAATATATCCAACACAGTTATCATGATTTAGGAAATGACTAGAAGGTGAGAGAACACTTTGTAACATCAAGAAATGCATATAAAAGTGTTGTGCATTTGATTTTTGGATTTGATTGTGTGAACAAATTTTTTACATCAACGTTTCGAATCACACTCCGTGATCCATCATCAGGATGCATGCAAGATCTCTTCTCCTTCTCTTCTCTTGCATGCATCCTGATGATGGATCACGGAGTGTGATCCGAAATGTTGGTGTAAAAAATTTGTTCACACAATCAAATCCAGAAATCAAATGCACAACACTGATGGATTGTGGAAATCTAATAGCTCATATAAAAGTGGTTATGTTTTGACACTTATTCATTCAAAAATGTAACAAATGGCTATTTGGAACCATTTAACATTTCTTGGTGCAAAATATTTCTTTGGTTTGTTTCTTGGGTAGTTCTCTTCAACCAAAAATCAATACCTGCAACACAAAACTAGTCATATGTAGTTTTTATTTAGTATCCCTAATATGCCTGTACAAAATTATGAATCAAAGAGTGTCATCCAAAACCTTAATGTAAAATTATCCAGATTATGAATCACAAAGTGTCAAAATTGAATCCAAAAATAGTTTGCAACATTCTTAGCTTGTTATATGTATTCTTGCAGTATAAATATGCAATCTTGGATTATGATCATTTTGATAATTTAACGTAGGCATTTTTTCTTTTCCATGTTTGTTAAAAAGATACTATTGATTTATTCCATGGTACCATATAGAAGAAAGAAATGAATTCTATGGGTTGAGAACTTAATTAATGTGCACCATGTAATCATATTTTTCTTTTGTCTTGTACTGAATAAAGGATCTTTAGGGTTTTAGTTTTTATACAAAGGAACTTGTCCAGTTGTATATGACACATAATCTATTTATTTATTAATGGTCATGATGTCATCTAATTTGAATCCTTTTTTATTATGAGTGGATATTTGTTAAAAGGTAATAATATGGTTTACATGGTGATCATGTTAGAAAGGCATGTTGCAATTACCTTTGTTCAGGGGGTGCCATGGTATTAAGAGAGGTGCCTTCAAGCTCTCATCAACTCAATTTGTATCCCTTTGAAGTTTCCTTAATAGGAATAAAATTATGCTTGAAAAATAATTCTTGACCTTATTTGTGTATAACATAAAAATGCCAAAAATTGTTGTTGTCTATTGAAATGTGAGTGTTTCTTTGATTGCTTTGCTGACACTATTCAAGAAATAGGAAAATATAATTTAAATTTTTTAATTACATAATTCCTATTAGCCCCCAATCCCACCCCTCCCAACCCCCCCACCCATCTCTTAGTTGTCTAACAATTGGTATCTAAGCTAATTGCTTAAAGGTAAAGTTTTAAAGGACTTAAGTTAAAGATCCAAAGATGTATAAGAGAGAGGTACCAAAACTAAATAAGGAGAATTTCTCTTCATGGAAAAGAAGAATTCAATATTTTACCTATCAAAAATTAGAGACAATGTATTATATTATCTAGAAAACTAGTAGACCTCTCCAAACTCTTGTATGATAGTTGACGTGATGAACAAGAAGAAAGAACACCATAGCTTGACGATTAAGATTTCTTCTATACTAAATGATGGTGAGTTTGACAATGTCAAGAACAATACTACTACTAAGGAAATGTGGGACAAGCTGATACTTGTGCATAGTGGAGATTAGAATGTAATGAGAGACAAAGATAAAGTCTAAGAGGCAAGTATGATGACATGAGGATGAAATAAGGATAAAATATTGTTCAATACAGTAACTAAAAAAAGGAAGTTTTGACTTCCATTAAAGATGTTGGAGGAGTCATGAGTGATGAAGAAGTTGTAAGTAAACTTATCATAAATTTATTGCCTATTCATTCTATAAGATTATCTTCTATTCAAAAATTTAGAGCTATGTCTAGTAAGGATCTTACTCCTGATGCTTTGATCAGTAGATTGACTACATTTGAGTTAAATAAGTTTGATAATAGTGTGCCTAAGATTGAGAATTTTTTTAATGAATCACTAGCCGTTAGAAGTGAAAAGAAAGAGAAGAGTAGAAATGATGAGAATGATTCAAATTTAGATGATAAAGAGATGGATGAGATTGAAGCACAATTTCCAAGGAGGCTACCAAGAGGTAAAGGAAGATTCAAAGGTAAGTTGCCTCTTATATGTTTTAAATGCAATGAATTTGGTCATAATTCTACTAGATGTCCTAACAAGAGTTAGAGTGACAAGAAAGATAAGAAGGAGTATAGACTACAAGGACAAATAAGAGAAATCATGCTACATTTTTTAATAGGAGAGCATCGAGTCAATTTTTGATGATAAGAATGAAGGTGATGAATTAGTATATAGTGTTGTTAAAGTATACTAAATGAGGAAAGGTATGAAAGAGGAAAAGGCCTTATTTTACATGTAAACATAATACACAGATTATTGATAGTAGATGTTCACAACACATAATTGGTTATATTAATAATTTTGATAAGCTAGAGGAATATGATGGTGTAACTATTAAACTTGGAAATAATGTTCTATGCCCTATATGAAAGATAAAGGTTTGTTGATGCTAAATATTAAATAAGATGTGATGATACTTACTAGATTCAAGGACTAAAGTATAATCTATTGAGTGTTGTACAACTAAATAATATAAGTCATAGATTGGAGTTTCACAAGAAGAAGCAAAAATGGTGAAGATCTATGATGATGATGGAAACTTGATTGGTACTAGAGAGAAAACAAGAGGTAATCTATTTTACCTAGATCCTACTATTAGTACATGCCCATTTTTTAGAGTTGATCTATATGGTTGTGGCATAAGAGATTGTGTCATCTAAACTTTGAGAATATGTTCAAAGTAAGTATAAAGAAGAGAGTAAGAGGCTTACCAAACTAGCATAAACTTGATAATGTTATGTTTAAGTAATGTCAACTTGGTAATATTACTAAGTCTAATTTTTCATGTAGGTCACATTCATCCAATGATATTATGGAAATGGTACATACTAATTTGTGTGGTCCCCTGAAATTGAGAGCTACTATGGAAATAGACATTTCATACTATTTGTTTATGTTTATTCTAGAATGGTGATAAGTATGTTTGTGAAGTTCAAATTTAATGTGTTTTAAATTTTAAGGTTGTACAAAGCTAGAGTTGAAAAGGAAACCAGTGAACATCTAAAACATTTGAGATCTAGTAGAGGTGGTGAGTTTATGTCTTATGAATTTACTAACTACTATGTTAAGCATAGAATTAAGATATAGTTGTCTACACTGAGGACACCACAACAAAATGAGATTGTAGAGAGAAGAAAAAGATCTATTATTGATTGTGCTAAAAAAATGCTAATCAAAAAGGGAGTTGGGAAAATATTCTAAAGATAAGTTGTAAGTATTATTTCTTACACCCTCAACTGAGTTTAGTTGAAGAAAGGGACAAGCAAGACACCATATGAACTTTGGTATTTTCATACACTAAATGTAAGTTATTCTAAAATATTTAGAAGTATGTGTCATATTCATTAAGATGCAATAAATGGGAATTTTGATTTAGAATGTGATGATATTTTACTAGGAGAAAGGCCTAAAAATATTTGAATGAAGTGATTGACACAATGATTGAAACTGCAAATGTGAAAATTGATAAGTTTGATAATAAGAATGATGAGAAGATAAAGAAAGAACCTAAAGATTACAAAAAAGTTGTATGTGTTCAAGATAATACACCTTCTACTGCACTTGAGCACCTAGGTAATTCATTGCAATTACACATCAAGAAATAACAAAAATCTACTGAGAAACAAGATGCATTACCCAAGCCATAGATAGAACAACCCAAGTAGAATGTTGAGCCCCAACCAAGTGATGATAATGCTAGAGATCACAGAGTCAAACCTATCTTAGAAAAGTATATGAGAAGGAACCATTCACAAGATGAAATCACTAGAGACAAGAGTGTTGGAATAATGAAAAAATGTAACTTGAAGGACAATACATCTTTGATTATTGAATTTGATCCTAGAACTATGAAAGATGCACTTGATAATGATGACTAGATTAATGTTATAAGTAAGGAGATATATTAGATTGAAAAGAATAATATATGGACACTGGTACCAATACCTAAAGGAAACAATGTGATTGGAACCAAATAGACATTTAGGAATAAATTTAATCAAAAAAGAGAAGCTGTCACAAAAAAATCTTGACTTTTTTGTAAAATTTATGCCCAAGAAGAAGAAATAGGCTATAGTGAGACATGTGTGCCTATAGAGCTAGACTGGAAGAAATTAGACCACTATTGGCTTATGCAACTTACAAGAGATTCAAATCCTATCAAATGGATGTTAAGTCTATATTTCTAAATAGAATTTTGGAGGAAGAAATCTACATTGAACAACCTAAGAGATTTGTGGAGCCAAATTAGAAGCACTTGGTATGTAAATGGAACAAAGTATTGTATGGATTAAAAAAAGAACCAAGAGCATAGTATGAAAGGTTACATTTAATATACTTGATCAAAATTGGATTTGTAAAAACAAGTGAAAATAGTAAGTTCTAATTGAAAAGTGAAGCTAAAAATAATGTGTTGATTACTTAAATCTTTGTTGATGATATAATAGTTGGTGGTAATGATTTGTTGCACAAATCATTTGTTGATTACATGAGAAAAGAATGTGAGATGTTTATGTTTGGTGAGATTAAGTTTTTCATTGGTTTAATTGTTCATCAAGAAAAAGATATTATATATGCAACCCAATATAAGTACATAAAGGAGATATTGAAGACATTTGGTATGGATAAGTCAAGTATAGTTAGCACCCCTATGGTCATTAGATGAAAGTTATCTAAGGAAGACAATTTTCTGAAGTGAATGAGACACAATACATATCAATGATTCAGAAATTACAATATATTATACATAGAAGACTTGATATTGCACATGGAGTTGGTAAAGTTGCAAGATATTTATCTAATCCTAAGGAGACATATATGACTAGAGATAAGATTTTTTTAAGATATTTGAAAGCTATAGAAGATTATGGATTATGGTACAAGAAATAAGGTAATTTTGAGCTTAGAGTTTACACTAATTTTGATTGGGTAGGAAATGTTGATGACAAAAAGAGAAATAGTGGTCGATCTTTCTTTCTAGGAGAAATTTTAATTATATGGTTGAGGAAGAAATGAATTTTTTTATCATAATCTACTGTTGAAGATGACTATGTTGTTGTTGCTATTAACTATTCAAATATTGTATTGTTCAAGCATCTATTACTATCTATTTTAACAACATAAGTGCTATTAATATATCAAAGAATCGCGTCATGTATGGAAAATATAAGAACATATTTACTAAGTATCACTACTTGAGGGGGCAAGTACAAGAGAAATAAGTAAACTTGAGTATGTCAAGTCTAAGCAGTGAATTGTAGATATTTTCACAAAGTCATTTCCTAAGGATTCTTTTTAGTATCTTAGAGGTAAGTTACCAGTCCTTCCCTTGTCCAAGTTTCACTAGGAGAAGATGCATTTTTCATTAATTCATGTATTATTAGAATATCTATGTGGATTTGATACAAGAGTTCACTCTTGAGTGACTATTTCTTGAAGTTGTAAAAGTAATTTCTAGAAGTGTATGTAATTAGTACATGGAAGGTACAAGGTATGACTACAAGTTTTTAAAGTTTCTCATTGAAGGTTATAGTTACCTTTGGCATTTTTGTCAAAGGGGGAGATGAGTAAAGTTAGGGGGAGATGTATCCTTATGAAATAAAGGGGGAGAGATTTTATAAAAAGGGAGAGAATTTTCACATGAACATATTGCTTATGAGTCAAAGGGAGAGATGCTACAAGGAGTACACTCGAAGGGGGAGATCAATGATTCTGATGACGTTGTTGAACAAGAGAAGAACCTGATGCAAAGGTTATAAAATTACAAACAACCTGAATAAAATTAGAAAATTGAAGTTGTGTTAGCATTTTATGTTTATTGTTTCATAATGTAATGTTATGTAATGTGACATCTTATGTGTTACCATCAATTTCAAATTGGGAGATTTTTAGCCCCAAATGATAATGTTGTTAATGTATGTGAAAGAGTCATATTAGTTTTTATGTTTTCATTGATGTTAAGTCTTAATTGGTTAGATAGTATGCTAATTCAGTAGAGTGTCATATCATTTGATTGATGAAGAGGATTTGAAGGAAGTATAATACTATTGTAAGTGTTGATAAGTGTATGGTATTCAATGGTAACTTGGATATGTTAGACTTTGATAGTATAATGTTGGTTTGATTATTTTACATGATTTACTTAACTATTGAGATTGTATATAAGAAAGACAGTTTTTTTAGTGAATGAAGAACTACAGTATTAACTAAGTCACTACAGTTTTCACTGAGCACCTGATGAAGAAGTGAAGATGTGTAGTGTCAACTAGAAAATTATAGTGTTAACTGATTCTATTATTGGTCAAGCAAGATACATAATTGATAAGTAGGAGATAAATTCCATAGCAAGTCAAATTGTGATATTGGTATCAGGATTTGGGTATGTGTACGATCATGGTGTGCCAAAAAGTGGCGATCTAAAAATATGTAGTTTTGAAATGCCTTAAAGCATTTCAAAATATATTCCATTTTTTTCCCACCAACCTTGATACTAAAAGGAAACAATTAATATATTTATAAGTTCTAATATATCTTTTGATACCAACCCTATATGGTCAACTTTAAAACCATCCTAAAAATGTGTTTTTGGCCTATTTTTATTTGATTTTTACTTCAAATATGTAGCTGACGACTTTTGTTTCACCAAAATTTGATGAAATGAAAAGGGTTTCTTAAGAATGTTCTCATCTTTCCATAAATGTAATGTTTTTCAAATTATGAGTTTAGTAAGTAATTATTACTTATTTTCTAATGGAGTTATGTATAAAGTGTTGACTAACACACTACTTGAAAAACAACTATAACTTTCAAATGGTACAAAATTTTTGAAATCCAAAAAATGCATCACATTCTATGTTTCTTTCACTATAGGGGGAAAAAAAAGGAAAATTTAAATTTTGTGGAGTTTTGAATTAGTTAAGGTGGTCAGACACGAGAGTTTTTTAATTCCAAAAATACCAAAGTCAAAAATTAATTATTAATTATTTACTTAGAATAAAAATACCCAAAAATATGTTTCACATCCAGGCATGAGTCTACTACTTATATCTAGAATATTATTAAAAAATATTATCATTTGATTTTGATTAAGGTGGTTAGACATATGTCTGCTTCTTATTTCTGTTTTGAAATTTTTGTAATATTGCATTAAAAATCAAAATTTTGACCAATCAATTTTTATTTATTTTTAGATAAGTCCTAGTATTTTAGAAACTAGATTCAATTTTCTAGAGATTCTTTTCTCTCAACTTTTTGATATAAAGTTAATAACAAGTAGAAAATTGCACATCAAGTTGACATAACCCTGATTTTTTGATTTTTTATTGCCACTTAAGAGCATAGTTTGGTTGACCATGATCTTGCACATACCCAAATTTAACTGTGTGATTTTGAGTCAAACTCATTGACCCATGTTTCATGAGTAGTGATTCAATGTGAATCCATTTCTCATGAGAATAAATGGAACACTAAGCACTCATTAGATCCAGGTGATGCTAATAGAGGTGAAACATTGGGACTTCTCAGGAGGTCACCCATCTCAGTACTACTCCATCTTGAGTGCACTTAACTATGGAGTTTCCTCCATGGTTAAACATGGGTCAATGAGTTTGACTCGAAATCACACAGTTAAATCCTAATACCAATATCACAATTTGACTTGTTGTGCAAATTATCTCCTACTTATCAATTGATGAGCTTAAGGGGCTTTCTAATGAATGATTCATAAGGCACAACACTTTGTGAAGGTTTTGAAAATGGGGTTGCAAGATTTGGGTTTAACCATGGAGGAAACTTCATAGTTAAGCGCACTCGGGTTGGAGTAGTACTAGGATGGGTGATCTCCTAAGAAATCTTGGTGCTTCACCCCTATGAGCATCACCTAGATCCAATGAGTGCTAAGTGTTTCATTTATTCTCATGAGATATGGATTCATTTTGAATCACTACTCATGAAACATGGGTCAATGTGTTTGACTCAAAATCACACAATTAAATCCTGATACCAATATCACAATTTGACTTGCTATGGAAATTATCTCCTACTTATCAATTGATGAGCTTAAGGGGATTTCTAATGAATGGTTCATAAGGCACAACACTTGGTGAAGGTTTTTCAAATGGGATTGCAAGCTTTGGGTTTAATAATGGAGTAAATTTCATAGTTAAGCACGCTCAAGCTAGAGTAGTACTGGGATGGGTGACCTCCCAGGAAGTCCCAATGATTCACCCCTATGAGCATCACCTAGATCTTATGAGTGCTAAGTGTTCTATTTATTCTCATGAGAGATGGATTCATGTTGAATCACTACTCATGAAACATGGGTCAATCAGTTTGACTCAAAATCACACAGTTAAATCTTGATACCAATATCACAAGATACATAATGTTAATTGAGCTTCAAAATGAAGAATAGTTTAGGAAAGATTTAATATAAGGGTGACATTTGATGAAAATATAGATTATTCAAGAAGTTTTTAAGATAAGGACAAAGTTGTTTATGAGATCAACAACTGGAGAAATTCTACATCTTATGTAGGAGATTTGATGATTTGAATTAGAGCACAAAGTTCAAGGTGGAAGTATATTTTCTGAGAGTCTAGATTCAACGAATCTAAACTTGATGAAGATCTCACAACTGTGATTAAGCGACAAGACCTAGAAGATTATAAAGAAGTGGGAAAAGTTTCATATTTAAGGGATGAACAAAATGTTAATTTTTGCTAAACAAGTTGAAGAAGAAAGTGATAACCAGAAGGATAACCAAGAATGTCAGCATTGTGAAGATCAAGAAGGGGAAGTGCTAAGTTGATGAGTTGTTGAGTGGATTAGTTGAAAGGGATCAAAAGGAAGAAAAACTATTGAAAGAGGAAAGATAATGAGAAATACAAGGATTTGAACAAGCAAGGTAGTGTTGAAACCTAATAGATCTTTTCAGTGTTACTCTTTAACCATTATAGAAAAAAATCTCTTAATCAAGTGAACCTAATACTCTTATTTAAATCCTATATGGTGATATTCTATTGAAATTTTTTTAAGTCCTTTAGAGAAATCCAATCTTTAGATTTTTTAAGGAGTGATAAGGTCTAGACAATCTTTGGTAAAAATATTCTAACAAGTTGGTTCCTAAAAGAGCTTACTTCAAAAGAGTGAAATTTTAGGGTTTCTTATTCTCTGGTGGTTTTTCCATTAACATGGTTTTTACATTAAATACTTGTGTCAAAATTATGTGACTGCTTATTGTGGTGCATGTTTATTTCATGTTTACTATGATACTCAGTATTTGAAGTTGATAGTTTGATGCAACTTTTATATCAGTTTGTGTTATGATATTAGATATGATTACCAAGTTAGTGATCAAAAAGTTTAAAGTGTTTAAATTAGTGGAAAGTGTTTTTAAGACTTGTGGGATAACTAGTTATAACTGATTTACCAACCCCCCCCCCCCAGAACTTAATTATTTAGCAATTCTATTATACTTTTTTTTTACAAGATTAATTTGAGGAACAAGAACAAAATTGACACAATTGATTCAACCAAACAATAAATTGCTCGATGGATAATGTATATTGATTAGATCCCCATGGTTATAAACTTATTGATAATAATATTCCATCTAACTTGTTGCTTCATGACTAAAAGTAAAGTCTTGATATTGGAGAGAGAGAAAGAGAGTAGGGTTTAATGTCAGTGGAAGTATAGTAGTGAATTACTGATAACTGAGATTTGGTTGATCTATAAAAGACATTTTTTACAAAAAAAACCCTCTTGAATCCACATGGTTTGAGATTTTGTATTTCTAATTTGGTGAATCCTCTTCTTGTAAAGATAAGGCCAATTATTTATTTCCTTTCTTAATTGATGAATTATTACTGAGATTAATGTTTTTGTTTATTTGCACAACTAAGCTTCTTTTATCATTAAATTATATGCCTATATTTTTCATTATATCAAGATATTTATGTCTTTACTATTAAATGCAATAAAACACATGTTAACATTCAATTATTCTCTAAAATATAGTTTACACTAAATTATTCTCTAAAATCATTAGACCACAATCTCACTAATTGTGGGTTTCTTTATCATGCTAGAGGAATTTGAAACCAAATTTATTTCTCTCTAAAAGAGTTGACCTTGTGTTTTTTTCATTATACCTTAGTAATTATGATTTAAATCATTCTCATGAGAGATTATTGACAAAATTCTTCATCTATACACTACAACAAAAATTTCTATATATGTGACTAAACTTAGTCAATTCACTAATAGTAGTTAATATCTAGTCATTTATAACGATACTAAATGATTTTAGTCACTTATTTGGTCACTAATTTTTTTAATTAACTTAGTCACATATTTAGTTACATATTTACTAGTATATATAATCACATATTTAGTCATATAGTTGAAAGTTAATTTAGTCACATATTTAGTGGTATATTTTGCACCATATTTAATAGTATATTTTGTCACATATTTAGTACCATATTTAGTCACATATTTGGTAGTTTATTTGGTCATAATAGGACATGATGAAATCAAATTACCATTCTACTACCAGGTAAGTGCACCAAGTTGTGGTGCCAAAAGCGGGGTATAAGTGGACACCTTTTTCTTGAAATCAGCAATTTTTGAACTTCAACAAGAATTTGAAGATAGTTACGCTCAAAATTTTAAGATATGACAAAAACAAAAGTCGTAGTCCTTTGAATCTAGTTTCTAAACTACTAAAAAAATTTCAAAATGGTTTAGTTTTAGGTCCTCAAAAAAGGGGGCCACAAAAAGTGGTACTATTTATTCCAAAAAAACTTAACATGGTACAAAGTGTGGCCCCCCTAAAATTTTAAAATTTTTTTGAAATTCTTTAATCGCTCTGGTCAAAAATTACTTAACACTATGTAGTTTATACCTAAAAAGTTTATCCCAAATTTTTTAGGTAATTTTATAATGTGTATTTTTTTTTTATAATTTTTTTAACTACACACATCCCAAAAATGTGAAATATCTATGTGCTCCCCCAAGAAATAATTGAAAACTAATCTAAAATCAAAAGTTTTTTTTTTTCAAAGTGTGTAGAATAGAGTCTAGTTTCTAAAAAACTAAGTTGTTACAAAATTCGATGAATGAGCTAAAATCTATAGCCCAATTAGTACATGGTGGTTTTTGACAAAAAATGAACATACATTCAAAAGAAATTATAGATGAAAGGCTTGAAATAGTTCAAATTAAAAATAAATTATATGGTTAGATAGCTAACACATAGACCTATAATGTCATGTGACCTAATCTTATTGATACCCAACCACAAGGAATCTTGAAGGAAAGCACACAAGAAAAATCAATCATTTTTTATATGTTTGCTAGAAAACACGTCTTAGACCTGTTTATAAAGTCCAAACCTTTGGGTTGGATCTCCAAGGAAAAACCAAACCTTAGGTTTGGTTTTAATGCAAAGCTTTTAGTAGCACGTACGTGCTATAGCATGCATGCACTATTAGAACCATTTGAATTCTCAATAGTGCATGCATGCTATAGGGCACACACACTATTGAGGCCTAAATTACAATGCAAGCACAAGAGAGAGCTTGGGGGGTAGGGGAATGGCTATGTGTGAGAGAGAGAGAGAGAAAGAGATAGAGAGAAAGTAAGGGATGGAAGAGGGGAGAGAGTACAGGATGGGAGAGAGGGAGTGAGAAAGAGTAGGGATGGCAGAGAGAGTATGAGATGGGAGAGAGAGGAAGTGTGAGAAAGTAGGGGTGGCAGAGAGAGTATAGGATGGGAGAGAGAGGAAGTGTGAGAGAGAGTAGGGGTAGTAAAGAGAGAGTATGGGATGGGGGAGAGAGATTAAAAGTAGGGGATGGGAGAGAGAGGAAGTGTGAGAGAGAGTACAAGTTGGGAGAGAGAGATTGAGAGTAGGGGATGGGGGAGAGAGAGAGTAGGCAATGGGAGATGGAGTGGGAGAGGGAGAGTGAGAGAGAGGAGGATGGGAGTGCATGTGTGTGAAAGAGAGAGAGTAGGGAATGGGAGAGGGGGGAGATAGCGTAGCTCAAGAGAGAGTAGGGGATGGGAGAGAGAGTAGGCGATGGGAGAGGGAGTGGGAGAGGGGGAAAGAGGGGGAATGGAAATGTGTGTAAGAGAGAGAGAGAGAGAGAGAGAGAGAGAGAGAGAGAGAGAGAGTAGGGGGTAGTAGAGAGGGAGAGAGTGAGAGTGAGAGTGAGAGTGAGAGTGAGATTGAGAGTGAGAGTGAGAGTGAGAGTGAGAGTGAGAGTGAGAGTAGGTGGTGGAGAGCGAGTGAGAGACAAAGTAGGGGATGGGAGAGGAGAGAGGGGGGATGGGTGTGTGTGTGTGAAAGAGAGAGTAGGGAATGAGAGAGAGGAGAGAGATAGAGAGAGTAGGGGATGGGAGAGAAAGAGAGTAGGCAATGGCAAAGGGAGTGGGAGATGGAGAGAGGAGGGATGGGATGTGTGTGTGTGTGTGTGTGTGTGTGTGTGTGTGTGTGTGTGTGTGAGAGAGAGAGAGAGAGAGAGAGAGAGAGAGAGAGAGAGAAGGCATTGGGAGAGGGAGAGAGAGGGAGAGAGAGGGGGAATGGAAGTGTGTAAGAGAGATAGAGTAGGGGATGGGAGAGAGTGGGTAGTGGGAGAGGGAGTGCAAGAGAGAGAGAGGGGGAATGGGAATGTTTATAAGAGAGATAGAGTAGGGGATGGGAGAGAGTGTGAGAGTTTGAGAGAGAGTAGGGTGTGGCAGAGAGAGCTCGTATGGGATGGGGACGAGAGAGAGAGAGAGAGAGAGAGAGAGTAGGGGATGGGAGAGAGTGTGAGAGAGAGTAGGGGATGGAAGAGAGATAGTGAGAGTAGGGGATGGAAGAGAGAGAGTGAGAGTAGGGGATGGGAGAGAGAAAATAGAGAGGGAGAGAGTACTTGAGAGAGAGATAGTAGGCAATGCAAGAGGGAGTGGGAGAGGGAGACAGAGAAAGGGGGATGGGAGTGTGTGTGTGTGTCTATGAAAGAGAGAGAGTAGGTGATGGGAGAGGGGAGAGAGAGAGTAAGGGATCGGGGAGAGAGAGAGTAGGCGGTGGGAGAGGGAGCGAAAAAGGGAGAGAGAGGGGCTGAATGGGAATGTGTGTAAGAGAGATAGAGTAGGGGATGGGAGAGAGTGTGAGAGTGTGAGAGAGAGAGTAGGTGGTGGTAGAGAGAGCTTGTACGGGATGGGAGAGTGTGAGAGAGAGTAGGGGATGGGAGAGAGAGAGTGAGAGTGAGGGATGGGAGAGAGAGAGAGTAGAGAAGGAGAGAGAGAACTTGAGAGATAGTAGGTGGTAGGAGAGAGAGTGGGAGAGGGAGAGGGAGAGAGATAGGGGGGATGGGAGTGCGTGTGACAGATCTAGAGAGTAGGGGATGGGAGAGAAGAGAGTGGGGGGATAAGAATGTGTGTGTCTTTGAAAGAGAGAGAGTAGGTCATAGGAGAGGGGAGAGAGAGAGTAAGGGATTGAGGATAGAGAGTAGGCAATGGGAGAGGGAGATAGTGAGAGTAAAGGATGAGAGAGAGTGAGAGAGAGTAGGGGATGGGAGAGAGTGAGAGAGAGTAGGGAGAGGGAGATAGAGAGAGGGGGATGGGAGTGTGTGTGACAGATCTAGAGAGTAGGGGATGGGAGAGAAGAGAGAGAGGGGGATGGGAGTGTGTGTGTGTGTGTCTATGAAAGAAAGAGAGTAGGGGATGGGGGAGAGTGTGAGAGAGAGTAGGGGGTGGCAGAGAGAGAGTATGGGATGAGAGAGATAGAGTGAAAGGATGGGAGAGAGGAAGAGAGAGAGTAGGGGTGGAAGAGAGAGAGTACAGGATGGGAGAGACAGAGTGAAAGGATGGGAGAGAGTGAGAGAGAGAGTAAGGGGTGGTAGAGAGAGAGTACAAGATGGGAGAGACAGAGTGAAAGGATGGGAGAGAGTGTGAGAGAGAGTAGGGGATGGGAGAGAGTGTGAGAGAGAGCTAGGAATGGGAGAGAGAGAGAGAGAGAGAGAGAGAGAGAGAGAGAGAGAGAGAGAGAGAGAGAGAGAGAGTAGGAATGAGAGAGAGAGAGAGAGAGAGAGTAGGGAATGGGAGAGAGAGAGATAGTAGGCAGTGGGAGAGGGAGTGGGAGAGGAGAGAGAGGGATGGGAGTGCATGTGAGATATCTAGAGAGTAAGGGATGGGAGAGGGGAGAGAGAGGGGGGGATGGGAGTGTGTATCTATAAAAGAGAGAGTTCAGGGGATGAGAGAAGGGAGAGAGAGAGAGAGAGAGTAGTCTAAGAGAGAGAGTAGTAGATGGGAGAGAGAGACTAGGTGGTGGTAGAGGAAGTGGGAGAGGGAGAGAGGGGGGATGGGAGTGTGTGTAAGAGAGAGTAGGGGATGGGAGAGAGTGTGAGAGAGAGTAGGAGGTGGCAGAGAGAGAGAGAGAGAGAGAGAGAGAGAGAGAAAACAAGATGGGAGAGAGAGAGTGAGAGTAGGGGATGGGAGAGAGTGAGAGAGAGAGAGTAGGGAATGGGAGAGAGTGTGAGAGAGAGTAGGGAGAGGGAGACAAAGAGAGGGGGATGGGAGTGTGTGTGACAAATCTAGAGAGTAGGGGATGGGAGAGAAGAGAGAGGGGGGATGGGAGTGTGTGTGTGTGTGTGTCTATGAAAGAGAGAGAGTAGGGGATGGGAGAGAGTGTGAGAGAGAGTAGGGGGTGGCAGAGAGAGAGTACGGGATGGAAGAGACAGAGTGAAAGGATGGGAAAGAGTGTGAGAGAGAGTAGGAGGTGGCATAGAGAGAGTAGGGGATGGGAGAGAGTGTGAGAGAGATTTAGGGATTGGAGAGAGAGAGTAAGAGTAGGGGATGGGGGAGAGAGAGAGAGTAGAGAGGGAGAGAGAGAACTTGAGAGAGAGATAGTAGGTGGTGGGAGAGGGAGTGGGAGAGGGGGAGATAGAGGGGGGATGGTAGTGTGTGAGAGATCTAGAGAGTAGGGAATGGGAGAGGGGAGAGAGAGAGGGGGATGGGAGTGTGTATCTATATTTAAGAGAGAGTTTAGGGGATGGGAGAGAGAGAGATAGAGAGAGTAGCAGATGTGAGAGAGTGAGAGAGAGAGTAGGGTATGGGGTAGAGAGAGAGCAATAGTAGGAAGTGGGAGAGGGAGGATGGGAGTGTGTGTGAGACCTAAAGAGTAGGGGATGGGAGAGGAGAGAGAGGGAGAGAGGGAGAGAGAGTAGGCAGTGGGAGAGGGAGAGTGAGAGAGAGAGAGTAGGGGATGGGAGAGAGGAGAGAGAGTAGGGAGAGAGAGAGAGAGAGAGAGAGACAGTAGGAAGGATAGACAGTAGGGAGGATGCAGAGTGATGTGTTTTCACATAGTGCATATGCACTATAGTGCATACACGCTTTATAGTGTGTATGCACTATAGTGCATACGCACTATGTGAAATCACCTAAAAATAGTCAAAAAAAAACTTTGGGACCCATTTTATCCATTCTCTGCTTTTGGTCTGTTGTGCACTCTATTATTCTGACAGAAATTGTGGGTTTCAACATAGAAAACACTATTTCAACACTTTTTGAAGCTAGCAAACACCAAATTCAATCATTGGATACGTGATTTGAAGACTTTTTGAAAATTTCTTGTATAGAAAAGGTTAGTACAATCCATTTTAAATATTTTTTGTTGATATATAGATACAAATTTGATTATAATTTGACATGTTGTTTAATATATAGTGAATTCATTGAAAATTGTATGTTTGAATGAAATGTTATTTCGAAATGGTTAGAAATTTGACAAGTCGTTTGATATATATTGTATATTCATTCAAATAATTATAATTTTTATATGTGTTTGAATAATTTTTAATTTACACATTTTAAGTAATTCAGATGTTTGAATAATTTGACATGTAGAAGTCATCATCATGCCAAGGAACAAACCAAAAACTCAAACAAATGAAGATAGCGAGAGAGATTTGGCAATTAAAAGAGATAAAATGAAATTACTACGTGAATAAAGAAAATTGCAAAGCAATAATGAAGAATTGACTTTTGAAGAGGATCAAGAACCACTAGTACAAAGAAACAAAGAGGAAGAATTGGAAAGACAAAGAGAACAAATGAGACTATTATGCTCAAGAAGACAATTGAATTGTGAAGCTACACCATCTTCCAATGTTGGAGTCATATCGTCCACTACACCATCTTCCAATGTTGAAGTCATATCATCCTCTCATGTTGAAGAGACACTAATTTGTATATCCAACGATATACACACTCCATCATGTCATGTTGAAGGCACAACATCAACACATCAAGTAGGTGATATTCCATCTTTTTCATCTTATTTGTAAGGCACATCATCTTCGATTCAAGGTACGCAATACACTCAACCTTATTTTGATGTTCAAAATGTTGAGGGAATTGAAGAGATTATAACACCTTCTAGAATTCATTTTAGAAGATCAAAATATTTGATTGATATTGATACTAACATTTTAAAATCAATGCCTAACAAGTTTAGCAAGCGTACTTGTCAAAGAAAAGTTAATCGTATGTGGAGATTATTTTTTGAAGAATTAAATATTACAGGTCAATGCCAATTATTTTTTGAAATGATGATGAATTTGAAATTTAGGCCTATCATGAAGATTCTTGGGTTAAGAATGATGCACGATTCAAATGAAAAAAGCATTGTAAAGAATCTAATGAGTGCTTATGACAAAGTTGGTTCTAAATCACACACCAAAGATAGTAATATCACAAGATGAGTACTTACATCGACAATAGAAAGTAGCCAAGTGAAGAAAGCTTGACTCATGAGAAAGATAAGCAAAATATTAAAAATTGGTAGAGGTACGCTAAGGAGAGTCATGCTAAGGTGTGAGAGATTGAAAGATCCAATGAAAAATGAGTTATGGACATTTAGCAATAGACTACCGTGAAAGGATAAAGAAATTAGTGAAGGTTTGAAATCATTGATCGAAGATTTTTGGAAAAATAACACATGTTTCCCCTAATCAAAGAGATGTTGTAAGAAGGAGGATTGGTAGCCAAAATCATGACCCACATGCAAAACATTTTTTGGACTTAACTCAGACATATTTTTTTGCAAAATTTATTGGTATGTATCCTCAAATTCGAATAAGTCAAAGAATTTTTGAGATGGGTAAACCTTTTTATGTCAAGATAAATCACACATGCACAACTTTTTGTAGGATACATATTGAATTTTCTAACCATTTTTATGTTTTTAGGCATATATATGAGTTTTTTCATTCTAAGTTTGTTTTGTAGGATTGTGACATGAATGAGCCACTAAGATCTTCAAGGGAATTCATATCCAACATTTTATGTAAAATAGGGGATGACCAACAATTTTACAAGACATCATGCTTGGATGGTACATGCTTATTTTGTGGTTCTTTACAACTTTTATCAACTTGTCAACATATGGATAGTACACATGCAATTGGAAATGAAATAGTAGATTATGGAAAATTTAAGACAGTGACATATGCTCTAAAAGATGGGAAATGGGGCAAAAGATGTGATTTAGTCATTGAAAAGATTCTAGTGTATGATTTCATGAAAAAAATTTGTGAAAAGATTATTTACGAGTATGCAAGGCATACACATAGAGCTCAATGGTTGAATTTGCAATTCAAGTTGTGCAAGGATACGTTTCCACTGGATACCATTGTTTCGGTTGTAGACTTCACAGAGAACTACACACTACAACCACAAAATGAGGTGCAAGCAAAGTATTATACCTCTCAACAGGTTTCCATATTTTTTCACATAACATTCATGCATTCACCTACAAGTACAGAGGATGACAAGAAGATTTTGAGGGAGTACCATTTTTACATCAGTGATGATTAATCACATTCTATAGAGTTTGTACAAGGTTTTTTTCAACTGTTTTATGGAGATTTGGCTAACAGGGGCATCACATATTGTCAACACATTATTTGGTTAGACAATTGTGCATCTCAATTCAAAAATACACAAATTTTCTATTGGTTAAGCAAGATGCATAGGTTGTGTAGAATTCAATACATGTAGAATTTCATAGAGGCTGGTCATGGAAAGGGAGAGCATGATGGTGCAGGCGCATGCATCAAAAGAGCCTTAGCTCATGAAGAACTCAAGTACAAAAATGGAGCAATATTGACAAATACAAAATCCATCGTCCACTGGTGTAATGCTACAATGGGTCCAAGTAAGGAAGGTGAGTCTACGGTCCATAGATTTTTTTGGTTGATAGATAATACTAACATTGCACCATATCAAGATTGTTGCACACTAATAGGTTCCAGTGAGTTGCATTCTTTTAGAAGCTTTGATGCAAGTTCGTGGAGTATCCACAAATAAAAAATGGCATGCTATTGTCCATCATGTGCAGAGGAAAATTGGGATGACTGTGAGTTGACTGAATGGGTGGACAAATGGGATATATGGGTTTTGGACCCAATTGACACCTATCGTCCCCCACAAGCACTGGAAATGGTAGAGATGTATTCATCTATTGACTTTGACCACTTGTCAGATCTAGTGCAACTTGGTAATTTATATATTTATATATCTTCGTAATTTCAATATGTAACTTTTTAACTTTTACCTAAGTATTTTTGGAATTAATGACCACATTTTGTACATTTGTCACTGCAGGTCATGTTTTTGTTGTTATTGCACCTAAAGACAATGAAGAAGGGACAGATTATTATTTGTGTCATTGTGTCCAAGCCAAAGAAAAATTAGATCACTTGGTTATAGAGGGTGAAGTTTTAGAATACCATGTCGATGCAGTGGTTGTAACCGGCACATGGCTTAGACGATATTCTATGAAGAACCCTAACTTGTGGTTATTTGAGGATTGGCAAACAAAGAGGAAGATTCTTCATTATGCAAACCTTGTTGTCGCATTAAATGTCCACTTGATAAAATATGGGGAAAGACCACATAATATGATTCTTTGGAAAGTTTGCGAGTCAGATCACGAGGCAATACTTGAGACATTAAAATGTCGAGCAAATCCAGTTGGCTAATTAGATTGAATAGGGAGAGAGGGAGAGAGAGAAAGAGTGATCAATTGGATCCAAATACAATGTTGCAACCTCTTCCCCAAGAATGTCCACATGACTAAGGTGGACTGTATTGTTATGATGTGTAAGTGATGAGATTTAGTTTAAATCATAGATTTTATGTTTTGATTTGTTTAGTTTAAATCATAGACTATATTAGATCCTTTAAGTCATAGATTTTTAGATTAGTCGTTTGAATAAGTGAAAGTTTAGAATTTGCTGTTTAGATAAAAATGTAATGAAAGAACATGAAAATTTTTAGAATGTGAATGCTTTGTGATGTAAAGTCATGATTGTGTGCATGTAACCAAAAACTTCAAACTAGCGAAAGCAAGGATACAATGGGAGAAGTTTTCAATACTCATCAAGCAAGGGTTAGCATACAACTTAGAAAGCAAGGATTTGTAAAAATGGATAATTCTTAATCACAAGCCAAATTCATTTTTTATCATTCTCTAATTTTAGTGGATTAATCTTATCTTAGATTTTTTACTGTGTTAATTCTTCATTCGTCGGTCACCAAAGAAGAGGGCTAATAAAGTCGAAGCACCAGTGATAAAGGGTGAGATGCAAAAATCATCTGCGAAACAGTATTATCAATTCACATCCTCAATATTTATTAGTGCTTTTTGTTCAAGTACCATTGTGTGTTAATCATCTTATGCCTGGAATTGCGAAGGATTTAGGTATAAAAAGGAGATGTGTTGAATTGGCAATTGTTATATATTCTTAGGTTCAACTTTGTTCACGTATTCATCATTTCCTATAGTAGCTCCCTCATTTACTTGTATAAAGTATGTGCTTGAAGAATCACATGTTTAAGATTTTATTTTTTGAAGAGATGATCTTAGAAAAATGACTAACAAAGTCATGTGCTCTTGTTTCAAATGGCCCTCCATAAGATTTACATTCATGATGGTTGCATAACTATCTCCCATCATACAAACCACACCCTTATAATACCCTAATTTTCCTCATGTGAATAAAATATCTAATGAATAGCCAACACAGTGAAATAGAGGTTAGTTACATATTCTAGAGATACAAATATGATGATTTTGACACTGAAGAATATATGTCACAATATAGATCTAATTGCTTTTATGTATACTTATCTTAGGAAGTTGTTACTATGATGGAAAAAATTGTCATAAGAGAAGAAAATGGATAGTGTGGGTAGAGGAATGAACAAGTGAAGGACACATTTTAGAATATTTAGACATAAATCCAAAACTGTAGGAAGTCAATTAGGGCATACTTGAGCTATTAGATGGAGACTCCCCTAACTAAAGCTTGGAACTGTAAGCAAATAAATTTGAGGAAAAAAGCCACTCGTTATATGCCAAAGCTACATCCTTTGTTTTGAATATAGTTTGAATAAATCAAACATTGTAACTCCTCATTAAGTAGAAGAAAAAAGATAAATAAAAAATGACCTAATATGGTCAATCTAGTCATGAACAAAATTCTTGAAATATTCTTCAAGAACCCTATTTACAATATTAAAACAATGATCAAGCTAAAGAAAAATTGACTGAGAGGATATACAACTTGATCAAAAGATCTTGTGCCAAATCAATGATGGAGACAAAAAATTCCATAAATTTTTTCTTCTACACAACCTAATGATGGGAGGGATACATTATGAGGTGAAAATATATTTTCTGAAACAAGTCATTCCAAGATTTTGTATAGTGAATATTAAACCTAGTTATTATGCAGATTTTAAACATGTCATTCCAAGGTTTGAGTAAAGAAAATTGTATCTCGTCGAAAAAACCATAAACTTAACATTATGATTTGAAAATTGACTATGCTTTTTGCATATATCTAATAAACCATATTAGATATTGATGGCATATGTTTTCTATGTAACCCATGTTATTTTATATCGAAGAACAATATAAGATTTCTATGGTTATTGTAATTATTGTAGATCATTCTTTAGATTGATCTATTAATATTGCTACATTGGATAGGTAATCTTATAAATTTCATCAATAGAATCCTTTCTAAATTCATTTTTATATCTAAATCTTATGATAAGTTTGTTCAAGTGACATATGATGAGGTTGTCTGTACAACGTAATGATTGAGTTGAAGTGATTTATGAAGTAAAGGGCTATTTAATGTAGCTATTTAAATCATGCATATTTGATGGCCATTTCCCTCTATTTTTTAGTCCTTTTTCACAACACTATTTCAAACATGGTGTTAGTCATTCAAGTATATGAATGATCACAATATCTGTGACTATACCCAAGGAATAAGACTCTACTAGGGTTCAAGATGAGGTCTTTGACTTGGTAACATCTTCCTACAACCATGTCTAAGATTTTATAACCCAAATCTTTAGTTTGTCTTCTAAACACTCACATTGTTCAGCATGCACCTAATGTACCCCGGTGCCTCCAACATGCCAAAACTCATCATTGGCTTCATACCATGACCCCAACACCTTGGATCATCTCAAAACATCCCATATAACATGTTCCAACTCCTTGCACACTCTCAGCATGTCATCTCTTACACTTTCTCAATTTTGCCTCTTCTAGGCTTGTTCCAACTAGCCCTTGCCAGTCACTAATTTGTTGTTTTCTCCAAACTTTCCTAGAGAACTTCCTGAACTATTGGGTGATTAAAATACCATTTTCCTCACTCTAAAATATAATCCAAAACCAACTACACTTGTTTTGTAAAATATCACTCAAAACTAGTTATTTCAGTCTGCCAACTAGGCCTAGTTTGAGGCCATTTACAAAGAAACTCACAATCTCTTGACTCCTAGAACTCCCATGACCAAAAATAGTCTTAATAAATGACTCAAATGCAAGGATTCTTCTATTTTTTTGGTCTCATGATCAACTTGACAATGGTTTTTACAAAATCATCCTTTCTAGCCCCTTTACCCTAGGGCTTTCTAGAAATCTTACTTCGCAACATCTCTAGAACCCCAAAATGATTCAAACACCTTCACTTTGGTTATATTAGATGAATTCCAACATAAAATTCAACTCTTGTTTGGAGAAAACACTAAATCCACCTTTGGAGCAGTTACATACCCCTTTTTATGCACTCTTTCTCACTCAACCCCATACCCTTGGGCATCAAAAACTCAACTCTAGGTTCTTCCCTACACATGAATGATTAAAGAAAATATTTTAAAATATTCTTGACCCATTCCACAAGCCCCAATAATCACATAAAGTAGAATGGGTCAGATTCACAAAATGACTCTCAAAACCCTCTTAAACTGTCACCTATAGCAGATTTTAGGATAGACAATATGAAAAATACAAAATGATTGATTAAACCTTCATACCAATGCTAAATGAAAGTTAAAAAATTTCCCTATAACCTCCAAAAAGAATCAGATCAAAAGGTACAATGAAAATGAAATTACACCAGTTACAAGTTTAGATTTTTTATCAAAATTTCAAGGAAAACTATGCATTCATTGCTCAAACTTCAAAACTCTTATAGTACCAATCAATTTTGACCATCCAAACTTTTTTCCCACATGTGGTAATGAGTTTTTTAACTCATTTAGACTCTCAAAACCAAATGAAACCTCTCTAACTACCCCTCTAACCACCTTTGTGCATTAATCACCTTATTTTGTTGTCAATTTGACACTTTTAGTTGTCAATTGACAAGTTTTTGATCTTCCTTGCTACATGACTATCCCATTACATTAATATGGTCATTTGAGACCTTATTAAACACAAAACATTAAAAAAAACTCATATCTACCCTTTGAACCCATTACATGACTCCACTAAGCCCATTTTGGCTTATATTGCCAATGTTGGCAATTTTACAAAATATTGAACTTTTAGTGCCTTTTACATCTTTTAGAGGCTTTAATAGCCTTATTACATTATTAAAGACCTTTATAGGTCTTTTATATCCACCCATAACCTAGGATCAATCCAAATCCATTCCTAGTGACCCCTAGGTACTTTGTAGGCTCAATAATGCCATTAAGGCTTACATTAAAGCTTTCATTACAATATGGTCAATCTATGATCAAAACAAGATCACATGTCCATGATTAAACTCATTAAAATTTTTAATGACCTTATAAGTCCATTTTTCTTCCAATCCACCTAAGGATCCATCAATGTCCCAACTGCTCATCTTGCCTCCTGCTTGTGACCTTGGTGCTCCTGCACCAGTGTTGGCCAACAATTGGAAAATTTGTGTTATCGATTGAGCTACTAGATCTTGTCATTTTCATTTTTTTCCTTGAGAAAATTCTTACACTTAGAATAGATACTATCTTTGAAAATTTCTCCCTTATCCTTATAAATATTGGATTTGAGTGTAGTTTCAATATTTGGTAGCTTATTACCAAGAGTAGTCATCTCATAGAAAAAAAGTCTTCCAGCCTCAACTTCTCTTGAAACTTGTTTTATAGTTCTTAATTTCAAAATAGATATGACTTTTTAATTGTAACATGTAGGCAAAGATCTCATAATTTTACTCATGTTCATCATCATCGCTTAATGGTGTAGGGGCACCAAGGTCATTCTATGAAGATACATTCATTGAAGACAACAAGGACTAACGAGGAGATCTTGACAACAAAGCCAATAAATTGGAATATTTTGAAGATTATTTCTTTGAATGATTTCATTTTATATTCATTGACTATAGCATTCAACTCTTGTAGGGATGAATTAAGACTTTCATACAGTCATTTCATGGTTGTTTAAAGTGATCTTGAAGCATTAAAAGTCTCATTGTCTTGTTATTTACACTAACAGTGACGTAATAGTCCCAAAAAATTAACTATTTTGAGGGGTTTTATGATGATCTAATCCATTCTTTGGGTATTTTCTTGTTGTTTCCTAGGTTATGGATCTATTATAACATGTTTCAAATGCTACTAACCAATTTGAGTGCAGGAAGAAACATTTAAGGAGTGATCACCATGACTAATAGTGGGAAAAAGAGAGGAAAATGCTGCTACAAGTATACCAGTAGAACATTTACCTTAATGAGGCTATGATTTTATGTTTGGATGAGTTAGGGCATGTCCTAAATATGGTGTTTATTCTTTGAATGATTCTTGGAAGTGATTGGAAGTGGGAGAACCATAAAACCCTTGTTTTGCACCATTTAATGAGAGGGTTTGTTGGAAAGTGTGCCTAAAAGAGTCAACTTGGCAAAAGGATTGTGGAATCCTTAGTTTGGAATCTTGTTCTGTACAATATTTACAAAGGAGTGACATCTTATTTTTAGATATGTTATACAACTTTGAAAAGGGTATCTAAAACAAGTGTTTATTTGCTTGGTGTTTTGGAAAGTTTGTGAGATAAGTTCAAAAAATAGTGTTTGTTGACCTAATAGAGAGAGTAGCCTAGTCAAGGGGGGTAACTTGGTTTGTGCATGAACTTGAGTTTTGGGGTTATAAAACTTGTTGAAACATGTCCATTTAAGTCTATATCTTCTTGATGCATTTCATGTTGCACTGGCTTTTCCATATTTTGTGAATCCTCACCACATGATCCTACTTTGTACTAGTAACTATACTTAAGATTTGATGCCTTTGACTTGGTCAATTTATTCCTATAGCTTTTATTAGCTACTCACTTTGATCATCTAGTAGAAAATATTTATAGTTTCTAAATGCTTGTTCCTCGATGAGCTTAACATCACATCTAAGTATAACTCTTCTAGTGTTTGGAAGAAAATTCCTATATTCCTTTGAGGTTTTACTATACCAAAAAAAGTACCCCATATCTATAGTCAAATCTTACTTAGTACATGTGTATCACTTGTAATATGAAAATATATCAAACTTCCAAATATATTGAAGCAACTAACATCTAGCATCTTCCCTATGAAAGATTCCTCTGAAGTCATCTTCCCTAGCATCTTGTGTGGAGATTTGTTGTATGTGTATACTATTGTACTACATGTCTCTTCCCATAGGTAACAAGGCATTTCCTAGTCATGTAGCATATAAGACTTTCTACCTTATATATAGAATGATTCTTTCTCTCAACAACTCCTTTCTACTATATATTATAAGGAATATTTCAATCTCTTTTAATTCCTTCCCTGGTATTCCCTTTGTACTAGATGAAGAACAACCTCAAATCTAGTGTCACTCATTAGAAAAGATGCTTTTGTAAACTTCCCCAAAAAATATCCTTTACATGCATCATAATGATCTGTGCTTATCTCTAGAATACATGTCACTATCTCTTGAAGAAATTTAAGTTATCCATGATGAATAAGGCCCATCCTCCTATTAAATATTTCTCTAAGAAAATGCTAATGGATCAGCATTAACTCATACAACTAGACACTTAGCAAAGGGCCACACTTCTTAGAGATTCCAAAAGATCAAACTCTGACTCTGTTCCAGCACCAACTAACACCCACTTTGAGTCACAGACCCAATTGGCCAGATTAGGCTGGATTACAAAGGAAGTATGAGTACTACCAATCTTTAAATACCAACCATATGAAAATTTCACTAAAACCAATCCGTGCAAGCCGTACAAAATTGAAACAACAGAGAAAAAGGCAAAAATTCTAAGTTTTATTCAATGTTTGCTGCTCATTAGTCAAGTTGATCACATATAAGTATGGATATCTAGTATGGTTGGATAGCTTTGTGAATCTTCTTTCTATTGCACTTGGAATAAGGTTCTAATTCACCCTACAACTCAAGATATTCCCATTTTACTAACTGTTGTCCCCATTTTGTGCCATTACTAGGGTTCCATCTATTTTCCCTCATATCTTGAGATTCCACCATGGGAAATTAATGACCCTTGGTAGAATATGAGTTACGACAATATTTTTTATGTTCCTTTTGCTTTTAGGTCAAAAGAATGAAGCTAGAGAGAAAAACTTGATGCCCTAGGCATGCAAGATCAATGTGCATGCTAGAAATTCATAGCAACATCTTCCATAACTCACTACAAAGAAGGGTTCGAGGCTTGAAAATTAGTATGTGAACATTTTACATGATCCCCCTCATGTTCCAATTTCTGGTTTGAATTTTTTCTCAAGGGGTAGGGTACTTCCTTTGTTAATGGATGCCTAATTGCCTACATTCCTAAGTGAACCTTAAAAAACTTAGTTGCTGCATACTTCTCTTGAGATCCCAAGACTTTAGTATGTTGTATAAAACCCAAAAGTGTATCCAAATCCATGATTATTTTCTTTGGGTTGTGAGGAAATGTTTGTGATTTTCCATGTTCAAGGTTAGAAGCCTAGTCTTGAGTTTGTCAAGCAACTAGCCAATGAAAGTTGCATAGTTTGAGTCTAATGTTGGATTCATGTTAGTTTGGACCTAAATAGACCCTTTCCATGCTTGGAAGTCACCCCTGGTCATTATTTGTATTTGTGGGGTTTTGTATCAAATATGCCTATGGGCCACTTTTTAGGCATAAAAATGAGCAATATAGATGATTTTTCAAGGAAAAAAAGAATTTTATATTTCTTAGAAGGTTATAAATGTCCTTAGGGTCATTAGGTTAAGTTTTAGGCATCTAGGAGTTAAGATGTCAAAAATTGCAAAAAATTGCAAAAGTTGTCAAAGCAAAATTGCAAAAATGCTGACAACTATGAAAGATTTTGGGAATTGGTAAAGGGATGAGCATTTGGAAATAAGTTATTTTATTATTTCTGAACCTTTTCTAAGTCATATAATTGGAATCAAGTGAAAAATGTAAAAATTGCACTTTTTGTGCAAATTTGCATTGTTGAAAGTTGTAAAAGTTGCTCAAATTTGCAACTTAGTGGAAAAAGGGGTCGTGGGATCGAATTTTCTACTCCATTAGATCTAATTGGAAAGGTAAACCCTATCCCCAACCTATTCCTATCCCCTTTAATATTTGAACATTCTCGGGCACGCCGAACTAGAATGTCCCTAAAGGTCACTAAATGCCATAAGGCTACGATCTTTGATGGGGCATATCTCGGAGCTCGTGCAAGGTATGGATGTAATTTTAGTTCCTACAGGACTGTGTTGCAAAGACCTACAATAACCTATCTTTCTTTTTGGAGATCACGCTCCATTTTCATTTTACAATGCCATCTCGGGTGATACTGAAACTTGTAGTGTTGGCCAGTAAAAAGTTGCCAACTGTCAAATCTCTCTCACCTTTCATCGTGGGATCAGACTATCTACACTGTTTGCTCCATGTGGCTAGGTAAACCTTATTCCCAACCTTTTCCTATCCCCTTTAGTGCTTGAATTTTCTCAGGCACGCCAAATCGAAATGTCCCTAAGGGTCACTAAATGCCATAGGGTTGCAATATTTGACGGGGCATATCTCGGAGCTCATGTGAGGTATGGATGTGATTCTAGTTCCTCCAAAACCATGTTGCAGAGACCTAAAATAACCTCTCTCACTTTTTGGAGATCACACTTTGTTTTCATTTTACGATGCCATCTTGGGTGATGCTGAAACTTGCAATGTTGGCCAGTACAAAGTTGCCAACTACCAAATCTTTATCACCTTTCATCATGGGATCAAACTATCTACTCCATTAGCTTTGGTTGGTCAACTAAACCCTATCCCCAACCTTGTCCTATCCCCTTTAGCGCTCAAATGTTCTCGGGCATGCCAAACTAGAACATCCCTAAGGGTCACTAAATGCCATAGTGTTGTGATCTTTGATAGGGCATATCTCGGAGCTCGTGCAAGGTATGGATGCAATTCTAGTTCCTACATGACTATGTTGCAGAGACCTAAAATAACCTCTCTCACTTTTTGGAGATCACACTCCATTTTTATTTTACTGTGCCATCTCGAGTGATGTTGAAACTTGTAGTGTTGGCCAATACAAAGTTGCCAACTGCCAAATCTCTCTCACCTTTCATCGTGGGATCGAATTGCCTGCACCGTTAGCTTCAAGTGGCTAGGTAAACCCTATCCCCAACCTCATCCTATCCCCTTCAGCACTCGAACGATCTTGGGCACGCTGAACTGGAATGTCCCTAAGGGTCACTAAATGTCATAGGGTTGCGATCTTTGATGGGGCATATCTCAAAGCTCGTACAAGGTATGGATGTGATTCTAGTTCCTATAGGACTATGTTGTAGAGACTTACAATAACCTCTCTCACTTTTTGGAGATCACGCTTCATTTTCATTTTACGATGCCATCTCGGGTGATGCTAAAACTTGCAATGTTGGCCAGTACAAAGTTGGCAACTACCAAATCTCTCTCACCTTTCATTGTGGGATCAAACTATCTACTCTATTAGCTTCAGGTGGCTGGGAAAACCCTATCCCCAACCTCATCCTGTCCCCTTCAGTGCTCGAACATTCTCGGGCACGCCGAATTGAAACATCCCTAAGGGTCACTAAATGCCAAAGGGCTACAATCTTTGATGGGGGATATCTCAAAGCTTGTGCGAGGTATGGATGCAATTCTAGTTCCTACAGGACTGTGTTGTGAAGACCTACAATAACCTCTCTCACTTTTTGGAGATCACACTCTGTTTTCATTTTATGACACCATCTCGAGTGATGTTGAAACTTGCAGTATTGGCTAGTACAAAGTTACTAACTACCAAATCTCTCTCACCTTTCGTTGTGGAATCAAACTGTCTACTCCGTTAGCTTCGGGTGGCCACATAAACATGGCTAAATCAATTTGGTTGGGTAAATGTGCCAAATCTCTCTCACCTTTTGTATGTCTTTCTTGATGTGTTCCTAGATTCTAAATATTAATTTGAACTCAATTGACGTGGTTGTAATGATATGTAGGCAGTGCTTTACAAAGTGTTTAATGGTTATCTAATTTCAACTTATTATATGATAGAGCTGACCTATATGCATATAAAGGTTCTATTACTGGTATCGCCATTGTAGGTAATGAAGATCTACCATAAGACAAGGAGCTACAAGACCTCCCTCAACCACCAGTACAAGAAATTGAATGCATTCTAAATAAGAGGATAGCCAAAAAAACCAAGAGGTCTACTTACTATGAATACCTAGTAAAATGGAAACACCATTTATTGGAGGATGCTACTTGGTTGACACTTAAAAACATTAAGAAGACTACTTTCAATTTAGAAGAACTCCTAACTAAATGGACTTAAGTTATTTGGTCTTAGGGAGTATAGTTTTAGTTGTGTGATCGTATCTATGGTGATTCTTACAAACTAAGTTTATTTTTTGAAGATCCTTTGTGTTATTGTGAAATTTTAAATTGGTTTGAGATAGTTTAGTTTTGATTTAAAGTGTTTAAGGCAAGTTTTCTAGAAATAATCTTAGAAAAGGCTTATTAAGAGCTCATTCCACAAATGAAGCCCTAACTTGTATTTGAACCAGTGGAATTCTCTAAGATTCTAGAAAAGTTAAGTAAGGAGAGTATACTTATAGATTCTTAGAGCTCAAGAAGTGTCTCGATGGAAAAAGCATGTTTGAATTAGTCCCTAAGTTGAATAGCTTAGTGTATTCAAGTAGGATTGAGACCAAAAATATTTTAAAATGTTGAATTAAATTGATGGGTGTAGTTTAATAGTGGTGGATTTGAGTTATTTTTGGTTGGTAGAGGAGGTCTAAGGCCATGCAACAATTATCTAGTAATTACTTTGAAAACCAAACCTAGTGTGACCTTATTAAGTCTATGTACTTTGCATGGTTTAGGTGCTACAGGAATGGAATTGGGAATCTAGGCTTTGGAGTCTTAAATAAATTTCAAAAGGGTGTCTGAATCTACCCATAGAATAGTTAGATTTCAAACTAAGAGGAATTTAAGTCTAGAAAATCAAAGTAGGAGACCTACGAGGAATTCTATGAGAGTCAACATTTTGTACTTGTTGAAATATAGATGAAGTAACTGAGAGGGGAGGGGTGAATCAGTTACCACAAAATTCAATTCCAAAAATAAATCCCTTAGATGTCTTTACTTACTACTGATACTTGGTAAACAGTGTAGGAATATTGTAACTCGGTAGATTAACTAATTATTGATTATCTAGCATTCATAGTCATTAATATGCTTGCAAAGATTAAGATAAATGAACACAGGAGACACCAAATTTAACGTAGAAACCCAATATGGGAAAAACCACCAAGTAACTAGTCACCAATTTTCACTCTTCTGAAGTAAGCCCTATTAGGAGCCAACCCTGTTAAAGGTTACAAAACACACTGTTAGACAAAACCTTGTTAGAGGATTTAATCACCCTGTTAAGAGTGTCCTAGTTAGAGGTCTTGAGAATAATTCAACTAAACTGTTACCTTGTTAGAGGATTTACAAAATGGTTGTTAAACCAACTCTGTTAAGAGATTCTAGATTCACTGTTACAATGATTAGAAAGAAATAATGAGGTGACCTGAATGATATGCAACTTATCTTTTTCTGAGTATAGATCTCTTTTCTGCTTTACTGAATCCTTACTGATCGAATACAACTTTGCAGCTCCTTTAGGATATCTAATCCTTCATCAGAATTTGTTCAATATTAGCTTATTTCATCCTCATCCATATATTCACTCTCACTCTAATTCACAACTTGAACATCTAGATATACCTTTCAGATTATCAAGTAAACTTAAATATAGGTTACAATAACAAAAAAATCATTACATTAGTCGGCCGCATGAAACAATTAAACTTACTATCAAAATAGTAAAATCCTTTGCTGGCCGATCTAGCCCGGTAACCACTGCTCCAAAATGATTTTCTAGTGTTAACCAAGTGAAGCTCGGTAAACACTACAAACCCTACAAAAATTCTTTGGACACCAAGTGAGCTCGATTAGCACTAACCTTCCTTTGCTAACCATGTGAGCTCGGTAGACATTAACTTTCCTTTGTGAACCTTGGGAGCTCGGTAGACATTAACTTTCCTTTGTTAACCTTGGGAGCTCGGTAGACATTAACTTTCCTTTTTTAATCTTGGGAGATCGGTAGACATTAACTTTCCTTTGTTAACCTTGGAAGCTTGGTAGACATTAACTTTCCTTTGTTAACCTTGGAAGCTTGGTAGACATTAACTTTCCTTTGTTAACCTTGGAAGCTCAGTAGACATTAACTTTCCTTTGTTAACCTTGGTAGCTTAGTAGACATTAACTTTCCTTTGTGAACCTTGGGAGCTCAGTAGACTCTGTCTGATGACTGATATGACATTTGTACAACATCAAGGACAATACACAATTAACAATTGTATCCAACAATATCCCTCTTTGGCATTGATGGCAACACAACATGTCATAGTAGAATGAAATTTGAAAACAAGTCTTTTCTGTCAAGACAACTTTCTTTATTAGATAGCAAACTCTCCCTCTTTTAGTAATCTCCTTCTGTGAAGGAATTCCATAGAAAACTCTTCATCTCAAACAAATTTTAGTAAGATATGATAGTAAAACTCTCCCTCTTTGACAACACATGCCAAAGACAACACAACTCAAATGAATTTTAATGTACCTTGAGTACTGATTCATATGCAATATGTCCTAATTATGCTGCATCAACTGATAGATCTTTTACTTGATATGTGTTGATGCATCACTAAAACTTCATTTTAGTGAACTTCAGATAGGAGAGTGACCCCTAACTTACCTCTTAGATACAAGAATGCATCCTTAGGTAATGGCTTTGTGAATATGTCAGCAATTTGTTCCTTTGTATGAACATATTCCAATCTGATCTCCTTGTCTTGCACCAATTCTCTGACAAAATGATATTTTATTGCAATGTGCTTGGTTTTGGAATGCATCACCGGATTCTTAGATATGTTGATTGCACTTGTATTATCATAGAACATAACAACTAGTTCTTTGATTTCTACCTTCATGCCTCCCAACAATTGTTTAAACCAAACAATATTAGAATAGTTTACTACTGAAGCAATATACTCTACCTCTACTATAGATTGGGATGTACAATTTTGCTTTTTGCTTGTCCAAGAAACCAACCTCTTTCCAAGAAAGAATGCTCCTCCACTTGTACTTTTTCTGTCATCAAGGTTTCCTGCCCAATTAGCATCAGTAAACACTTTCAAATCCAAATTTGTACCATAAACCATAATCTTCAGTTCCTTTCAAATATCTCATTATTCTTTTGATTGCCATCATGTGATTTTCTCTTCGTTTTTCTAAAAATCTTGCTACAATACCAACTACAAGGGCAATATCTGGCCTAGTATGAACTACATACTACAACTTTCCAATCATAAATCTATATAATGTTTGATCTACTTCTTTTGATTCATCTTCCTTGGTAAGTTTTAATCCAGTACACATAGGAGTCCCAATTGGTTTACAATCTTCCATACCAAACTTTTTCAATATCTCTTTGATGTAATTTGATTGAGTGATGTAGATACCATTTTTATTTTGCTAAATTTGAAAACCGACAAAGAATTTGATTTCACCAAACATAGACATTTCAAATTCCTTGTTCATTTGCTCTAAAAATTCTTTGCATAGATCATCATTCCCTATGAAAATAGTATCATCTACAAATATTTCTGCCAAAACAATCCTATTATCTAGTCCTTCCTTTATATACAAGCTGTTGTTATCATTAGTTTTTTGAAAACCAATCTGAATAAGATAGCTATGCAATCTTTCATACCATGCTCTAGGCACTTGTTTCAGACCATACAATGCCTTGTGTAATTTGCAGACCATGTTCTTCTTATCTGGATCAACAAAACCTTCAGGTTGTTCAATGTAAACCTCTTCATCTAGTATACCATTGAGGAATGTTGACTTGACATCCATCTGATAAACTTTGAATCCTTTGTGTGTAGCATATGCTAGTAAGGTTCTGACTCCTTCCAATCTTGAAACAGGAGCAAAATTTTCTCCATAGTCTATTCCTTCTTCTTGAGCATAACATTTGCATACTAGTCTTGCTTTGTTTCTTTATACCTTACCATCTTCATCCAACTTGTTTCTGAATACCCACTTAGTTCCAATCACATTTTTATCTTTAGGCCTAGGTACAAGAGTCCATGTATTGTTTTTCTCTATATGTTCTATCTCTTCATTCATAGCCTCAATCCAACTATTATTTCCCAATGCATCATTAATATTTCTAGGTTCAAAATCAGCAAGTAAACAAGTACCTTTCACCTTGCTTCTTGTCATGGTTCCTTCAAATTTGTCTCCAATGATCTGATCTATTGAATGATGTCTCCTAACATATTTTTCTAATATAGGTTCCTTTCCTTTTGAGAGAATTTCATTGTTATCCTCTTGTACTTTAATTTCAGGTTCTGGCTGTTCTGGCTTGATAGATATTGGCTCGGGTCCTTCAAACTCGGTAGACACTTGCTCAATAGTATTTGAATGTAACTTGGGTTGCTGTAGCTCGATTTGAACTACCTGTAACTCGATTATTGATGACTCGAGAGTAGAAGATTCTTGATTGACGGGTACTATATCAGGTTTAGTGAAAACAAACCTTCTATAATCTTCTAGTTCCTTTTTGCTTTCTTCTTCAGTCCTTTCTACAAACTCATCAACTTTCACATGTGCACTTTCTATGACTTTGTGAGTAGACAAGTTCAAACATCTATATGCTTTACTTTTGCAAGAGTATCCCAAAAATATTCCTTCATCACCTTTTACATCAAATTTTTCTTTTCTAGATTCTTTCAAAATGTAACATTTACTTCCAAATACTTTTAGATAACTTACATTAGGTTGATAGCCATACCATAGCTCATAGGGAGTTTTAAATGAGTCCTTTTTAAGCTGTACTCAGTTCAAGGTATGAACTGCAGTGTTGATAGCTTCCTTCCAGTATTTTATAGAAATGTTCTTTTCAATCATTAAGGTTCTTGCACAATCCATGATAGATCTATTCCTCCTTTCAGCTATTCCATTTTGTTCAGGAGTTCCAAGGGCTGATACCTGTCTTTTGATTCCTCTTTCAATGCAAAAATTATTGAACTCATGTGAAATGAATTCTCCTCCTCTATCTAACCTCAAGCATTTCAATCTTTTTCCTATTTCTTTTTCTACTCTGGCCAAATACCATTTGAATTTCTCAAATGCTTCTAATTTGTTCCTTAGATACATGAGAGTCATCATTCTTGAGTAATCATCAACAAAAAGAATAAAGAACTTTTCTCCAGTATAGCTTTCAATTCCAAATTAGTATTCACAATTTCTAATATATCTTCAGACAAATAGTTTTTACTTTTAAAACTAGTCTTTCCTATTTTACCAATCTGACAATTCTTGCATAAACTGACCTCAGGTTTCTTTATGTTAGGAATGCCTCTCACTTTCTTGAATTTTCTTATCTTTACCAAGTTATCAAAATTTACATGACACAACCTTTTATGCCATAACCAACTTTCTTCAACTTGAGCAATAAACCATGAACATTCACCAAGTTCAAGATACAATAAGTTACCTTTTGTTTGAGTGCTTGATCCAATCAGTTTTCCTTTGCCATCTAGCAGTCTTGCTTTTTCATGCATGAATTCTACTTTGAATCCATTATTGAGTAGTTGTGCCACACTCAACAAATTATGCTTTAGTCCTTCTACCCAATAGGCATTATCACATATAAGTTCTTTGGTTAGAGAGATTCTTCCTCTTCCTTTTATACAGCAAGGTTCATTGTTACCAAATCTTACACTGCCGTCATCATAGCCTTCAAAGTATTCAAACTTATTTTTATCACCAGTCATGTGATGAGAACAACCACTATCTATGATCCATGTATCATTTTTGCTCATATGAGAAATGAGTGTCATTTCTTCATCATTATCAGACTCATCTTTCACAGCAATGTAGACAATTTCATCTTCTTCTTCATCATTAGAATCATTAGAATTTTTAGCCATAAAATATGTTTTCATACCTTTATCCTTGAATGATTTGAAGTCTTTCTTTCCATTGTACTTGTAACGTTTCTTTTCATCTTTTTTCTGCTTGTTTGGGCACCTAGTAGCAATATGACCAACTTCTTCACATGAAAAATATATTAGAGGAACTTTACCTTTATATTTTCCTCTACCTATAGAATATTTCCTTGCTAGTAGAGCTTCAATCACCTCAAGATCACTGTCTGAACTTTGGTCTAATTCATCTTCACTTTCTGAATAAGATTCCTTTTTCTTTTTACTTTTCTCCTTGAGTGAAAGCTTGGCTTCAAATATCGACTCAATGTTTTTGGAAGCTGGAACATTGTTGTCAAAGTTGTCTAGTTCAAATGCAGTTAATCTTCAAACTATGGCCTCTAGATTTATCTTATGATTTGCTTCACATCTTCTTTCTTGAATTGCAGAAACTATGATTGGATAGATGGGAAGTAGAGTTCTAAGAACTTTACTTATAACTGTCTCTTCCTTGATATCTCTTCTAGATGCTTTGATCGCACTGACACATGCTTTGACTCTTTCAACATATTTTGCAATGTTTTCATCCTCTTTCATCCTCATCTGATCAAATTATCCTCTCAAACTTTCTGCTTTGGCTCTTCTTACATTATCATCTCCTCCATAGATTTCTTTTAGCTTTCCCCACATTTCAAAAGTAGATTTGCAGTCTTTGATGTCATCAAATTCTTCATAATTTAGAGTAGATGCTATATCTATCATCATAATATTGTGGGTCTTCTTTTCAGCAATATCATTGACAGATAGTGTACCAGTTGGTTTTGCATATTTTTCATCCAGGTATTTTAATTACGTATCTCCAATAGAAGCTAGATGAAGTCTCATCAACCCTTGCCATGCTGAGAAGTTGTCCCTGTTTAGTCTTGGAATTTCCCTCTTATAAGACATCTTGATCTTTGGTTTAGATCCTTGAAATCTTGTCCTACAAGCACCAAAAGCTCTGATACCAATTGTTGAAATATAGATGAAGTAATTAAGAGGGGAGGGGTGAATCAGTTACCACAAAATTAAATTCCAAAAATAAATCCCTTAGATGTCTTTACTTACTGCTGATACTTGGTAAACAGTGTAGGAATACTGTAACTCAGTAGATTAACTAATTACTAATTATCTAGCATTCATATTCATTAATATTCTTGCAAAGATTAAGATAAATGAACACAGGAGACACCAGATTTAACGTGGAAACCCAATATGGGAAAAACCACCAAGTAACTAGTCACCAATTTTCACTCTTCTGAAGTGAGCCCTGTTAGGAGCCAACCTTGTTAAAGGTTACAAAACACACTGTTAGGTGTGACCTTTTTAGAGGATTTAATCACCCTATTAGGAGTGGCTTGGTTAGAGGTCTTGAGAATAATTCAACTGAACTGTCACCTTGTTAGAGGATTTACAAAATGGTTGTTAAACCAACTCTGTTAAGAGATTCTAGATTCACTATTACAATGATTAGAAAGCAACAATGAGGTGACCTGAATGATATGCAACTTATCTTTTGCTAATTGCAGATCTCTTTTCTACTTTACTGAATCCTTACTGATCGAATACAACTTTGCAGCTCCTCCAGGATATCTAATCCTTCATCAAAATTTGTTCAATATTTTCTTATGTCATCCTCATCCATATATTCACTCTCACTCCATTTCACAACTTGAACATCTCTATATATACCTTTCAGATTATCAAGTCAGCTTAAATATAGGTTACAATAACAAAAAAATCATTACATCAGTCGGTCGTATGAAACAATTAAACTTAATATCAAAACAGTAAAATCCTTTGTTGGCCAACCCAGCTTGGTAACCACTACTCCAGAATGGTTTTCTAGTGTTAACCAAGTGAAGCTCGGTAAACTTTGCAAACCCTGCAAAAATCCTTTCGAGACCGAGTGAGCTCAGTTAGCACTAACCTTCCTTTGTTGACCATGTGAGCTCGATAGACATTAACTTTCCTTTGTGAACCTTGGGAGCTCGATAGACCTTAACTTTCCTTTGTTAACCTTGGGAGCTCGGTAGACATTAACTTTCCTTTGCTAACCTTGGGAGCTCGGTAGACATTAACTTTCCTTTGTTAACCTTGGAAGCTCAGTAGACATTAACTTTCCTTTGTTAACCTTGGAAGCTCGGTAGACATTAACTTTCCTTTGTTAACCTTGGGAGCTCAGTAGACATTAACTTTCTTTTGTGAACCATGGGAGCTCGGTAAACTCTGTCTAATGACTGATATGACATTTGTGCAACATCGAGGACAATACACAATTAACAATTGTATCCAATAGTACTATATGACAATTGGAGGGTTAAATCAAGAGTTGATTCTCGATCAGTTCAACATAAGGAAGGTGTCCCAATAGAAACTTGGGATTGGTGAAGCCATTGATGAAGAGTTATAGTTATTGGCTTGCAATTGGGCTAGTGTCCCTAAAACAAAAAGGTGCAAGATCTTGATTGGAGAAGTACTCACCTTGAAGGAGTTCACAAATGACCCTATCACTTTGGATAGGCCACAAAAATGATATCCTAAGGGAATAAGATATTAGGAAGGCCACAAGTTTATTTTGGTAGATTAGGAAGAAGAGAGTGCTTAAACCTCACTTCTTGCTCAACATCTCTACATTAGTGAGGGGGAGATAAAGAGGATAGATGGCTACATAGATATAGAAAAAAATAGATATGGAAAAAAAAGAAATATAAAGAGGGGGGGAATAAGAGAGAGTGAGATACAAGGGTAGAGAGATATGAAAAAAAATTATATATAGAGATAGAGATAGAGAAGTAGGGAAATATAATTATAAAGGGAGAAGGAGAGAGGGGGAGAAGGAAAGATGCATAGAGATAGAGGGAAACAAGAAGATTAAAGGAAATAAAAAGATAGTGATAAATGAATAGAGATATAAGAAGAGGATGAATGTGAGATAAAATAGAGATAGTTAGGGAGACATAGAGAGACATCTAGATGGTGATATAGATTCATAGAGATCATCATATTAATTCTTAATTTTCTCTAATTCAAAAAATATTGAAGATATCATGTTAGAACTCTCTTATTGATTTTGTATCAACTTCATACTTAATTTGTATTCTTTAGGTCATCCTTTTTAAGTGTATGTGCATACATTAATGATTATTAGCAATTGTAAAACTTGATCTTCTTCTTATGTAACAATATTTAAGATTAACCTGAATAATTAAATTTACAAATTTTTTACATAGAAAGAATCATTTATAACCATTGTATTGTACTAAAATGAATCTAATCTACACACTAATCTAGGACACTTGCATGGTTGATTATTTTTTGTATGAATACAATGTTGGTGTAGTTGAAGAATTTGACCTTGAATAACACAAGATAACACAACTCTTGTGATCTAGTGATCCCTCCCAAGGTATTTTCCATACCACTAATCCTGACGAAAAACTTAAGACATAAAATATATGGGTGAAATAGAGGCTAGGAGCATAGTTATAATATCACTTAGTGCAATGGGTTAATACTATAAAGGGTAGGATTGGTGCAATGTTGATTTGTAGGTAATACCATTATAGATCTTGCATTGTTACTATGCTTATTGGGGCTTGTATTATATTATTAGTTTTTTTATCTAATGCACAATGTATTTTGAATTTGGTTGCTTCGATTTGGAATAAACAGGTGTTGATCAATAAGTAAAATTGACAAATGAGTGTCAACACACTTAACCATCTTCACTATACATGCCGAGTATACAATGGAAGCCGAGCCAAAACTCTAACACATGTCGAGTTATAGATAGTGCCAAGTGATTTAGGAATTAGTAGAAGCTAAGCAATGCAAAAAACTAATAGGTGCTGAGTAACACAAGAATTCTGTAGGTGCCAAGTGACACAGCAATTCTATAGGAGCCGAGCAATACAGGAAAGCTTCAGGTGCTAAGTAAAGTAGAAACACAGTGGATGTCGAGCAATCCAGAATAGATGGTGTCAAGCATCAGTATTACGTCATGTGTCAAGCAACGCAAGATTAGCATAAAAGTTTGTGCAATCGCAAGCCAAGATGTAAAATGGTTATGCATGACTCATTACTTAATAAGGAGATAAGATCAAATCCTCACAACCACCTATGCAATCTACATGTAGCCAATCAAAAAATTGGAGATTACATGCAGCCAATCAGAAAATTGGAGACTGCATGCAGCCAATAGGTGAATTTCAAGGATTTGAGTGGGAACACTTGAATTAAGGATGCATAACAAACCACTAATCTTTATAAGGGAGTCTTGATGCCATTGAACAATAGAGAGTAGCATGGAAAGTAGAAGGAAAATCAGAGCCTATTATTAAGGCCATTGTAGAACATTGGTGTCAAAGATTTAGTGGAAAGGACGGCATTTACACATCTAGTTGATCAGAATAGTACAAAGAACACAATTAGCAAATCAGATTTAGAAGAGATCAATGATAGAAGAGTAGATCAGGTGCCTGAGATCAGCATCAAAGATTGGATTAGATTAAGTGTATTATTCTAATACTCTCTCATAATTGTATTAGGAATTTGGAAATCCTATTGAGTTAGGTGGGTTTAATAGCTCTATGTAGATCCTTTAATAGGGTGGCATTCTAAGTTGAATGTTCACACACTCCTAATAGGGTGTAGAAATCCTTTAACAGGGTCACATTTAACAGTGTGTTGTAGCCTTTAATAGAGTAGGCCTTTAACAGGGCAAACCATTAGAAGTGGTTGAAATCAATTGCTACAATAATTTTGTGGGTATCATCCCCACCCCAATTTTACCTTCTTATTCCTGGAGGGTTTCTAGGTCACCAAAATCTCAAGTGTTATGTGGTGATGCATGTTTGCTTCTAATAATTGTTTAATGTTTATATGCATGCATGTTAATTTTAGTTATATGTTATTAAGGATTTTAAACAAGTCAAAAGGCTAGTACTTCTGATTCACCCCCCCTCTTAGAAGCACTCTTCCCATTAAGGCATTCCAAAAATTGGTATCAGAGCCAAATTCTCTTAAGAAGAAGCTTAACAGCTTGGAGGAAAAGATCTAAAGATGGAAGTCTTCAAACTTGGGAAGATCATTGAGAACCAAGTGATAGATGTGCATCTCACTCTACACAAGGTAGAGGAAGCTAGAGAGGAATTAAGAAAATCCTTAAAAAGAAGAAGGAAATAGCTGTAGCTGAAAATGATATTCACTACAAGGAGATTGACACCACACAAGTATTTTCCAAAGGAGATTCCAAAGAATTTGATGTAGCAATAGCAGAACTAATGCAGAAAAATAGAGTTCAAGCATAAGAGATAAGAACTCTTAAGATGGAGCATGAATTATAGGCCATGATGCTATGTGAAATCACTGAGCAAAAGAAAAGAGCATTTGAGGATAGAGTCATGATGGAAGATGACAAAAGAAATCTTGCAAATAGACTTGAAGAAAAATGTACTGAATAAACAAGGATCTCAAACATGCAGATGGATACACTTGGCCAATTGATGAATCTTCATCATGAACTCAATATGAAAGATATTGAGATCTCTACTTTGAGGATGCAGAATGAACAACTATAGAATTGAAGAGAGAAAAAGAAACAACAGAGAATCTCAATGAGTCAAGTGAAGCTATCAAGTACTTTGAACAATTGTTGAAATCCCCAAGATCAGCCCATGATACATCATGACTTGGATACACCAGCACTGAAGTTGGTGAATCATCAAAGAGTGATGAGCAAAGAAGTGACAAAGGTAAGGATACTAAACCCACTTGTCATTACTGTAATAAAAAAGGGGCATACTGCTAATTTTTGCAAGAGTAGAAGGATCAATCAACCAAACACACCCAAAAGCAAGGGTTACTATCACAAGTGCAACATGCAAGGTCATATGACACAAGACTGCAAGTCTAAAGTCACAAGGACACAAAGATTTGATGGACATTGCCACAATTGCAAGAAGTATGTACATAGAGCCTTTGAGTGTAGATCAAAGCCTATGTGGACACCAAATCAGCATGTAAGGAGGGACAACTATGTACACCATTACAATTGGGACTACAATACAAGGCAAAGATATCACTATTGTCAAGAGTATGGACATATACCCCAGAACTACATAAGAAAACACTTTAAAGGGAACTATAAAAGATGGTTGAACCAAACTACTTGTTTCAATTGCTTGAAAACTGGACATGTCAGTAAGAATTGTCCAACAAAGGCCAAAGCACCCAAGACTAAAGTAAATAAGGGAAAATAAAAAGTTAAGGAGGCATACATCAGAATAGACATAAAGAAGACATGGCAGAAAAAAGATGGACCAAGTACTTCCAATGGAAGGGTCACTTCACCCAAGAGGTCAAGTGATCATATCTCATCCAACTAATCACAAAATGAGCTTATGGGGCTGATACATATAAGGAAGTATCATACATTAGCCCTAAACAAAGAACAAGAACTACAAAGTATAAATATGCATGAGTTAAGATGCCAAGTGAAAATTTGAATGATGATGCCAAGTTGTCTTTGGTTGCTGAATGAAACTGCTTTGGAAGCTAAGTTAAAAAGTCAAGTGGAAGCTGAGCAAAGCCTGTAAGTGGTTGCCGAGTTATTAACAAAGTGTTAGTAGATGCCGAGTGAGAATAGCTGCCGAGTAAAATGGAATGAATGTCGAGTTGAAAATATTTGGAAGCTGAGTGATAGGTGAAGGTACAAGAATGCATTAAATGCAAAGTTTTTGAGTCTCTTAAAGGTGAAAATCGGTTCATTTTGAGCCATTCAAATGAAGAGTGATTACCAGGAGCACGATTGAGCAATTTTCAAGTATTCAACCAGAAATTTGCAGTGATTCAGCATCTACCCAAGTGATTCAAGCATTTAACCAGGTATTTCCTTCCAGTGTCGAGTTGTACAGTTTGTGAAGTTTACTTTAAACATCAAACCCTAGTTTGGTTTAAAATGGCATCTGGTTCAAAGTTCACCAAAGGGAAGGAAAGCCATGAGATTTAGTTGGTTAGTAATGAGGTTAAACAACCTAAGTTTAGGCCCATACCAGAGGTAGCATACAAAAACAATCCTGCAGGTGCATTGTCTATGATTCAAAAAATAGTCGTTATGGTTCAAGATGTGCTTAAGTGTTACAACTGCAAGATTGGAGCCATAGGAGACCTAGAAAACTCCAATTCCTATGATAAACTCTATGATAATGGTATATTAAAAGATGAGTTTTCAATTATAGAAAAGAAGGGTTTAACCAAAGCCCTAGTTTTTCCAATCATATTCAAAATTGAGTGGATACGTATAGTACTTAGCAAAATCCATGATGGATCATTCTGGTTAGAGTAAGGACCAGTTAAAATTACTAAGAAGATGGTTCATAGGGTCACAAGTTTTCCAACCCTAGATTGGCCAAAGACATTGAGAAGTGATAAGAAGGAAACAATAGAGAAAAACATAGGAGAAAAGTGGAACAATAGAGGCATGACCATGGACACCATAACTAATCCCCTTCTAGACTTTTCTATAAGGATCATATAACATAAGTTTTATCAATCCAGTAGGTTAAATAGTGTACCCTACATAGCAGTGGATGTGGCATATAAGCTTGTAAAGAAAGACCACACCTATGACCTTGCAGAGCTCATGTTGCAGCAGATAAATGAAAATCTTGGAGTAATTAGAAAGTCTAAGGGAGCACAATGCAAATTTGGGTCAGCATTGGTATGCATGTTCTTTTATGTGATGAAAAAATTTCCTTCATTTGGAAAAGTCAACTGGAGTCAGAATAAAACAATTGTTGATCAAATAAATGATTTTATTGCACAAATGGGAGATAGCTTTGATGATCAAATGACTATCTATTTTGATGATTTCAAGAATGCAATGAAGAAAAATATAGGATAGCAGTCTCATTAGTGAATCAACATGAGAATGACATATGCTTTCTTGTTGACATTGATTATACTTACATCCAAGCAGTCCTTCCAAGAGTAAGATGGTTTAGACCATTGGGATATGAGCTTGATGTTGATCAAGCTTCTGCAGCTAACTTACAGAGGAAATGGACAAAACTACCAAGGCATTTGGAACTTATGACACTATCAGATCAAGAGTTGTTACAGAACTCAAGACAGCCATAGCAGTCAAGAAAAAGGACAAACTAGTAAAGAAAATAAAGAAGAAATTTGGTGTTGAAGAAACAAGTGCAACAGGAGAAGTAGAAGAAATTAGTGAAGATGAAGAAGAAGGTGATAATGAGAAAGATGAAGATGAGCTAGAACAAGGGCCACTTGAATTGACACAAAGCCAAGGTAAAGACAAAGATGAGGATGCCAAGGAAGAAGAAGCCAAGGAAGCACCCATCAAAGGCAAGGCTATCAAAAGGAAGGCAAAGACACCTCCTGCTTCTCAACCTACATCAAAGAAAGTTGCCATGCAAACACCCATGAAGCCAACAACCAGGGCTACAACAAGGGCCCCCACACAAAAAACCAAAGAGGAAGCTATCACAAAGAAGAAAGCAACCAAGAAGGCACAGGAAGAGCCAAGAAAAAGGAAAATATATGTAGCTCAACCTGATACTGACGAGGAAGATCAATTTGAAAAGGTAAGTCATTCTCCTAAGTCTTCAATTGATACATTATGTGAAAAGATTAGGAATGGAGACTTAAATGACATGGAAAAGATTGATTTCAATAAGTTCACTAAAGAGGAACAAAATAGAATAGAAGAATCAGCCTATGCAATGATGGCATAGTTCAAGTATACACCTCTTGAACTAGATGGACAATTGCCAAAGGAATTGTCTAAAATTGTAGAGGATAGATGGTATTTTTGTTTGAAAATGGAGAAGGAGATGAGAGAATCAACCCTAGCAAGAATATTGTCTGATTTGATAAGGGAACAGATGACTAAAGTAGTCAAAAGGCATAATAAGAGGTTTACACCTAAGTATAGGGCATTTTCCATACTTCAAAATAAAATAGAAGTTGTACAGAGAACCACAAGATCGTGAAAGAATTTATATAAGAAAACTAAAGATGTCTTTGAAGATGAATACAAAGAAGAAGCTACTGCTAAGCCAGAAGAGAGAAGAGAAGACAAAAGTATAGAAAATGGTTGAAGAAGAGGAAAACAAGGAAGAAAAAGAGGAGGAAGGAAAAGATGAAGACAGGGGTACTAATGGGCAGCAAGACCAAAGTGTGCAAGACACACAACTACCACCTCCTAGTCCTCCTCACTCTACTACCACACCTGTAGAAATCATAAAGAGTAAGGATGTTTTTGACACCGCAAGTCAAGACATCAACCCATTAATTGCAAAGGATCTCACTAAGATCCTTAACCAAACAAATCTTCAAGCACAATTGTGTATAAGTCCCATATTGGTCAGTGTAGATCAGCTCCAAAAGTCAATAGATAAACTCAAAGAAGCCAAGGTGTCACCACAAGAACCACCTCAAATCACTCAAATTAGTGGACTTTCATCACCACCAAGAATAGCCATGCAAGCTCATCAGGAGCTGAGTGCAACAGTAGAAGAATTCATAGGTAAATCAATATAGATAACAAGTACACCCCCAACAACAGTGGCACAAGAAGAGGATAAGGAAGAAACACAAGATAAGGAGGAGTGAGCAATACAAACTTTGGTTGAATTGCCAAAAATAGGAACTCCTACCAAACCCGTTTAGAAGTCGAGTACTAACATGTTAACCTTACAAGTCAGCACACCAAGCTCAAGTTCTACTAGGGTAGCTAGGACCATTCATTATGGTATTCTTGAGCTTGATGAAGAAATTCAAATACCTTATTATGATTCAAGCACTTTAACTAAGGAAAAGATGAATGAGATACAAAGTGCATTGGACAAGAGAAGGAGGCAAGAGGCATTGAGGAAAGAGTTCAAATACAAGTAGGCAATGAATGAGATCAAAGATATATTCATGGATGCCTTCAGCCTACAACCTCCAGATTCAAGCAGGCTAATCCTTGAGCAACTATCTGATATAGTTGACCAAGTAAATAATGAAGACCATGATACAAATGTAAAACTCATGGAATGGTCAAAAAAGAAGTTTCTAAGCAAGGTCAACCAAAAGATAGCTAATGGAATTATTTTGGGATAGGTTGACCTAGCCAAGAAATTGGATAAGGTAAAGATTATACTAGCGAACATCTTTTCCCTTTACAGCAAATTGTGTGATTTTTTTAGGTTCACACAAGAAATAAATTCTAAAATTTTGAACCTTGAGAGCAAACTAAAGCTCTCCAGTATGCAACTACCCTCAGATCCTGCACACAGTGAGAAGCATTTTACTCAAATGCTTCACACTCAGAGGTAATTAGCTGCATTATCAGCAAAAAAGGCCACTATTAAAGAAAAACTTATGCAAATTCAAGCCTCAATTACTCCTCATTTGGAAGTCTTACACAAGGAGAAAATGTAAGCTAAAATAGTCCTCAAGAAGGATCCAAATATTTCTACGCATGAAGGACTTGTTGATCTAGCAGAAGAGCTTGCAATCCAACACAAGTCATTGGATATTGCATTAAATAACTAGGATGCAGCTCTCAAAATACTCCTTGAGGTAAACAAGACATTTTTGGCCAAGCATGGCATTACTATTTAGAAACCCTCTGACATCAATGTCAAAAAGGGGGAGATAATGAAGGAGAAAATATTCTAAGGGGGAGATATATTAAAGGAGGAGAAATGCATATAGCAAGAAGATAAGGATATAAAAAGTTCAGAAATAGGTCAAAGAACAAAGTAGATCAGGCACATTGGCACAATTTAAATGACATGATAAGGCATAAACAACTTAGGGGGAGTCTTAAGCTATATTGATTTTTTACAATATTTTTAAAATAAAAAATTTGTATGTAAGTTAAGCAAGTGAAGAATGTACACATAAGGACTAGATCATGAATGATCAATTAAGTGTTTTTGACACTCGTGTCAAAGGAGGAGATTGTTGATCAATAAGTAAAATTGACAAATGAGTGTCAACACACTTAACCATCTTTACTATACATGTCGAGTATACAATGGAAGCCGAGCCAAAACTCTAACACATGCTGAGTTACAAATAGTGCCGAGTGATTCAGGAATCAGTAGAAGCCGAGCAATGCAAAAACTAACAGGTGCCGAGTAACATAGGAATTCTATAGGTGCCAAGTGACACAATAATTCTATAAGAGCCGAGAAATCTAGGAAAGTTTCAAGTGCCGAGTAAAGTAGAAATATAGTGGATGCCAAGCAATCCAAAATAGATAGTGTCGAGCATTAGTATTACTTCATGTGTCGAGCAATGCAGGATTAGCATAAAATTTTGTGCAATCACAAGCCAAGATGTAAAACGGTTATGCATGACTCATTACTTAATAAGGAGATAAGATCAAATCCTCACAACCACCTATGCAATCTGCATGTAGCCAATAAAAAAATTGGAGACTGCACGTAGCTAATCAGAAAATTGGAAACTGCATGCAGCCAATAGGTGAATTTCAAGGATTTGAGTGGGAACACTTGAATCAAGGATGCATAATGAACCACTAATCTTTATAAGGGAATCCTGAAGCCATTGAACAATAGAGAGTGGCATGGAAAGAAGAAGGAAAAGCATAGCCTATTATTAAGGTCGTTGCAGAACATTGGTGTCAAAGATTTAGTGGAAAGGATGGCATTTACAAATCTAGTTGATCAGAATAGAACAAGGAACACAACCACCAAATCAGATCTAGAAGAGATCAGTGATAGAAGAGAAAATCAAGTACCTGAGATCAGCATCATAGATCGCATTAGATTAGGTGTATTATTCTAATACTCTCTCACAATTGTATTAGGAATTTGGAAATCCTATTGAGTTAGGTGGGTTTAACAACTCCATGTAAATCCTTTAATAGGGTGACATTCTAAGTTGAATGTTCTTATGTCCTCTAATAGGGTAGACTCCTAACAGGGTGTAGAAATCCTTTAACAGGGTCACATTTAATAGTGTGTTGTACCCTTTAACCACATAATATATTATGACTATTACGAGCCTTTGAGGTGGACTTACATCTAATTTAATGGTTTGCCCTGTTAATAAACACATACTATATTATGATAACCAATAATGTCATTTATGAACAAACATATCATATATTAACCAATAATGTCATAAGTCTAATAATGTCATACATCAAATAAATGGCATACATCAAATATAGAATGTCATATACATCAAATGTGTATCGAATATGTCCACTAATGCCTATATATATATGTGTGTGTGTGTGTGTGTCTGTGTGTGTGTTTCTGTGTGTGTGTGTGTGTGTGTGTGTGTGTGTGTGTGTGTGTGTGTGTGTGTGTGTGTGTGTGTGTGTGTACATTTCTAGATCAACTATATATTTTCCTTCCCACAAGGGAAAGGAAACAAATCTCTCAAGATCTTCTATCATCCTGTGGAGGGAGATGGTGGAGATAATGGGGTCCTCTTGACACACTCACTCGTCCTCTTGTTGAGGCTCTTCTCTAACTCAAGCTGATACAAACAAAGTAGATATGAATCAATATTTATTATACATTGAAATCAAATATATGTACACATAAAATTAATTATTTTCTTACTGCCATCAAATAGTCACTTTGTAAGTCCACCTCAAAGGCTCGTGGACAATTAGGTGTAATGAAACCCTACAACAATTCAATAAATATAATCACTTATAAATAACATTAGAAATTTTGACACTAACTATTATAAACAACAACTAAAACCAAGAAAATTATTTCATACCTCAGTCAATGGCTATGAGCTAGCCATAGCTGTAGCCACTCCATGATCGACAGACTGTTAGAGATGAGGAGTGTCCAACGTCATGAGCTGCATGTCATAAAATACACATTACATGTAACATGAAACAAGAAACAAATATAATCAAATGAATTAAATTAATATGAAACAAATGTACCTATACGTAGCTCGTATGATGTCTATGCTCTGAGTCCATAGTAAAGGTTGACAATCCTGTAGAGAATTGATGCACATGCATAATTTTTTTTTTCAATCCTTAATATGATTACTTAATAAATATATGTATTAATTTAAATGATTAAATCGATATATACCTCTGGACTCATGGACAGGACAAAAAATGGGGTCGAAGGATAGCTGTTATGCCCACCAACACTCTGACCCTAAATTTTGAACAATGTCAATAGATGTTAATTAATTAATCATTCACTATACATATGAAACGTGATAAAATTAGTAAATTATAATTGTAATTTACCTGTGTGTCAATGCCAAATGTCTCGTTCAGGAATTGATCAGTGACGAGCCCATCATCCACACCATCTCCAGCATGAGTGTGAAATGTGCATAAGGATCCGCATGAAGTGCACCTATGACCGTGATGTGTGGAAGGCTCCCCCTCAACTAATGGGCTCGTGCAATGGATGAGGGTCTATGTCAAATCAGTAATGGTCCCTAGAGCATTGGCCTCTACATGTTCCTTCACAACTGAAGGAATAGTCACATGTTCATGTTGTGGCTTGACCACAGGTGCCCTAACTGCATTAGGGTCATGATGTGCTCCTGGCCTCTCAAATGATGACCCCCCACCTCTACCCTAGGAGTCTAATATATCAAAATAATTGGGTATCTCCCCAAGGATAAACTCACAATACAATTTCTTCAAAAAATACATAGGGACCTCATGATTGTTGCAAGGAGGGGCATCAAAAACCATCCACCGCCTATCCCAAAAATTATTTCTAATAGCATCATGTATGCACCAATGGATGGGGAACCATTTAGTACCCTCTCTGACAGTATCTTTCTCACCAAGTTTTCTAAATAATGCACATATTCTACCTTTTGGTATTTCTTTTTTTTTTAACATCTTCATATGACAATTTATTTGCATAAAATCTTTTTTATTCATCCCTCTTAACCCACCAAATATCTAACTGACCACTAACTGAGGCTATCTGGGTCTTAATGGATTTAAGGGATGATGCCAATTGAGCCGTCATTGGATTGGTTTGTCCAGATTCTTTCAACCGACCAATGAGTCCTTCTAATTCAGCTTTGCCTCTTTCTATTTCATTTATTATATTTTCTTGTGTGCCAGGTGGAGGTCTTGCAATTGGTTCAGGTTGCAAAATTTGTTGTTCTTCTTGGGGAGGGTTTTGGTTTTGAGGTTCTTGTGGATTTTTCAGTTGATTATTGACATTTCCTGATAAAAAATCAATTGAAATCTAAATCAATAAACAAATCTAAATAAAAATTGTAAAAACCCTACAAAAAAATATAAAAAACCTACAAAACAATATGATAAATGTATCAAACAATGCAAAATAAAGTTTAGATCACATACGGCATGGGCGTGGGCATGCTTGTGATCTTGAATTTCGTTGGCGAGGAGGCATATCAGTAAGGCGGGTCGTGAAAAGTTTCATTTTGTCCAACTTGCATATGCACTGCTATTGGAAGAAGCTAAAAAACTAAGATAAAATAAATGGGTTGTGGGTATGCAGCCCATTTATATAATTCCACTTTTTTTAAAGTGCTTACACACTATAGCGCATACGCACTATTCAAAAAATGAAAAAAAAACAAAAGGCTATCAGCTTTTTGGCACTACAAATCATTGCATATACCCTACTTGTAAAGCAAGTGCTCTTCCATTGTGCTAGAACCATTTAAAGAATACATAATTATTATTTGTTTATTTTGATTGATATTACCATTGAGTTTTCTTCATATAATATTACCCCTAAATTTTGTGACTATTATCTTTAAAGCAAACATGACATAACAAATATCTATATGACAAGACTAGTCATGTATCCAACATTAAACAACTATTTTAAGTCATAAAAAGAAGTAGGTCAAAATCTATTTTGTTATGGAATGAGTTAGAGGAGGAAAATTCTTCAAAAAATATATCAAAGGAAAGCTAAAGGAGGATGTGGAAAGGAAGTACTTCCAAAAAATTATTAGTGTAGTAAAATTCTCTCATAGCAAGGGGGTTTATTGCAAAGGTTTTAAACTACAAAATTTTTAATTTTATTCTAGATGTGAGCATCAATATGAAAGTTATAGAGTTTGGATTAAAAGTAGTGACTCAACAACTCAGGAAAGATGGTCTATTGCACATTACTTTTGGTACTCTTACCACTAGTACAAAAACAACAATATGTGACTAAACTTAGCCATGTGACTAATAGTAGTTAATATCCAATCATTTATAATGATACTAAATTTACTTCAACTCATCTTTCATCTTCATTTAATACAATTATCAAACAACACATTATCTTGTCAGATACTAACTGATCAAGTGCTCTTTGTAATACCTGTTGGAAACTTACAATTGGAAAAATTATTGTTTTGTCATTAATGTCAAGTCTATGGATGAGACATATTGCTAGCTTAACTAAATTTCATATCTATTTGATTGATGAAGAGGATTTTGAGAAGTTACTCATAACTATAGCATCTAGAGGAAATGTTGAAGTTATGAAAATAAAGCTACAATAGACATTTGATTAGATAGACTTTGATAAAGCAAAGTACTTTTTTGCGTCAAAAAAGCTAAGCTAAGATAAGAAAAAGGTTAATAAGAAATGTCGATTAATTCTTGTGTCAACTAAGCTATAGGTAGTGCTAAGAGACCAAGCATTAGCATCAATTGAGCAAGTTTGATGATGCCAAGTCAAGAAATATTTATAGCGATTGAGTATTCAATGTTGACCAAGTATCACAATTTAAGTATTTTTGAATGAAAGTAAGAGAACAAAATTCAAAGAAATTGTAAGATAAAGTCAACTCAGTTGATTTCTTGCAAGATGTAAAATGTGTTGAAGATAAGATTGATGAGTTGGATTATTAAATTCAATGAGGTAATTAGGTAAAGATCTAATAGACAGATTGTAGATAATTTTATAGAGGATAATGAAGAAGATGAACATATACATTGAATCTAATTGAATCTAATCATAACCCCTAAGATTTATGGTGGATGTAGAAAACAGTAAAGCACGAATTGATAATTTAAAGAGATATAGAACTGATCATTTAGGGTCGTGTCTAGTCAAGCTCATCTGAGCCCAGCCTATGTGTGTATTAGCGAGTTTGTATGTGAAGAAAGGCATATATAGCAAGGTTGATTAGAAACACACAAGTGTGTGAATGTGAAGCTAAAGGAGAAAGCTTGCAGATATGATTATGTCATTGATAAGTGAATTGGAGAAGAAAGCTTAAGTGTTGATGAGAAGAGTGGAATGATTTCTTGAAGGGTAACCAAGTAGATCAAGATCAAAGATGATAGTGAGAGGTTTATTAGTGAACCAACATAAGGACTAAATAGAGATCTAAACTAACAAAAGTGAGTTGTAATCCCACAGATCAAACCTAATGTTTACTTTCTTATAATTGTAAATAGTTTGTATCGAAATCTTTTTAATAGATGTTGACCTAACTGTCATTTGAATACTTAATAGTCTATGTAAATTCTTTAACTAGGTGACATTCTAAATGGAATGATCAAAGTCCTCTTAAAAGGCCACTCTTAATAGGTTTATTAAATCCTCTAACCAAGTCACATTTATTTAATAATGTGTATTGTAACCTCCAATATGGTTGGATCCTAACAGAGCTCACTTCAAAAGAGTGAAAAAGAGTGACATGTTGCTGGTGGTTTTTCACAAATTGGGTTTCTATGTAAAATCCTTGTGTGAGACTATGATAATTTTTTTATGAATGTTTACATTTGATAATGTTTCCACTATGCAATGCAACTTATGTTTATGGCAGTTTTATAGTAGAGATAGAGGAACAACGAGATATGTAGAATAGTGAAGTGTTTAATGTTTAATTGTTCAAGTAGTACATATAGGCCTTGAGTAACTGATTCACCCCCTCTCTCACTTATTCTAAACATTTCTAACAATTCTATCAATATTCTCTTCTAAAATTGAACTCATCTTTCTTCTTCATTTCATACAATGATCAAACAACACATTATCTTGTCAAATACTAATTAAGGAAGAGCCCTTTGTAGTTCCATCATACTTACTCCTCTTTGATCAACAACTTTACTAGTTCATCTTGTTACCTCTCTTTTCAAATCCTCTTCATCAATCAACTAATATGAAGCTCTACACTATTAGAAATATTTAGCCAATAAGGTTTGACATCTTTGACAACATAAAAAATTATTCCAATTGTAGTTTCCAACAATCTCCCTCTTTGGCATTGATGACAACACCTTTAGTTGCCATGAAATGACAAAAAAATCTTTTTATTTTTACTATTAACTCACTTTGTGTTTTTTATTTCATTTTGATTCTCATCCATGCAATCTCAAATATGATCCATATGCTCCCTCTTTTATTTTTTACACTTCTATTTGTGATACCAACTATATTAGCTCTCTCTTTGATATTGGATGGTAACTTGACATTCATTTTCTCCCTCTTTGACAACAATGCCAAAGATTTCATTCTTTGTGTGCATTTTCCTCTTTATCACTTTATGTATGGACTGATCTTTGAATTATTACTATCCTCAACTATATCACCATGTGTCTTCTTACATATTCATCAACTCATACTACTGTCCTTATTTTCGTAGCTTTAGGAAACTCCTAAAGTGTGACCTCTTGCATCATTTTGTAATTTATTCTTATCATAACAATTAATACAATGTTGCATCTCGTCTTAGTTTTCTTCAGATAGGGGAATGGCCACTAACTTACCTCTTAGATACACAAATGAATCCTTAGGTAGTTTCTTAGAGAATATATCAGCTATCTACTCCTTAGTATTTGCATATTCTAGTCTTACTTCTTTATCTTGCACTAACTCCCATAAGTAATGATACATTATTGCAATGTGCTTAGTCTTTGTGTGAAATGTGAGATTATTAGATATTTTTATAGCACTCACGTTATCTAAATATATCACCATGGGTTCCATAATTTCTTCCTTCATACCTTCCAACAATTGCTTGATCCACAATATGTTTGAACTATTAATTGTAGGTACAACATATTCAACTTTTGTTATGCATTGTGTTCATACAATTTTTCTTCTTACTTGTCCATGAAATAAATCTCATGACTAGAAAGAAAGCACCTCCACTTGTACTTTTTATATCATCAATATTTCTATCCCAATCAATATCTGTATATACTTTCAGCTCAAACTTGTCATTCTTCTTAAGCTATAAACTATAGTCTTATGTTCCTTTTAGATATGTCAATATCTTTTTCACAACCATCATATGATTCTCATTAGGATTAGTATAAAATATTACAACAATTCCAATAGCTAATGCAATGTCAAGTCTTTTGTAAAGAACATATTGCAATTTTCCAATCATTGACCTATACAATGTCTGACTTACTTCAGAAAAATCATCATTTTTTTAAATTTTATGTCCATTAAGAATATGTGTTCCAAGTGGCCTTGAATCTTACATTCTAAATTATTTCATTATCTCCTTGATATAATTTGATTGTGTAATGTATAATCCTCCTTTCAATTTATAGACTTCCAAATCAACAAATAATTTTATCTCTCCAAGCATTGAAATTGAAAATTCTTTCTTCCTCTCATTATAAAATGATTTTCACAATAAATCATGTCCTCCAAAATGATATCATCAACAAATATTTCATCTAACAATATCGTATTCTTAGATTCACTCTTCAAATAAAGGTTGATATTAACATTAGTTCTTGCAAAACCAATTTTCACCAAATATGCATGTAACCTTTCATACCATGTTCTAGGAGCTTGTTTCAAACTATACAATACTTTGCAAAACTTACATACCATGTTCTTCTTGCTAGGTTCAAAAAATCGTTTTGGTTGTTTAATGTAGACTTCTCTTCCAAGATTTCATTCAAAAATTCAGATTTAACATCCATTTGATATACCTTGAAACCTGTGTAAGAAGCATATGCAAATAATGTTCTTACTCCTTTCAACCTTGAATTTGGGGAAAATGTCTCTCCATGGTCAATTCCTTCCTCTTGTGCATATCCCTTACAAACCCATATTTATTTGTTCCTTGTGATTTTTCCTTTCACATTCAACTTGTTTATGAATACCCACTTGGTTCCAATCACATTCTTATCCTTTGGCTTTGGTACCAATTTCCATGTTTTGTTCTTCTCAATTTGATGAATCTCCTAATTCATTTCTCTAATCCAATATTCATTCTCCAATGCATCTTTAACTATTCTTAATTCAAATGCACATCATAAACATGTGTCATTCTTCAACTTATTTATTTTCATGACTCCTAAATATTTGTCTCCAATCATTTGATCTAGTGTATGGTGTCTTCTCACGTATTTTTCTAAGCCACATTCAGATCTTCTTTCTACTTGTTGTAATTTACTTGATCTAGCTTGCTACTCTTTTCTAGGTCTTTCCTACTGTAATGTGACTTCTTCTATCTGGTATTTGATCTCCTTCTTCTATGACTCAGTTGCTATAGCATAATTCTTGATAGCCTACTGACACTCGAAAGAGATTCTTTGTTGAGACTCAATAGTGCTAGTCTATTAATGTTTGGCAGTCTCATTCTCTTGTTTAGGTAAGGTACTTGGATCTCCTTCACACTCTCTCTCTCTCACACACACACACACACACACACACACACACACACATAAATATACATATACATATATATTTTGAAAATAATTATTTAATTGTATGTTGTCTTTGATGTTACACAAAATGTCAAGGCTTTACCGAGCAGTTAGTATTGATCGAGCTCATTTGCTTAATGAAGTAGAGTCGGTATTGACCAAGTTTAGTTGGTTAACAAAGGAAATTTAACATGAAGTTAGTATTGACCGAGTTGGGTCAGTTAACATTGGAACTCCTACTCTAACCAAGTTGGGTCGGTTAACAAAGAGATCCTCTATGTTGACCAAGTATTCAATTCTATATTAACCAATTGTCAAAATGTTTAGACTAATAAATTTATTGGTTAATACAAGCTAACTTAAGGGATGAAAATTATTTTATTAAAAGAGTATTCAAGCCAACTTGATAAGGTGAATCATATATATGAAAGTTCAAGTTAAGGATTGAAATGTGGAATTGAATAAGATGATTTAAGGAAGTGAATTTGAAGGATATTTGTAAAGAGAAGAGTATCCAAGTCAACCAAGCTATAAAGAAAATTTTAAACAAGGGGAATCAAGTAATCAAGCCAACACTAAGATTTGAATCAGCAAAGTCAGTTGCATCAACAATCAGGTCAGGTCATTGTTACTCTCTAATAATTGTAGCAATGAATAAAATCTCCTAATAGAGCTAGCCTAACAACTATTCAACAAATCCTCTAACAAGGTGACATTTCTAGATTGAAGTGTCTGAAGACCTCTAACAAGGTTGTTCCTAACAAGGTGAATTAAATCCTCTAATAGGTTCACCTCTAAAAGTGTGTTTTGTAGCCTTTAATAGGTTTGGCTCCTAATAGGGCTCACTTCAGAAGAGTGAAAAATAGTAACTAGTTGCCAATGGTGGTTTTCCCAAATTAGGCTTCCACATTAAATCTTGTTATCTCTTGTGTTCATGTTATTTCCTTTATTTTTATGCAACTAAGTTAATAAAGGATAATCAGATTAATATTTTAATATCTAATCATCTTTGTGCTAATCGAGTGACAGTAGTATATTCAATGTTTTATATTGTGTTGACATCTTAAAAGGAACTTGGATTTGTTTTTGAAGCAATTGATTCAACCCTCCCCTCTCAGTTACTCCTTGCCATTTCCAACTAGTGGGATCAGAGCTTTTGGTGCTTGCAAATAAGGTTTCAAGGACCTAACCTAAAGATCAAGATGTCTTACAAAAGAGTTGAACAAAGATAACTTCTAGGCATGGAAGGAACTCATGAAGCTACATTTGGAAACCATTGGAAATGCAGGCTTAAAATACCTAGAGAACAAGTATGTTGCATCTGTTGGACCTTTGTTTGTGGACCAAATTGTGGAAAAGAAGAAAATAATTTTTTAGGATATCATAGGTAGCCTATTAGAATAAAATATTATGGAGATCATCAAGCATGAGCTATAAATTACAAATCATAGTTGTGTCTAAAGGATGATGACAAAGAAACTGAATCAGCTCTAAGATCAAAGAATGCATATTTAAGATATAAAAAAATGTGAAAGTGAAATCTAAACTTGAATAATCAAAATTACAATGTGCATTACTTGAGAATTACAATGTGATTTTGAAGGGAGAACTTACACAATCTAAGAAACATATGGAGGTGTTGTATTCAAGTATTGAAATGCTTGATGAGAAGATTTTTGCATAGAGACATCATTATGTTAGACTAGTCTTGCATACTTTGGAGAATCATTGAAGAGATCTAATGTTGCTAAGGAACCAAATCTTGTGATCCAACAACCTAAACCATAATATGAAGATCAAAGTAAGGTTGAGTCAATTTAATCTAAAGATGTACCTAAACCAGCTAAACTGCCTAAATAAGTAAGAAGGAGATTTACTGGAAAGTGTTTTGCATGAACTAAATAAGGTCATAGAAATAAGGAATATATAGGTAGGTATACTAACCTTATTTTTGGTTATTGTTATACTTGTTATGATCTTGGAGATAAAGTTGGTGAATGTAGGAAACCTATATTTAACAATAATAATGGTAGAATGCTTAGAGGTACTAACCCTATAGATAATAGACCCATTTGAGGAACCAAGTTTGTAAAAAATAGTATCATGTACTATAAGTGCAACAACTTTTTACATATTGCTAGAGATTGCAAATTATAGATCAATTAGTTGGGACCTAAATATGGAAACAATGTGATAACATGTTATATTTGCAACGACTTGGGACATAGAGAAAGATTTTGTAGGATGAACAATGTAAGAATGCCAAATAACATGAGGAACAACATGAGCAACCCAAATTTTAGAAGGAATGATAATAACAATAAGAACTAGAAAGAAAATGTGAAAGAGCATGTATAAGATCTTAATGAGATAGTTATTAGAGCTAAGGATCTGGCAAGTTCATATGTTGTGATAGAAAAAAAGTCAAGTAAAACACCTAAGAACAAGATGAAGTCAGTGGTTATTGCAAACCAACCCTTGTCTATTTGATAAACTTATTTTAGAATTAACCAAATAAATCAGCATCAAAACATTAATCATATCCTTAGGCAAAGAGTTGAGACTTGTACAGTTAATGTGAGGCAGAAAAGGATGTAGCAAAACTATTGCTAAGTGTCCTTAAGTTTTTAATCTCATATGTAAGTGCACAAAGATAAATAAGTTCTTTGATTATCAGTAACAACTTTTTGATGTTTGTGTACTTGCGCAATTAATGCAGAAGTTGATTGGAAGTGATTTTAGATCAAAATCATATTTTCATTTACCATTTGATTATGTAAAGAGTTAAAGAGAAATTGAAGGAAACTTTAAGACTGGATTGAAGTGGTTTGAAATGAAGTTGAAGGTGATAATAGTGAGCCCTAATTATGAGTTAATCAAAGCCTACATGATGTGTGTCGAAATATCAAAAGTCAATTTGTGTGAGATTTTGAGAGTGGAGTTGACAGAGAACCTAGAGAGAATCAAGAAAGTCATTCTAAATGGACAATTTATGTTTCAAACTCTTATTACCTATATGTTTTTCTACTTGTTAAGAAGATTCCCTCTAATTCCACTTTTTGAATTGAACAATAATGATAAGTACACAATCAAGAAATTACATATTTGTAAAAAGGGAATACAATTGACAAAATTGAGAGTGGTACAAAACTAATTGTGAAAACATTTTAAACTAAGATGAAATTGACATTTAGAGTTCCACCATCAATTGGGAGAAAGTATAAGGAAGAATTTTTTTTTATGATTGACACATATTTTACCTATATTGAGGTACATCAACCAAGAATGTTATATGTAGATCCTCTTGGTTATGAGATAAATATGAAAGAGATTGAAGGATATGTGAAGGCTATTCTTAAGTGAAAGAAAGATAAATAATTTGATAGATTTGGGACATATGAAGAAAACATGTAGTCATTATCAAGAAAACCTTAAGAAGTCTATCAAAAGAAAGATAGATAACAAAATAAATAAATTTATGGATATAGTACAGATGACACTAAATGAGTTTTTTTGTAGTCAAAGAAACTAATTATGGAATTAAAATAGATTGGAAAAGAAAATATCCTTTATGTGCCATCATTGGAAGAAATAGGCCTTTCACCATTAGCATCATCATTAGTAGAAGGATTCATAGTTGTTGAACCATCAACAAAGGCACCATCCACTTCATATGCAATAATTGCACAAGTGCAACCACAAATTATCCCTCCTTCACTAGTTCATCATATCATAGAGGAAGAGGAAGAAGTAAGAACCATTGAAATCAAATCATCTAAAGGAACTAGGAAGTCTACAAGTTTGGCATAGGTTAAGAAATAACTAATTGAAAACACAAAGCACAGGAGAGTGAAGCATTTTCCATTGGACCTATCAAAGACCCAAGTCAATAATAGGAAAAAAGAGAAAGAAGATTCAAATTGTTGAATTAAAATCACAATATAAGGAATCAAACAAAGAGGATGTACAGGCAGAAAAGGAAGAGAAAGAAAAAGAAAAGGATAAAATAGAGGTACAAAGAAAATGAAGAAAATAATGGAAACCTAAGATTGAGAAGTTGAATTATATGATTATTGGCAATGGAAACTTTTCATAGTTGAATAAGTATTATGCCTTGCATGATAACTTTGAGAAATTTTAGTTAGAGAATGTAGTGATTGGACACATGATTTTGAAAAAGAATAATTTCACTAATATACAAGAAATTATTCCTAAGGACTTGTATGAAAGACTTGTAAGTAGGAAGAAGAGAGTGACACGAGAAGGACATAAGAGAAAGACTAGTTAGAAAACTTTTTGTAATAGAGGGTGAAGAACATTTTTAGAAGATATTGAAGAATCTTGAACCTCTTTTGAGGAACAAGAATAGGGCCATTTTGATCATTGGAGGAAACTATGATGAGGTAAATAGAGAAATAAAGGAGGAAATACAAAAAGTCATGAAATGATCTCATAATTCTCCTATGCTCAACACAGAGGAAAGTATGAAGTCAAGGGGAGCGGTCCCTATTCCTACCCCAAAACTAATAGAAATAGTAAAGTAGGAAGAAACAAAAGTAAGGAATGAAAAGACATAAGCAATACCTGCCACTAGAACCACACCAAAGGTAGATAGAACAATGAAAGAATCAAAGGGAACAACATAATAGACACCATGAATCACCATTTTCTTAAAGGCAATGACTATTCATAGTACTAATATTACAATTGATGTAGAAGAAGGTCCTTTCAAGGATTATGGATCTAGTGTTGACAATTTGCTAGGGTAAACCAGCTCTGATAAAGATGAAGTCACTAAGGTGGAAACATAAGAAGGGAAAAAGATAGAGGGAGAGAAGGAAGAGAAAGGAGAAGTGAAGAAAGATTAGGATCTAGCTACCCTTGTAAATAAGATGATGAAGATTGGTTAGAAATTATAAGTTATTTGGAAAGTGATTACACAAGAAACATCTTTATGTGTACCATAGTTGAAACATATTGAAACCAAGGTTGACAAAGTTGTTTATCAGCATGAGGATGGCATTTAATTTGTCACTCATGTTAGAGATGCAAAACAAGAGACAACAAGTTCTTCAAAGTCACCAATGGATACTTTGATGTAAAGTTTAATGAGTTCTACCCCATTGAAATCATAGGAAGATCCTAACTTATAAATGCTTAAGAAATTACCAATGTTAATGACCAACATAATAATAGAGAAAGTAAAGGCATAAAAGGAAATCAATAAATTCTTGAGAAGACGTCAAAAAAGATGGAAGGCCTATTTAATATTCAAGTTCATAGGAATGTCACTCAAAAAAGGGAAATAAAGGTCTTGGAAGAATTTGACAACCATTTCAAGACATTGACAGTCGTAGACATAGAAAAATCAAAAGAAGACAATGATGAAAGTATTTTTGCAAAGGTATGTCAGAATGTAAAATATTATTTGGAAAATCTTGATACTATTGGAAATTTGATTGAAAAGTTCATTATTGTTGAAGATCAAAGAGGGAGATTGTTGTAAAAGAATTTTTTCAATCATTGTTTTGTCATTGATGTCAAACTTGCTATTTGTAGGGATGATATTTGCTTATAAGATCCAAGTACTATCACTTAGTTGATTGATGAAGATGATTTGATCAACAAGATGTAACAAGAGCACCTAAGGGAAAGGTTGAGTTATGATGTTGTAATGAAGTGCAAGGATCAATTAAGACAATGGTTAAGTAATGCATTGATGACATACTCAAAGATATAGAGCTTGGTCACACTTAGAAACATTGGAGGAAGAAGTTGTAACAAGGTTGACTACGAAGCTTAAACTAAGATCATAAGTGGGTGTCGAGCAAGTTAATTGAAGCCGAGCAAATTTTCAATAGAAGCCAAGTAACAAATAATTCTAGTGTGTGCTAAGTGATCTTCATGTGCTAAGTGAAGATCAGGTGTCGAGCATAAAAAATTTTCAACTGGTGTTGAATGATCTTTAGGTGCTGAGTATCAAAAAAAACACAGTTGATGCCAAGTAACATAGTATGTGCCAAGCACTAGTATTTCAATAGTGTCAAGTTGTTGCATTATTTCAAAAGATGAAGATTCACCAAATCTAAGCCGACATAGTGGTTACATTGAATTTTGTGAATGAGTTGGAAGATAAGGATGATGAGTTGGTGGCACAAAATCTTATGTAAACCATTTCTGGATGAATTCTAAAGGATTATTCAAGAAGTTTCTAGAAGAAACATAATATGGGTTAGATGCAATGAATCCTACCTAATCCATGCAAATTGAAATTGAAAAATGGAAGAATCGAGCAGAAAAAGGTACTCCAAGAATTCTAGTTAAGAAGTTATAGACCAAGAAGCAAAGAGATGCTAATACTGTTGTTGCTAAAGAGCCAAATCTACAAAGTAGTTAGAAGGGTGTCAAGGAGGAGACATCTAGGAGAAGGAAGAGCACAGAGACTCTGCTTCTATAAGAGGTCATGAAGAGATAATTGCACTAGTATATTGATTGTGGAGACTCAAGGAGATAGAGCTTGAAAGAAGGGCAAGTTGTCAAGAGTTGCAGAGATTGAAGGCCAGGCAAGGGTATGAGCTAAGAAGTGATCTGAGATCTGCAAGATAAGTTGTATGTTGTAGTCAGGTCAAGATTTTCTAATACTCTTGAGAAATTGTATTAGATATGAAAATCCTATGGACTTAGGTTGGTCTAACAGCCATTTGTAAATCCTTTAATAGGGTGGCATTCCAAGTGAATGTTCTAAAGTCCTATAATCAGGCCCACTTCTAACAGGGTGGTTAAATCCTCTAACAAGGTCACATTTAACAATGTGTTTTAAGCCTTTCATAGGGCATCAATTCAAAAGAGTGAGCATTGAGTAGCATGTTACTGGTGGTTTTTCTCAAATTGGGTTTCCATGTAAATCACTATGTCATGTGGTTATTTCTTATGTGTTATGCTTGCATGTTCATTTATAGTAACTTGTTGACTAGATAAGTTAAAGCTTGGATGAATGAATGGTTGAATGGGTTCACTAAACTTAGTGAAAAGTTTGAATAGGACATTTGGACCTTGAACCCCCCCTCTCAGTTATTCTAAAGCAATTCTAACAATTGGTATCAAAGCCTTCTATTGATTTAGTTTCAAGATACTAGAAGCAGAAAGATCAAGATGTCCAAGAGAGAAGTTCCCAAGCTCAACAAAGACAACTGTGTTGCATGGAAGAGTTTGATGAAATTGCATCTTGGATCAATAGGTGATTATGCACAAACTTTAATTAGAATAGAACATGTAACTCTAGCAAGACCTCTTATTGCAGATGATTTGAATAAAAAGAAGGAGCATAACCAAGCAATGTTGGAGACTGCCTCCGCACTCAACTATACAAAATATGATGACATCAAAGACTATGACACTACATTCAAGATGTGGAAAACCTTATCAGAAATCTATGGAGGATATTAGAATGTCTAGAGAGAAAAGAGAGAAATCTTAAGAGGAAAGCTTGATGACATGAAGATGGGGGAAGGTGAAAATGTTGCTCAATATGCTACAAGAATGAAAGAAGTGGTGAATGCAATAAGAAGTCTAGGTGGACAATTGGAAGAAGAAATAGCTATAAACAAATACTTAATAACTCTACTCCCTATCTATCCTATAAGATTTTCAGCCATCCAAGAGCTAAGGTGTGTACAAGGGAACACACTAACCTTTGAAGGAATAGTGGGAAGACTTACTACATTTGAGCTATCCAATTTTGACAACTACAGACCTAAGAACCTTGAATCTACTTTCAAGGCCAAGATGACAATAAAAGATACTAAGGAGGACACATCAAGCAAGAAAAGAAGAAAAGGAAAACATGCATCTAGTGATAGCAGCACAGATGAGGAAGATGTGGAACAGTTAGAAGCACTACTAGCTAGGAGATTCCATAGAGGTAAAGGCAAATTCAAAGGTAAGCTCCCTATCATATGTTTCAATTGCAATGAAGTAGGTCATATAGCTACAAGATGTCCATAGAAGAAGAACTATAAAGAAGGAAACAAGTACAAGAACAAAAGAGAATATTATAGCAAAAAGGAAGGCAAGAGATGCTACATTGTTGAAGAAGACTCTAATGAGAATGATGATGAAGTAGTCTATGTAGCCATGAAGGATGAATTAGAAAAAGATGAAGATGAAGCAAAAAAATTGGTTACCTGTGTGAACAAGAATGACAAGTGGATCATAGACAGTGGATGCTCACATCACATGACAGGAGATAAAAGTAAGTTCATTACCTTTACTCAATATGATGGAAATAGTGTTAGATTTGGTAATGATGCCCCATGTCAAATCAAAGGAAAATGCTCTATCAAACTTACAGAGAAAATTTCATGTGATAATGCATACTATGTTGAAGGATTGAACTACAACTTGTTGAGTGTATCATAGTTAGGCAATGTAGGTTGCAAAGTTGAATTTGGAAACAAAACTACCAAGATTTATGACACTAATGGAAAACTGATAGGAAAAGGTGAATAAACTAGGAGTAATCTATTTTACCTAGACATGGAAGATGGAAGATGTCTTGTTGTTAGACTTGATGATGTGTGGTTGTGGCATAAAAGGTTATGTCATGTTAACTTTAATAATCTAATTAGTATCAGCAAGAAAAAGAAGGTTAGAGGGTTGTCCAAGTTGAAGAAACTTGAAAACACAATGTGTAAACAATGTCAACTAGGGAAGATGACTAAGTCTAGTTTCAAAAGCAAAACATACACTTCCAATGAAGTACTAGAGTTAGTCCATATAGACTTATGTGGCCCAAAAGAAGTGCAGAGCTACCTAGGAGACAGATACATAATGTTATTTGTAAATGATTATTCTGGGATGATGACTGCTATGTTTTTAAAGAAAAAATCTAATGCATTCCAAATGTTCAAGTGGTATTTGGCCAAAGTTGAGAAGGAAATAGGAAAGAAACTAAAATTTCTAAGGTCAGACAGAGGAGGTGAGTTCACATAGGGAGAGTTTGAAACATTCTACAATGACAAAGGTATCAAAAGTCAAACTTCAGCACCAAGAACTCCAGCATAGAATGGTATTGTTGAAAGGAGGAATAGGTCAGTGATTGACTATGCTAGAACCTTGATGATGGAGAAAAATGTTGCACCAAAGTACTGGAGAGAAGCTGTAAGTACTGTAGTCTACACACTGAATAGAATTCAAGTCAAGAAAGGTACAAATGCAACACCTTTTGAACTATGGTATGTCATTCACCTAATGTTAAACATTTCAAAGTATTTGGTTGTAAATTCTATATTCTAAAAGATACTAGAAATGGCAATTTTGATGCAAAAAGTGATGAAGGCATATTCCTTGGATACTCCACTAGAAGTAAAGCATATAAGTGTTTGAAAACTAACACTAACAAAGTTGTAAAGAGTGCAAATGTAAAATTTGATGAGCATGCAGAAGTTCAAATTGATGAGTCAAAAAAAATAGAGGATTATAGATCCTTTGCATATTTCTATGAAAGAATGATAGTTGAAGACAATGTATCAAATCAAGTTGGAAATCATCAACAAACTTCAGTATCTGTGGAGTCTCACCTGTGAATGTCGAGTTGCATTCAGAAGCTAAGATGTAGAATGCAAAAAATGCACATTCTGATTTTGCAAATAGTATGCAAGAAAGGAATGATGAAATTTCAGATGAAGAAGAATGAAATGACTCTGAAGCTAAAGGATCAAACACGAAAAGAAGGACTAAACCTAGATTAGCCAAGTATGTAAGAAGACATCACCTTGTAGATAAAATCATTAGTGACAAGGATGCAAGACCAATGACAAGGAATAGGCTCAAGAATGAATCATGTCTACTAAGTAAGGTTGAACCCAAAATAGTTAAAGATGCACTACAAGATGATGACTGGTATAAAGCCATGGAAGAAGAGATAGATCAGATTGAGAAGAAAAAAACATGGTCTCTAGTTCTGAGACCAACTGATAAGAATGTGATTGGTACCAAATGGGTGTTTAGAAACAAACTTGATGAGAATGGTGAGATAACAAGAAACGAAGCTACGTTAGTTTGCAAAGGCTATGCACAAGAAGAAGGATTGGATTATGGAGAGACGTTTACCCCTATTGCAAGAATAGAAGGAGTAAGAAAATTACTTGCATATGCTGCATATAAAAGTTTCAAAGTCTACCAGATGGATGTGAAGTCTGCTTTTCTAAATGGTATACTAGAAGAGGAAGTTTACATAGAACAATCAAAGGGATTTGTTGATAAGAAGAACAAGGACATGGTCTGCAAGCTACACAAAGCACTTTATGGATTGAAGCAAGAACCTAGAGCATGGTATGAGAGGTTACACAAATATCTTGTGAAGATAGGATTTAAGAGAATAGATGACAACAACAACTTGTACATCAAAGCTGAAGAAGGTAAAGGCATTTTGATATCAGAAATCTTTGTTGATGATATAATATTTGGAGGAAAAGATGTTTAATGCAAAGATTTTGCTAATCAAATGAAGCATGAATTTGAGATGTCAATTTTCAAAGAAATCAAATTCGTTGTTGGATTACAAGTACATGAGTTGAAGCATGGCATATTTGTAACCCAATCTAAATACAGCAAGGAAGATACTCAAAACATTTGGGTTAGAAGACTCAAAATCAGTCAGCACACCAATGGCAACATGTCATAAACTATCCAAGAATGATGAGTTTTTTGAAGTAAATCAGATGTTGTATAGGTTAATAATTGGAAAGCTACAATATGTTGTACATAGTAGACCAGACATTGCATTAGTTGTTGGAATAGTAGCAAGATTTTCTGCAAATCCAAGAGAAAATCACTTAATGGCAGTGAAGAGAATACTAAGATACCTAAAAGGAGCTGATGATTTTGATTTATACTACAAGAGAAATGAGAAGTTTGAGCTAAAAGCTTACACTAATGTAGATTGGGGAGGTAACATTGATGACGGAAAAAGCACCAGTGGAGGAGCACTTTTCTTAGGAAAAAGATTGATTACTTGGACCAGCAAAAAGAAAAGTTGCACCTCATAGTCCATTATTGGAGCTGAATATGTGGTAGCTGCTATAAACTACACCAATATTGTATGGATCAAACATTTGCTACAAGGTATGAAGGAAGAGATAATTGAGCCTGTGATACTTTACTATGATAATACAAGTGCTATCAATATATCAAATAATCCAGTAATGCATGCTAAAACTAAGCATATTGCAGTCAAGAATCACTATGTAAGAGAGCTGGTGGAAGACAAACAAGTAAAGATGGAATATGTTAGCTCAAAGGAACAAATTGTTGATATCTTCACAAAAGCACTACCAAAAGATTCTTTTGAGTATCTTAGAGGTAAGTTAGGGGTGATACTCCTAGCTAAGGCTACTTGAACCAAAAAGCAAGTATACCCTGCATCAAATAAGTTGAATGTTGAAGATTTTATACATTGATGCAGAGGATTTTTACTCTGGGATCCATGCCTAAAGTAGTAGAAGTGCTGAAATTTCAAATCAGTCACAAGCAAGGTGACAAAGGGATACATCGAATAAACCTATAAGAGCTACACTTGCATATTAAAGATGCTAATATGTCTTTGGCATTCTTGTCAAAGAGGGAGAAGTAGACAACTAATCAACAACTATTGAAGATAAAGAATCAGAAAAGAGGGAGAAGATGTTTAAAACTAATCAAAGAAGATAGAAGGAGAAGTTGTAAGATGTTGATCAGAACAACAGAAGATGAGCAATACTAAGAGAGAAAGACAAAGAACAAGGATACAACAGCAAAGAAGGAGAAGCTGAAATGATGTAATCAGAATAGTAGAAGGAGATGTGATGTTACAATTTACATTTTGGCATTTTACTTACTGTTCTAACCTAGTAAGCTTGTGGTGTAATAGTTTAGTCTGATGGTTGATCAAAGAGGGAGATTGTTGTAAAAGAATATTTTCAATCATTGTTTTGCCATTGATGTCAAACCTTCTATTTTTAGGGATGATATTTTCTTATAAGATCCAAGTACTATCACTTAGTTGAATAATGAAGAGGATTTGATCACCAAGATATAACAAGAGCACCTAAGGGAAAGGTTGAGTTATGATGTTGTAATGAAGTGCAAGGATCAGTTAAGACAATGGTTAAGTAATGTATTGATGACATACTCAAAGATACAGAGGTTGGTCACACTTAGAAACATTGGAGGAAGAATTTGTAACAAGGTTGACTACAAAGCTTAAACTAAGATCATAAGTGGGTGTCAAGCAAGTTAATTGAATCCAAGAAAATTTTTAGTAGAAGCTAAGTAATAAACAATTCTAGTGTGTGCTGAGTGATCTTCATGTGCTGAGTGAAGATCAAGTGCTGAGCATTAGAAATTTTTAGTTGGTGTCAAATGATCTTCAAGTTCCGAACATCAGGAAAAACACAGTTGATGCTGAGTAACATAGTATGTGTCGAGCACTAGTATTTCAATAGTGCCAAGCTGGTGCATTATTTCAAAAGATGAAGATTCACCAAATCTAAGCTGACATAGCGGTTACATTGAATTTTGTGAATGAGTTGGAAGATAAGGATGATGATTTGGTGGCACATAATCCTATGTAAACTATTTTTGGATGAATTCTAAAGGATTATTCAAGAAGTTTCTAGAGGAAATAGAATATGGGTTAGATGCAATGAATCCTAACTAATCCATGTGAATTGAAATTGAAAAATGGAAGAATCGAATGGGAAAAGGTACTCCAAGACTTCTATTTAAGAAGTCATAGACCAAGAAGCAAAGAGCTGCTAATATTGTTGCTGTTGAAGAACCAAATCTGTGAAGTAGTTAAAAGGGTGTCAAGGAGGAGACATCTAGGAGAAGGAAGAGCACAAAGGTTCTACTTCTATGAGTGGTCATGAAGAGGTGATTGCACTGGTACATTGAGTGTGGAGACTCAAGGAGACAAATCTTGAAAGAAGGGCAAGTTGTCAAGAGTTGCAGAGATTGAAGGCCAAGAAAGGGTATGAGCTGAGAAGTGATCTGAGATCTGCAAGATAAGTTCTATGTTGTAGTTAGGTCAAGATTTTCTAATACTCTCTAGCAATTGTATTAGATCTAAAAAATCCTATGGACTTAGGTTGGCCTAACAGCCATTTGTAAATCCTTTAATAGGGTGGCATTCCAAGTGAATGTTCTAAAGTCCTATAATCAAGCCCACTTCTAACAGGGTGGTTAAATCCTCTAACAAGGTCACATTTAATAGTGTGTTGTAAGCCTTTAATAGGGCAATCCTTTCACAAGCCATCACTTCAGAAGAGTGAGAATTGAGTAGCATGTTACTGGTGGTTTTTTGCAAATTGGGTTTCCACATAAATCACTGTGTCATGTGTTGATTTCTTATGTGTTATGCTTGCATGTTGATTTACAGTAACTTGTTGACTAGATAAGTTAAAGCTTGGATGACTTCATGTTGAATCACTACTCATGAAACATTGGTCAATGAGTTTGACAGAAAATCACACAATTAAATCCTAATAGCAATATCACAATTTGACTTACTATGGAAATTATCTCCTACTTATCAGAAGAGATCATGTTATGACCTAGTGAAAGGTTGACTTGGGATGTGGTAATGTGATGGAATTACAATGGGCATTTGATCAATTAGTACTTGACAAGATAATGTGTTGTTCATTTCAATAAGTGGTGAAGAAATATTAATTGAGAAGAAAAAGAGTTGTGAAGAAATTGAGTATCTAAAGTAATAGATTAAGGAACTTAAGCATTTCCAAGAAGAATAATGTTGGTCAAGTATTAGTATTGACTCAATCATAGAGTATTCCAAGTGACAATAATGACTGAGTTGCAAAGTGCAAACCATACAAAATAGTTTAGTGATGATCTAGTGACCTAGTAATAATTGAGCAAATGGATGTAGTTATGAGCGAATGTCATCAAACTAATAGTTGGAGAAAGAATCAATATTTTTAGCCAACATAGTTGAATTCTTAAAGTAGTCAAAACATCTTGATGATAAGGATTGATGAACTAGATTATTTAATACATGGAAAATATTAGTTGAGCAATCGAAGGCTAAGATTTTAAGGTATCTTTCTAGAAAGTTCAAGAAGGAAGAAAAATAAGAATAAAAGATGGCTAGATTCATTGAATCTATTAATCTAGTTGTAACCCTAAGACACATAGTTATTTTTTAGTGGAAAAAGATCTAAGATAGCTATTTAAGGAGGCATGTGAGATATTTTCTAGAATTTTTGGACTAGAATTTATAGAGAAAAAGAGGAGAATAAATAGAATTGCAAAGGAGAAGTGCAAATTTTGTGATGTGGGAGATTGGTTGAATTGTTTTCAAGCATATCTAAGTTGTTGAGAGAGATGAAGTCCATTCATTGAACTAGTATTGAGTTGAATGGAGATTGGAATTTTCAAAGGGAGTCAAGTATGTTATTAGATCAAGCCTATCTATTACTTTCTAATCATTGTGGTAGTAAAATCCTTTTGATTAAGGTTGACCAAACAATCATTTGTAAATCCTTTAAAAGGTTAAATTCTAAGGGAATGTTCTAGAAATATCTCTAACAAGGCCACTCCTAACAAGGTGATTATATCCTTTAATAGGGCCACACCTAATAGTATGTTCTAGGTTGGCTCCTAATAGAGCTCACTTTAGAAGAGTGAAAAGTGGTAGCAAGTTACTTGGTGGTTTTTCTCAAATTGGGGTTTCATATTAGATACTGGTGTTGAACATTTATGGGGATGTTTTCTATGTATCTATGCTACTTACAATTTTTAAGTTTAAATTTTATTATTGACTATAATATTGTTCTTCTAGTCGGCACTTACTAAATAGAGAGCTAAAATAGAATGAATAAGTTGGATGGTGATGAATAGTTTTATTTGATATATTTTTCATGAGTTTTATTGAGCTTGTTGGGGTTGTTATAAGTTGCTTTTATACATCTAGACATGAGGATGACTAATTCACCCCTGACCCCCTCTTCGTTATTCTAAATATTCTAACGATTAGTATCTAAGTATTGGTGCTTGTGTCAAAGTTTGATGGACTTATAGCTAAAGATCCAGATGTATAAGAAAGAGGTACCCAAGTTGAGAAAGGAGAACTTATCTGCATGGAAAATACTAAAAATTTTGCATCTATCTAGTATTGGAGATTGTACACTTTACCATCTACATAATGAGTATATTGAGGTTCCTAGACCTATGATAGTTGAGCAAATGAAAGAGAAGCAAAAGCATAACCAAATGTTGATTGAGCTTGCATCCTCCCTAAGCTATTCTTAATTTGAAGAAGTGGAATATTGTACAAATGCATAGAAGGTATGGGATAATTTAGCATTGATCTATGGAGGAGACACAAATGTGTTGAGAGCCATGGCATAAATATTAAGAGGAAATTTTGATGACATGAAGATGAAGGAAAGTGAGAATATGGCACAATATGCTGGAAGAATAAAAAATTGATGCATGCAATCAAGAGTTTTATTGGTATTATATCTAAGGAAATAGTGATTAGTAAAGTACTAAGAACTTTAATTTTTATCTATATGCTATAGATTTTTTGCAATACAAGAAATTAGATGTACACCTAGTAATCATCTGACATTGGATAGTCTAGTTGGTAGACTCACAACTTTTGAGTTGGAAATTTTGATAATTACACACCTAGTAATGTTGAAAGTGCTTTCAAAGAAAAACTAAGTCTTGATGAATCTAGAGGAAAGAAGAAAAGAAAGGACATGAATAGTGATAGTGAATCAAATGATGAACTTGATGAACTTGAGGCATTATTGACAAAAAGGCTACCAAGAGGAAAGGCCAAATACAAAGGTAGACTCCCCATTATTTGTTTTACATGTAACAAGGTTGGTCATATTAGAGAAAAATTTCTTGATAGAGAAGAAAAGGATAAAAGGAAATATAGCAAACATTGAGGAAGAAGAGACAATAGAGATAGTCAAGGAAACAAAGACTAAAAGAGAAAAGGTAATACATCTTGTTATATTGCTGAAGAAACTATTGATAGTGGTACTAATGAAAATGATGAAGAAGTTTTCTATGTTTCTATGAAAGAAAAATATGATGATGAAATGCATGATAAAATTGCTTTAATCTCACATATAAGAAATAACAATAGATAGATAATTGATAGTGGATGTTCACATCACATGATTGGTGATACAAGTGAGTTTGATAAGCTAGTACATTATAATGAAAGTAGTGTCAAGTTTGGAAATGATGCACCATGTCTTGTGAAAGGTAAAGGATCAATTATATTGAATGATAAGATCAAGTGTGATAATTCATATTGGGTTGAAGGTCTAAAATATAACTTGTTGAGTGTGGTACAGTTGATCACTTCAAGTTATTGAGTTGAGTTTCAGGATAGGAAAGCAAAGATCTATGATACTAGATTGATGAACTACTTTGCATTGGAGAGAAAACCAATTTAACTTGTTCTATCTAGACCTATCTCATGAAACATGTTTATTTGCATAATTTGAAGATGTTTGGCTATGGCATAGTAGATTGTGTCACATGAACTTTGATAATCTTGTTGATATGAATAATAATAAGAGTAAGAGGATTTCCAAAGCTGAGTAAACCTGATAAGGTGATGTGCAAAAATTGTCAATTGGGAAAAATGGAAAAGTCTAGTTTCAAGAGAAAATTTTACCCTTCTGATGATGTTTTTAAATTGATATATACTAATTTATGTGGTCCTATTGGAGTGAAAAGATACTATGGTGATAAGTACTTTCTTTTATTTGTTGATGACTACTCTAGCATGATGAATGTGAGAAAGAAATAGGTAAGAGCTTGAAATGTTTGAGACTTGATAGAGGAGGAGAATTTAAATCTAAAGAATTCAACATATTCTACAATGAAAGAGGTATCATAAGGAAAATGTTTGCACCTAGAACTCACCCACATAATGGTATAGCTGAAAGAAGGAATAGATCTATAATGGATTGTGCAAGAATATTGATGGTGGAAAATATTATCTCACAAAAATTTTGGAGTGAAAATGTAAGTACTATTGTTTATACCTTGAATCAAGTACAAGTCAAGAAAGGTACTGATAAAACATATATTGAACTTTGGTATGGTCATGCACCTAATGTGAATTACTTTAAATTTTTTGGAAGAAAATGTTACATTCTCAAAGATGCTAAGAAAGGTAAACATGATGCAAAAAGTGATGAAGGCATATTTTGAGGATATTCTACAAAGAGTAAGGCATATAAGTGTTTCAATTATAAAACTAACAAGATTGTGGAAAGTGAAAAAATTAGAGTTGATGAATTTGCAGAAAAGAATGAAGCTAAATTCCAAAAGGAACCTGAAGATTATAGGAATTTCGTATATGTCTATGAGGGAAAACCTAATACCATTCCTAAACTTGAGAGACTAACTAAAGTGATGTTAATTGAGGAAAATTCCTATTCTAAGTAGAGGATTGCTTCAAAGAAATGAAAACCTTCCAAGCATAAAACTATTGTAGTCAAGCATCAGGAAGTGAATGTCGACAATCAAATGGATGAACCTATTATACAACCAAAGATACAGCAAGAGGGACATGAAGAGATTGAACATGCTAAACCAACTAAATTAGTACAAGAAGTAAGAAGATCGAAACTTGTGCTAGGAAAATATGTAAGAATACATCATACACCCGATCAAATCATTCGAGATAAACATGTTGGATACAATTGATTAATTGTGTATTGTTTTTGATGTTACACAAATGTTATATCATTATCAGTCAATGGGTGATGAGCTCACTCAGTGATTAAAGATAGTTTTCTATGTTTACCAAGAGTTCAAGAGCTTTACTGGTTCAAAAGGTAGTATCTACCAAGTTCACTCAGGCATCAAAGGAAAGTCTACAGAAGATGAGTGTTAACTAAACTCACTTGGTTAATGAAGGAAGGTTGGATAGAATTAGTGTCTATCGAGCTCACTTGGTTACCAAAGGATCTGTAAAAGTATGCATTGCTCACTGAGTTCACTTGGTTAACAAAGGAAAATCATTTCTGAGTTAGTGTCTATCGAGTCGGGTCGCCTAACGAGGAATTTTCTTACTTTGGCATATTGAGTTTAATTGATTTATCTAATGGTTCTAACTGACTAAGGAGATGAATATTAATTATTCTAAGTTATATATGAACCGACTTGAAAAATGAAAGATATAAGTATAAGTTCAAGTTCAAGTTAAGAATTTGAAAGTGTGTAAGAGTATGAATGCATGGAAGATTTTGAAGATCTAATGATGCAACAAGGAAGTAAATCAGAAGGATAAGAAGAATATCTTTGTGGAGCTAAAAAGATATATTTGATTAGGATGGATCAAGTACAAGATAGAATTGAGATCTATAATTAGCAATTTAGTTGCATTAAAAATTAGGTCATCTCATTGCTACTCTCTAACCATTGTAGAAGTGATCTAAATCTCTTAACAGAGTTGGCTTAACAGGCATTTGTAAATCCTCCAACAAGGTGACAGTTCTTTTCAATTGTTTAAAGACCTATGACAAGGTCACTCGTAACAGGGTGATTGAATTCTCTAACAAGGTCACACCTAACAGTGTGTTTTGTAACCTTTAATAGGGTTGGACCCTAATAGGGCTCACTTCAAAAGAGTGAAAATAGTAACTCGTTGCAATTGGTGCTTTTTCCCAAATTGGGTTTCCACATTAAATCTTGGTGTTAAATGTGTTCATTCTATTTTATTTTATGTGTTTGCAACTAAGGTAAAGTAATGGTAATCAAAAATAACATCTCAAGTTAGCATATTCAATATTTACTGAGTTACAGCATTTTATGTGTATTTGTTGAGCATCAACAATATTCAGTTTTCAGAGTTTATTTTGTACTGACATCTAAGGGATCTGGGATTTATTTTTGTGGAAATTGATGCACCCTTCCCCTCTTAGTTAGTCCTCTTATATTTCCAAAAATTGGTATTAGAGCATTTGGTGCTTGCAAAGAAGGTTTCAAGGACCTAACCTAAAGATCGGGGTGTCTTACAGAAGAGAGATTCTCAAGTTAAATAGAGATAATTTTGCAGCTTGGCAAGGACTTATGAGGTTACATTTGGCTACCATCAGTGATTCAGGTTGTAAATATCTTGATGTTGAATACAAGACTCCTTCTGGAACATTATTAGTTGAAGATATTGTTGAAAATAAGAATCATAGCATCATGATCATTGATATTGCATCTGCTCTCAGTTATGTTGAATTTGATGAAATAAAAGACTACAAAACTACTCATGAAATGTGGACCCGACTAAAATACATTTATGGAGGAAATGAAAATATAAGAAGAGACAAAGTTGAAAATCTCAAAGGTCATTTTGATCAAATGAAAATGAGAGAAGATGAACACATTACAAAATATGTGGAAAGAATCAAAGCAAGTGTGAGTGCAATCAAAGCATTTGGAGGAGACATTGATGACAAAATTGTTGTAAGCAAGGTACTCAGAACTCTTCTTCTTATTTATGCAATTAGAGTGTCTACTATTCAAGAGATGAGATGTGATCCAAATAATAAAATAACCTTGGATGCTCTAGTTGGATGATTGACAGCTTTTGAATTGGATAACTATGATAACTATGTTCCTAGTTCCAAAAATATTAAGTTTACATTTGAAGCCAAACTCTCACTCAACGAAAAGAGAAAGAAATCAAAGAAAAATCAATCAGGAAGTGAAGAAGAAACTAAAGAAAGTTCTGACAGTGATCTTGAAATTGTTGAAGCCCTACTTGCAAAGAAATACTCCAAAGGCAGAGGAAAATACAAAGGCAAAATTCCTCTATTTTGCTTATCTTGTGAAAAAGTTGGTCATATTGCTGCTAGGTATCCAAACAGAGAAAACAAGGATGAGAAGAAAAGTAACAAGTACAAAGGCAAGAAGGAATTAAAAAATGACAAGAACTACATAGACAAAGGTAAGAAATTTTTTTTTATGGCTAAAGATTCTGATAACAATGAAGATGAAATGGTATATATTGTTGTAAAAGATGAATCTGATGATGAAGGAGATAAGATGGCATTTATCTCTCATGTTAGCAAAAATGATATATCGATTATTAATAGTGGTTGTTCACATCATATGACTAGAGATAAAACAAAATTTGAACACATGGAACATTACGATGGAGGTAGTGTAAGATTTGGAAACAATGAACCTTGTTGCATAAAAGGAAAATGGCGTATCTCTTTAACCAATGAACTTGTATGTGACAATGCTTATTGGGTTGAAGGATTAAAGCATAATCTACTAAGTGTGGCACAATTGAATAACATTGGATTAAAGGTAGAATTCATGGATGGAAAGGCCAAACTGCTGGATGATAAAGGAAATTTGGTTGGATCTGGCAAGCAAACAAAAGGTAATCTATTTTATCTTGATCTCAGTGAAAGTTCATGTTTTATTTCTCAAGTAGAAGAAAGTTGGTTATGGAACAAAAGATTATTTCATGTAAACTTTGATAATATAGTTCAAATAAGAAAACATAAAAGAGTAAGAGGTATTCCTAGTTTGAAGAAACCTGATATGGGTTTATGCAAGAATTGCCAAATTGGTAAGATGGGAAAGACTAGTTTCAAAAGCAAGAGCTATCATTCTGAAGAAGTATTAGTGTGTGCTAAAATGTTGTCACACTTCTATGAATCATTACATGTAAGAAAACTCAAGAATGAGCCCTCACAAATCGATCCATAGCTCTCTACTCATAGAGTGCAAGGGTTTGCAATGGAGGCCCTCAGTTTGACCTATTTTTGTGCCCATGCAAGTACACCATGAGATGAGAGATTCAAAAAGGAAAAGCAAGAATGCTAGCCTCCATGATCTTCAAATATGCATGAAAATAAGATCTAATCTATGGAAGCAAAATCTAATCTATAAATGCAAGATCTAAGCTAAAAGCCCATGATGGGTGCAAGAGAGAAAGAGACAAGAAAATAGAAGTTCTCCACAAAAGCTTTTGTATTCAAACTCCTTCAAAAATTAGTCTTCAAACCTGCAGCATAACGATAGCATAATCATGGGTGTCTAACATGAGGAGAGGGCTCTCCCTTATAAAGGAAATTATGGAGGTGAGAGGCTTCTCACAACCAATATGGGATAATAGAGCTTGATCCATGTGAGACAAAATTCCACCAATGAGAAAAGAGGAGTGGTTGAGGAGAAAGTGGAAAGATAAATCCCACTTAGATCACTTTTTTTAAGTGTAGAGAAATTAAATAAAAAGAATTTATTTTATTTCCTTTTTTCATCAAAAGAGATATTTAAGTGGGATTTTTATTTAATTAAAAGGAAGCAAGTTCTTTTTAATTAAATAGAAGATATTTAATTAAATTAAAAGAGAGGTTTTTCTCTTAATTAATTAAATGTGGATGAACTGTTTAATTAAAAGAGAGGTTTTCTTTTAATTAAATGGGGATTTTATTTTATTTAATTAAAAGAGAAGATTTTCTTTTAATTAAATAAGACTTGGAATAAGATGATCAATCTTAGAAATGAAATAAATCGAATTTGATCAAGGAAATTGATTTGAATTGATTTAATAAAATATTACAAACCATTGATTCCGAAAATTTGATAAATTGATAAATTGAATAATGGGGGCCCATAGTCTAGGCGACCATTTTTGGGTACATACATTTGCCCCTCTTTGACTAATGTGTGATCGATTCGGGAACACATGTAGTCAAAGAAAGAAATTGAAGTGTGAGGTCAATTTGGGATCACAAAACAACCCAGATGTGTGGTCAACTTGGGAACACATCAAGACAAAGAATACAAATAAATTTTAACTTGAAAAAGTCGAGGATAAAATTGATAAAACTGAATCAAGGATTGAAATTGATAATTACTGCCCCCTCGTGATCGAAATCGAAATGAGATAGAGGAGAAACAACAAATTGATAAATTTGATCAAATCGAACAAAAGATAAGGCTCTTGATGTAAGATGAAAGACATAAGAATCATAGAACCAAGGTAGATCATCAAGCATGAAATATTATGCCCCAAAGATGATTTAGAAGAAAAGAAGTGGGGAAAAAGAAAATGGAAGATAGAAGTTTGAACGATATGGAAAGAAATAGAAATAAGAAAAGAAAATGCTCCAAAAATCAATCAACTGTTTAAGATAGAAATTTTGATTGAGATCATGAAAGAAAATAAGGAAATGAAGATCAAAATGTGACCACAATTGATTAAATGTCCACAATAAAGATGAAAGGAGAACCCTCTCAAACTCATAATGCAGCCTAAAAATGCAAACTAACATGAAGTCTAATAATGCAAGCTACATGAAATGCAATGGTGTACTTGCAAAAGAGCAATTGTAACATAGGATTTTGTGTTCATCATTCATTAGAGAAATCGAAAAATCACACAATCATCACTAGTTACAAATGCAACTATGAAGATATGAATGAGATTTATATTGGATTGAAATGTAGAAAGATTCTAACATAAGCATCAAAGACATAAAGGTCAAGATGACTTCGATGTTAGCTTACCCAATTTAATATAGAAAAACTATGCTTGCATCAAGGCATAGATGCCAAGATGGCTATAAGAATGGTTGTGCAAAAACAATCAAGGATGATGTCTCAAATCTCCTAAGTGTTTCAAGGGGACAACAAAAGACACTCTAGAGTTCAAGACCACACCCGCAAGCAAAAAAAAAACAAATTAAAACATGTCCCATGCCCCAAGTCTTCTAGCAATGCATCATGGAGAGACTTATCAGACAAAGACACTCAACAAAAATCAATAACAGTTAGTACACAGAGAAAAAAAATCATGACATAAGTCAAGCATTAAGTGTTGCGTTTAAAAATTTAAGTGTGTTAACTGATACTGAGTTCTGAGGACAAGGATCAAATGCTTGTAGGAAGGTAAGATCACATGATGATACTGGGTAAGACCAAACCAATAAGTGTTGAAAAACACTCGATGTCAATGGGTGTTGAAAAACACCATTTGCGAGGTGTCCTAAAGACTCACACATCTAAGAAACCAAAGCTAACATAGTTATGCCCCCTAGACAAAGACCAATTCCAAACCAAGGTAACAAGGACAAGGCATGGTGGAGAAAGGCTAAGTGTCGAGGACATGTGCCAAGAAATAGGGGTGCAAAGGCCTCAAGTAGTGCCCGTTTCCAAGTTTTCACCACTTGGATTTTTTTTTTTTTTTTTTTTTTTGCTACCAAGGCGCCTATTTCCAGGTTTTCACCAAGGCACTTTTTCTATTTTTTTTGAATTTTTGAATTTTTTTTTTTTTTTTTTGTATTTTTGGAATATATAATTTTTTTGAAGATACATCAAAGTGCCTTTTGCTAGGTTGTCACTAAGATGATCATTTTTTCAGGACATTTTTCAATTTTTAGAATTTTTACAATATATCATTTTTTTGGATTTTTTTTAAATATATCAATTTTTTTGAATTTTTTTTTTCAGGATCAATAAATATGTACAAAGATACCCCTAGACAAAATGGGCATTAAACTCTTAAGCAAGATCACATCGTGCAGTCCCAATGTCTAACAAGGTGGAGGACGTGATGAAGCAATAAGCTAATGGATATTATGGATAAGCAAGGAGTGTATGAAGCAAGTGAAAGTGATCTTCAAAGGTTGACTCCTCAAGAGTACCCAAGCTAGGGAAAATTTGTCATGTAAAGAACATTTCGACAAGAAATGAAAGGCCAGTATAGGATAATTCAAGAAAGCATAATGTAAAAGTGGGAAAGATGCAATCCAAAGAAGTAGACATGTCAAGAGACTTTATAGCATCATATTTTACTCTATTTTATTAGATCAAGACCAAAGGGGTAAATGGGAAAAGGGTAGCAAAAGAATAGAATGAATGGAGGAAAATAGATATGAAGGCTAAACATGAAAGAAATGAAAACAAGATCATCATAAGACATCTCACAAGATAGCCAAATGTTTGTCTATAGGTCAACATTGTCAAGATCAAAGAGAGAAGATGAAATGAATGAAAGATGTAGAAGAACTACGCATGATGCCTATTTGTTAGGTTTTCATCATGGTACTTATCCAAGGCACCACAAGGGAGTGGTTTTCACCATAGGATGAATTTATTTCTCTTTACTTTTGCTACCAAGGTGCCTAATTACCAGGTTTTCACCAAGGCACATTTTCAAATTTTTTTCTTTTTTTTTTATCAATTTTTTAAAAAAAAAATTTTTGGAAGAAGTCAAGCTTTTGAGATAATGCTCCTTGAATGTTTAAACCATGATATACAAAGGAATTGAAATGACATGCTCAAAGATGCTGATAGGGAAAAGAGGATGGAAGACAAAAATGGAGGATATGGCTTTATGCAAAGTGAGTGAGATTGGAAGATGGAAATGAAGGCAAGATCAATGTCAACACACACCTTGAAGGATGGCGAGAGGATGGAGAAAAAGTGAATGAAGGAATAAGTGAAGCAATATATTGAGTGGATAGAAAAGGTTGCAGTTTAGGCACATGGAATGGAAGAATGCTTTTGGAAGAAGATGAAGCAGAATTCTTTGGAAGCTTGAATGTCAACTTAAATTGTTGTTCAACATTAGAATCTCTCAAGAGAGATTTTGGAATCCATATAGCCTTAGGCTTCTTTTCATTTCTTTTTGATGATTTAGAGATAATATCTTCAATGATGGATTTTGGAACCCATACTTGTCTTGTAATTTTTTTCTTAGATATCTCTTTTGACTTAATGCCCCCATGTCGATTAGAAGAGACATGGTGGTCTTCTTTTTTATATGGATTCTTGAATTGCTTCTTTTTCTTGTATTGAACATTCAAGTTACTTCCAAAAGACTTGGGACTTGTGGAAGAAGAAGGATGATATGAATGGTTTAGGTGAGTGGGTGGATGAAAATGATTCAAGGATATGCATCTATGTTGATCTTGAGGAAAGATAGGAGAGGGAGGGATGTAAGGACCCAAAATGGATGAAGAACTAGGAGAATTGGGAGGAGAAAGTGAAGGGACATAAGGATCCAAGATGGAAGGAAGATGTGAAGGATTTAGTATTGGTGGGGGAGGTCCAAGGATGGATGTAGAAGATGCAAAAGGGTAATCAATAAGTTCATTAACATCTATATCACGTTCAAGGACATCAACATCTTTAGAGTGAGCATTAGGATTTTCAATAATATCATGAACATCTTGAAATGGAGCAACTTCTTTGATAGGAGAACTTATAGCTTGAGAAGACTTAGGAAGAGTAGAAAGTGGAAGGGAACATGGAGTGGTAGAACAAGAAGATGGAAGACTTTGATCTTGACAAGGATCTTTGGATAGCATAAGTGTAGAGTTTCTCTCTTGATTTTCAATAGGCTCAACAATGGAAGTAACAACAATATTTTTAATAACCTTAATGGAAGTATCATCTTTGGAAGGCGCAACTTTATTAAGGTCATTTTGATTGTCAATAAGCTCAGTAGTGTAAGTAGTATCTTGATCTTGCTTAGGAGAAGACTTAAGACATGGTGGAATGAATGAGGAAGGGTGTAAGGGATCAAAAGAACCATGAAATGTATCAAAAACATTGTGAAAAGGATTGGATGACATGGAAGGTTATTGATCTTGATCTTTCTTTATATTCTTTTCTTTATCATTTTTAGAGTCCTCTTGACATGAAGCAAGTGCTAAGGAGAAGGAAGCATGTTGGAATTGTATGGGAGACTTTGGAATAGATGATGAAGGACTAGCTGAAGTAGGCATTATAGTGCATGAAGGCTTAGGCTCTTTAGGTTTAGCATTATCAAAAGTATTTGCAGCCAGGTGAAGGTTAGCTTGAGCTTCTTTAAGAGGTAGCCCTTGAGGATAACTATAGGGAACTGCATGAAAAGCATTAGGATCTTTGTTGGACGAATGATTGGTAGAAGATTTGAGAGTCTTAGAATCTTTAGGGATAGTGGAGGAAGTAGAAGATGAAATGGGAGCATCAGAAGACAAAGGTTCAACATTAACATGATCTTGCTCAAGAGTGTAATCTTTATTTTCAGCATGAGGGTTCTTAGAAGAGGAACTCTTATCCCATTGATGTTGTATTTCAGCACAAAAAAATGCTTTCTCTTCATCAAAAAATGCAGATTTATCATTTAGGTATTGTTCACAAAATTTATCAATGTTGTTTTCAAGATTTGATTCATGTGAACTACCATCAATATCTTTTCGTGACTCATCCCCTTTAAGCACAAGCATAGGACTAGGAGGACTTTTAGGAACTGTTGGAATGTAATAATCATCCCCATCATAATCATTGTCACTAGAAGAATTATAGATAGGCATATCACAAGACTTTTCATGTTGTTCATTATCATATGTCTTAATAAGAGGAATAAGACTCTTGGTAGAAGTAGAAGAAGAATGATATTGTGAAGAAGAAGTAGGTGAAGACCTAGATTGATGATATTTAGAAGAATCATGGTAAGATTTAGAAGATGAAGAATGTGAATGATATTTAGAAGAATTATTGTAAGACTTAGAAGATGAAGAATATGAAGGATATTTAGAAGAATCATGATAAGACTTGGAAGATAAGGAATTTGAACGATATTTAGAAGAATCATGATAAGACTTGGAGGATGAAGAATCTGTATGATATTTAGAAGAATCATGATAAGACTTGGAAGATAAGGAATTTGAACGATATTTAGAAGAATCATGATAAGACTTGGAGGATGAAGAATCTGTATGATATTTAGAAGAATCATGATAAGACTTGGAAGATGGAAAATATTTGGAAGAAGGATATTGTGATTTAATCTTGCACATGATCCTAGCAAAAGTGTCTGATTTATCTATTTTTTTAATCATTTTTGTTGCAACATTAGGATTCATGCATCTATTGGAGTGACAACACTTTTCAAATTCAAGAAGGAGGTGGATTTCATCTGAGCTCAAATAAGGATCCCTAAAAAGATATCCAAGATCCATGGTTCTAGAAGAAGAATAATCAAGTATGGAAGAAGAGAAAGAATGAATAGAAGAAGGTAGACTATATGATAATAGGAGGAAAAGAATCAAGAAGACATGAAGAAGAGGAATAATGGAAATGAGAGACTAGAAAGACATGGAAGATGAAGAAGAAAGAAGACCAAGAGTCATTTTGAGAAATTTGATACCATTTGAGATCATTTGAATGTTGAGCAACATGTAATAGCACTTGTAATCAACATGAAAGAAAAGGTACTAGTTGATAGGATAACCCTAAGAAACGTTGGTACCAAACTAGGATAGTAAAAGCTCTCACTTGTCCAAAATAGATGTGATAAGATAAAATTTTGCAATAGGTGTAAACCAACACTGCCACAGAGGTGCTCACAACTTTGGGTGAATACCCTAGCACATATGGACCAGGAGGATGATTTACCCAAATTTTAATTAATTAAAATTGAACTTTGATGAAAGTGAATGGACAAGAGATTACTAAGACTCTCCAAGTGTAATATCAAAGGATCCAAGTGTATATCTTTCTCAATAAGGACAGTTTCTAACTTACCAACTCCAAACAAGGTCTCTTGTGAAATCAATGACTAGTAATTCAAGAGGTCAAAGCATAATAACCCATGGTGCAAAAAGGCTTTTAACAATGAGAAAAGTAGCCTAATCCAAATAGGACCAACCTAGGGAGACTAGAAATAATGGGATAACAAAGTTATTCGATCGTAAAGTCTCAACTCAAGAACTCAGATTTTGTTCATTTTAAATATCCAACTAGATGTATCAAGAGATTCTTTATCATAAACCAAGCACGCAAGATAGAAAATAGGGATTTCAAGCAAACAGTCTTCAAACAATGAACAAGGGACAAAGCAACCTTGCACATGAGCAATCAAGTGACTTAGTTTATGCTAATCCCTAGGAGAGCTAATTGTGTATGTTCTCAAAAAGTTTCACAATCATTGCATAGATCCCTAGAAAATAAAAGTTGGCCTCTCTAAGGTTTTTAGTAATGGTTTGACTCTGCAACTTTTATGATTCACAGGGGTGACCTCCAATCTCGGCGCACCGAGGTTTTGACACAGTCTGAGAACTTAATCTTCAAGAGCTGCTAGGGAGATCTGACAACCCACAATGAACCATACCCCATGGAGATTTCTTCCACGAGAACATTTATATAGCGATTGTTGCAACCACGGCAGAAGTGGCTATTACCGCTTGAGGTTCCGTCTGCAGTTTGCCCTATATAGGGATTGTCTGCTACGGTTAACCCTCTCTAAAGGTGACCGACTCACAATAGTGGACCACAAGGGGACTTAGCTTTTAGATCCAAGGTTTTGACACCTTTTCACTTTTTAGCCCAATCAAAGCAACCAGATTAATCCGACATGCTAACTAAGATTATCTCAAGATCTATGAAATCAACCCCTAGTGATCTATCAACCTCTCCGGAGAAAGGATGCCTCAATCACCAAGTTGAAGATCCATCTATCTAAGAGATTCTCAAAGTATCCTCCCCACCTACAAGGAATCCGTCTTTGAGAGGAGTTTCACTAGGAACTCACTCTCTCAAGATCCACAAATAGTATTCATGGGGCCTAATTACTATGTGTGTACAGATGTTAATTCCCCAAAAGAAAATCTATCCAAGAATAATCAAAAAGCACAAGGTGGTACACTTAACGCTTTAACTAATGTAAGGTGAGTCCAAAGATGTGGAACACTTAACCCCTCACACAAGCCAAAATGAGTCCACAACTCAAAGATTAGTGAGTTCTAGAAAGCACAAGAGGGTTGCCAAGTAGAGCACTTAACGCTTCTATCCTGTAGACCCCTCCCCTTTAATGTGGCGCTGATGAAATCTTTTTAGGGATCCTCATTTGAGCTCAGATGAAATCCACCTCCTTCTTGAATTTGAAAAGTGTTGTCACTCCAATAGATGCATGGATGCTAAAGTTGCAACAAAAATGATTAAAAAAATGGATAAATCAGACACCTTTGCTAGGATCATGTGCAAGATCAAATCACAATATCCCTCTTCCAAATATTTCCCATCTTCCAAGTCTTATCATGATTCTTCTAAATATCATACAGATTTTCCATCTTCCAAGTCTTATCATGATTCTTCTAAATATCATATAGATTTTCCATCCTCCAAGTCTTATCATGATTCTTCTAAATATCATTCAAATTCCTTATCTTCCAAGTCTTATCATGATTCTTCGAAATATCCTTCATATTCTTCATCTTCTAAATCTTACCATGACTCTTCTAGATATCATCCATCTAGGTCTTCACCTACCTCTTCTTCACGATATCATTCTTCTTCTACTTCTACCAAGAGTCTTATTCCTCTTATTGAGATAGATCATAATGAACAACATGAAAAGTCTTGTGATATGCCTATCTATAATTCTTCTAGTGACAATGATTATGATGGTGATGATTATTACATTCCAACAGTTCCTAAAAGTCCTCCTAGTCCTATGCTTGTGCTTAAAGGGGATGAGTCACAAAAAGATATTGATGGTAATTCACATGAATCAAATCTTGAAAACAACATTGATAAATTTTGTGAACAATACCTAAATGATAAATCTGCATTTTTTGATGAAGAGAAAGCATTTTTTTGTGCTGAAATACAACATCAATGGGATAAGAGTTCCTCTTCTAAGAACCCTCATGCTGAAAATAAAGATTACACTCTTGAGCAAGATCATGTTAATGTTGAACCTTTGTCTTCTGATGGTCCCCTTCCATCTTCTACTTCCTCCACTATCCATACATCCCTTAAAGATTCCGAGTCTCTCAAATCTTCTATCAATCCTTTATCCAACAAAGATCCTAATGCTTTTCATGCAGTTCCCTATAGTTATCCTCAAGGGCTACCTCTTAAAGAAACTCAAGCTAACCTTCACTTGGCTACAAATACCTTTGACAATTCTAAACCTAAAGAGCCTAAGCCTTCATGCACTATAATGCCCACTTTAGCTATTCCTTCACAATCTCCTCCAAAGTCTTCCATACAATTCCAACATGCTTCCTTTTCCTTAGGACTGGCTTCATGTCAAGAGGACTCTAAAAATGATAAAGAAAAGAATATAAGAAAAGATCAAGATCAAGAACCTTCCATGTCATCCAATCCTTTTCACAATGTTTCTGATACATTTCATGGTTCTTTTGATCCCTTACACCCTTTCTCATTCATTCCACCATGTCTTAAGCCTTCTCCTAAGCAAGATCAAGACACTGCTTGCACCACTGAGCCTATTGACAATAAAAATGGCCTTAGTACACTTTCTCCTTCCAAAGATGATACTTCCATTAAGGTTATTAAAAATGATGCTATTACTTCCAAAGTTGAGCCTATTGAAAATCAAGAGAACAATTCTATGCTTATGTTATCCAAAGATCCTTGTCAAGATCAAAGTTTTCCATCTTCTTGTTCTACCACTCCATGTTCCCTTCCACTTTCTACTCTTCCTAAGTCTTCTCAAGCTATAAGTAATCCTATCAAAGAAGTTGCTCCTATCCAAGATGTTCATGATCCTGTTGAAAATCCTAATGCTCACTCTAAAGATGCTGATGTCCTTGATTGTGATATAGATGTTAATGAACTTATTGATTATCCTTTTGCATCTTCCGCATCCATCCTTGGACCTCCCCCACCAATACTAAATCCTTCACATTTTCCTTCCATCTTGGGTCCTTATGTCCCTCCCTCTCCTATCTTTCCTCAAGATCAACGTAGATGCATATCCTTGAATCCTTTTCATCCACCCACTCATCTAAACCAGTCATATCATCCTTCTTCTTCCACAAGTCCCAAGTCTTTTGGAAGTAACTTGAATGTTCAATACAAGAAAAAGAAGCAATTCAAGAATCCATATAAAAAAGAAGACCACCATGTCTCTTCTAATCGACATGGGGGCATTAAGTCAAAAGAGATATCTAAGAAAAAAATTACAAGACAAGTATGGGTTCCAAAATCCATCATTGAAGATATTATCTCTAAATCATCAAAAAGAAATGAAAAGAGGCCTACGGCTATATGGATTCCAAAGTCTTTCTTGAGAAAGTCTAATGTTGAACAACAATTGAAGTTGACATTCAAGCTTCCAAAGAATTCCGCTTCATCTTCTTCCAAAAGCATTCTTCCATTCCATGTGCCTAAATTGCAACCTTTTCTATCCACTCACCATATTCCTTCACATATTCCTTCATTCACATTTTCTCCATCCTTTCGCCACCCTTCAAGGTGTGTGTTGACATTGATCTTGCCTTCATTTCTATCTTCCAATCTCACTTGCTTTGCATAGAGCCATATCCTCCATTTTTTTGTCTTCCATCTTCCTTTCCCTATTGGCATCTTTGAGCATATCATTTGAATTCCTTTGTATATCATGGTTTAAACATTCAAAGAGCATTATCTCAAAAGCTTGACTTCTTCCAAAAAAAAATTGAAAAAGATTGAAAAAAAAGAAAAAAAAAAAATGAAAAATTTGAAAATGTGCCTTGGTGAAAACCTGGTAATCAGGCACCTTGGTAGCAAAAGTAAAGAGAAATGAATTCATCCTATGGTGAAAACCACTCCCTTGTGGTTCCTTGGATAAGTACCATGATGAAAACCTAACAAATAGGCATCATGCGTAGTTCTTCTACATCTTTCATTCATTTTGTCTTCTCTCTTTGATCTTGACAATGTTGACCTATAGACAAACATTTGGCTATCTTGTGAGATATCTTATGATGATCTTGTTTTCATTCCTTTCATGTTTAGCCTTCATATCTATTTTCCTCCATTCATTCTAGTCTTTCGCTATCCTTTTCCCATTTACCCTTTTGGTCTTGATCTAATAAAAAAGAGTAAAATATGATGCTATAAAGTCTCTTGACATGTCCACTTCTTTGGATTGCATCTTTCCCACCTTTACATTATGCTTTCATGAATTATCATATGCCGGCCTTTCATTTCTTGTCCATATGTTCTTTACATGACAAATTTTCCCTAGCTTGGGTACTCTTGAGGAGTCAACCTTTGACGATCACTTTCACTTGCTTCATACACTCCTTGCTTATCCATAATATCCATTAGCTTATTGCTTCATCATGTCCTCTACCTTGCTAAACATTGGGACTGCATGATGTGATCTTTCTTGAGAGTTTGATGCCCATTCTGTCTAGGGGTATCTTTGTACATATTTATTGATCCTGAAAAAAATTCAAAAAAATTGATATATTTCAAAAATCCAAAAAAATTGATATATTTTAAAAAATCCAAAAAAATGATATATTGCAAAAATTCTAAAAATTGAAAAATGTCCTGAAAAAATGATCTTCTTAGTGACAACCTAGCAATAGGCACTTTGATGTATCTTCAAAAAAATTATATATTCCAAAAATACAAAAAAATTATAAAAAGTCCTGAAAAAAAAAAAAAAAAAAAAATTCAAGTGGTGAAAACTTGGAAACGGGCGCTACTTGAGGCCTTTGCACCCCTATTTCTTAGTACATGTCCTTGACACTTAGCCTTTCTCCACCTTGCCTTGTCCTTGTTACCTTGCTTTGGAATTGGTCTTTGTCTAGGGGGCATAACTATGTTAGCTTTGGTTTCTTAGATGTGTGAGTCTTTAGGACACCTCGCAAATGGTGTTTTTCAACACCCATTGACATCGAGTGTTTTTCAACACTTATTGGTTTGGTCTTACCCAGTATCATCATGTGATCTTACCTTCCTGCAAGAATTTGATCCTTGTCCTCAGAACTCAGTATCAATTAACACACTTAAATTTTAAACACAACACTTAATGCTTGACTTATGTCATGATTTTTTTTCTCTGTGTACTAACTGTTATTGATTTTTGTTGAGTGTCTTTGTCTGATAAGTCTCTCCATGATGCATTTCTAGAAGACTTGGGGCATGGGACATGTTTTTATTTGTTGTTTGCTTGTGCGTGTGGTCTTGAAACTCTAGAGTGTCTCTTGTTGTCCCCTTGAAACACTTAGGAGATTTGAGGTATCATCCTTGATTGTTTTTGCACAACCATTCTTATGGTCATCTTGGCATCTATGCCTTGATGCGAGCATGGTTTTGCTACATTAAATTGGATAAGCTAATATTGAAGTCATCTTGATCTTTATGTCTTTGATGCTTATGTTAGAATCTTTCCACATTCCAATCCGATATTAATTACATTCATATCTTCATAGTTGCGCTTGTGACTAGTGACGATTGTGTGATTTTTTGATGTCCGTTAATAATTGCCCAATGATGAAAATAAGTTCTTTTACATTCTCTAATGAATGATGAACACAAAATCCTATGTTACAATTGCTCTTTTGCAAGTACACCATTGCATTTCATGTAGCTTGCATTATTAGACTTCATGTTAGTTTGCATTTTTAGGCTGCATTATGAGTTTGAGAGGGTTCTCCTTTCATCTTTATTGTGGACATTTAATCAATTGTGGTCACATTTTGATCTTCATTTCCTTATTTTCTTTCGTGATCTCAATCAAAATTTCTATCTTAAACAGTTGATTGATTTTTGGAGCATTTTCTTTTCTTATTTCTATTTCTTTCCATATCTTTCAAACTTCTATCTTCCATTTTCTTTTTCCCCACTTCTTTTCTTCTAAATCACCTTTGGGGCATAATATTTCATGCTTGATGATCTACCTTGGTTCTATGATTCTTATATCTTTCATCTTACATCAAGAACCTTATCTTTTGTTTGATTTGATCAAATTTATCAATTTGTTGTTTCTCCTCTATCTCATTTCGATTTCGATCACGAGGGGGCAGTAATTATCAATTTCAATCCTTGATTCAGTTTTATCAATTTTATCCTCGACTTTTTCAAGTTAAAATTTATTTGTATTCTTTGTCCTGATGTGTTCCCGAGTCGACCACACATCTGGGTTGTTTTGTGATCCCAAATTGACCTCATACTTCAATTTCTTTCTTTGACTACATGTGTTCCCGAATCGATCACACATTAGTCAAAGAGGGGCAAATGTATGCACCCAAAAATGGTTGCCTAGACTATGGGCCCCCATTATTTTATTTATCAATTTATCAAATTTTCTGAATCAATGGTTTGTAATATTTTATTAAATCAATTCAAATCAATTTCCTTGATCAAATTCGATTTATTTCATTTCTAAGATTGATCATCTTATTCCAAGTCTTATTTAATTAAAAGAATCATTACGGTGGGCGCCAAAAATGTGTGCTAAAATGTTGTCACACTTCTATGAATCATTACATGTAAGAAAACTCAAGAATGAGCCCTCACAAATCGATCCATAGCTCTCTACTCATAGAGTGCAAGGGTTTGCAATGGAGGCCCTCAGTTTGACCTATTTTTGTGCCCATGCAAGTACACCATGAGATGAGAGATTCAAAAAGGAAAAGCAAGAATGCTAGCCTCCATGATCTTCAAATATGCATGAAAATAAGATCTAATCTATGGAAGCAAAATCTAATCTATAAATGCAAGATCTAAGCTAAAATCCCATGATGGGTGCAAGAGAGAAAGAGACAAGAAAATAGAAGTTCTCCACAAAAGCTTTTGTATTCAAACTCCTTCAAAAATTAGTCTTCAAACCTGCAGCATAACGATAGCATAATCATGGGTGTCTAACATGAGGAGAGGGCTCTCCCTTATAAAGGAAATTATGGAGGTGAGAGGCTTCTCACAACCAATATGGGATAATAGAGCTTGATCCATGTGAGACAAAATTCCACCAATGAGAAAAGAGGAGTGGTTGAGGAGAAAGTGGAAAGATAAATCCCACTTAGATCACTTTTTTTAAGTGTAGAGAAATTAAATAAAAAGAATTTATTTTATTTCCTTTTTTCATCAAAAGAGATATTTAAGTGGGATTTTTATTTAATTAAAAGGAAGCAAGTTCTTTTTAATTAAATAGAAGATATTTAATTAAATTAAAAGAGAGGTTTTTCTCTTAATTAATTAAATGTGGATGAACTGTTTAATTAAAAGAGAGGTTTTCTTTTAATTAAATGGGGATTTTATTCTATTTAATTAAAAGAGAAGATTTTCTTTTAATTAAATAAGACTTGGAATAAGATGATCAATCTTAGAAATGAAATAAATCGAATTTGATCAAGGAAATTGATTTGAATTGATTTAATAAAATATTACAAACCATTGATTCCGAAAATTTGATAAATTGATAAATTGAATAATGGGGGCCCATAGTCTAGGCGACCATTTTTGGGTACATACAATTAGAACTTGTACATACAGACTTACGTGGACCTATTGAAATACAAAGTTATAGTGGAGAAAATTTCTTCATTCTTTTTTTTTTATGATAATTCTAGAATGATGATTGCAATGTATCTAAAAAAAGCAAAAGCTTTTCAAATGTTTAAGTGGTATCTCACAAATTGTTCCTTCAGTAGTATGCTCCAAATTGGTTCCTTCAGTAGTACGCTCCAAATTGTCATATGCCTTGATGGTGATCACCTCATTGATGATATTTGCTTCAGTATATCCTACCTGCTTAAACTTTAGAGTACATAGGTTGAGAGCCGATCCATTATCTATCACGACACATTTAACTACAAAGTCAGAAACCATAACAGCTATGTGAAGTGGGAGGATGTGATCGGGTTCAACTACTGGGATATCAGTATTTTTGAAGGATAAGGCACATGAGGCTAAAAGATGGCCAACCAAGTTGTGAAACTCAGTGGCGTTTATGTCAGAGGGGATGCATGACTCATGTAGAGTGTTGTCAAGGATCTCTTGATAAAGTGGGCTTGTACGTAAGAGATATAGGATCGAGATCTGGGCCGGCGTGTTTCCAAGGTGTTCCAAGATGTTATACTACGGCCCTAGTGAAGGTGATTCTGATGGAGATGCTCGAGATGGAGGTGGTCGTGCTGATGGTGGTCTGATTTGTGTGGACACAGGTGGACCAGCTATATTGAGTCGTGTCTGATGGGTAGCAACTGCACACCGAGTGTCTGGGCCTTTGATATTGATGACATTGACAAATGGTTCAACTTGGGATATGCAACCAATTAAGCTACCATAGTCTAAGTATGCTGAGGTATAATTCTGAGACATGTCTCAATTGTCACCTTGTTTACCCGGAGCATTGTTAGGTTTGTTGACAGGAGGGTTTGCAGGTGCCTTTCCTCGGTTGGTGTTATGAGGAGGGAAAGCATTTTGATACATCATTAATCATGCATTAGAGGAGGGTTGTGCCCCGACTATGATCTCTTTTCAGTTAATGAGGTCCTATACATAATCTTTAAGTTGCATCCATTTAAGGGTAGTGTGCCCTTTGAAATAATGGAATTTGCAATATTTGTTATCTTTGTACCAGGATGCTCTAGACTGATTAGGTTCCAAGGGTTGCATTTGTGGATATCGAACAAGGTTATCTTTGGCCAATTTTTTGAAAATTGTATCAAGAGGTTCCCCCAATGGGGTGTATGTTCGTGGTTGCCTCTGAACACGGGGTTTACTACCTTCCGACAATGTGATAGCATTAGTTTGATTATGAGGAACCTGTATTTGCTGATGAGTTTGCAGGGGTGGTTGGCGATACGTAGGAGGTTGCTGTTGATAAGTTTATTGTTGGAAAAATGTGGTGGGAACATTGGTAGCTGCCCCAACAATATGGACCTGTCGAGTGTCAGTGGCACCATCTATTACTGTATTTTTGTTTTTGTTCCAATATCGAGTTTTGTCATTGCTTGACCCATGGTCCTAGGTATTTTCTTTGTACAATCCGATGACACCATCCTTAATGAGGCCTTGCTTGAGGCCCATTCCTTTTTCTTTGATGTCCTTGTATGTTTGCAAACAGTTCATAACCATATGATGAGCGAGGCTAGGGTGTGCGTTGTTTATGAACATCTTGACAAGATGGCACTCAGGGATGGTGCAAGAGATCCTTGTTGTGAGGATCTGCCAGCGTTGAAAGTACTCTGTAAGACTCTCTCCTCCCTTTTTCTTAGTGTGGACAAGGTCCACTATAGATAATTTAGTCTCAACGAGATGGGTATACTGAGCAACAAAGGCTTTAGAAAGTTCTGCAAAAGTTTTAATAGTACCTTGAGGGATGCGACAAAACCATTCCATGGCTGGTCCTGCTAGGCTTTTGGGAAAGAGCCGCATGAGGAAAACATCATTATAAGCTACCTCCTGAAAATGCATATAGAATTCCTTAACATGAGTGACTGGATCACTCTTCCCCCTAAATTTGTCAAACTTGGGGGTCTCGAAATGTTTAGGAAATGGAGTCAATGTGATAGTCCTGTCAAAAGCGTATGGGCAATCATTTTCAAATTTGAAAGTTATGGTGTCTGTCCCATCCTTGAGGGCTTTGAAAGAATCTTTCATCTCTTCCCATTTAGAGTTTATAGGTGGAAGAGCGGGTGCCCCCGATCCAGGTGCCCCCAGTGTAGGATACATGCCAAAGCCTGACATGTGATATGGAGAACTCTGATGACCATATGGCGTCTATGGAAAAATGGTTTGCATAGCCGTTGGAGTGGATTCTATGGTTTGTTGGGATGTGGGTTGTACATACTGTTGCATCTATTGAGGTACGTGTGGTAGATAACTATGAGGTTGTTGCCCTATGAGGTGGTTCTATGGGGGTGCTTGGGCATACTGCTAATGTGAAGATTATGGCTGGAATGGTGGTAATGTAGATTATGCATGTGCTATGCTTTGGGAATATATACCATGCCCAATATATGTGGGTTGCGTGCTTGCTTGAGAGTAGGACTGATTTGGAGTAGGTGCAAGATAATTAATTTGCAACAAAGTGTTTACTGTAGATAATTGTAGTGGCAATGGATTTGGGTTATTGCCTAGAGGTGGCATGGAGAAATAGTTGGTGAGGGGTGGGAGTGAATAGCTATGTGGAGCAGTGGATGACAGTGTCGAATGTGTGAACGCGACTGTAGTGCTAGGGGGAAGACTAATGATAGGTACCTATATCGCAGCAAAATTCCAAGGTCCCAAAGGAAAAGCGACTGAAGAGCTTTAGCTAGTTACAAAGGGGTTGATAGTGATGTTTGGTGGGATGGAGGATGAGGTATTGGACCCTAATGGTGGTATTTGAGTAGCAAATGGACTAGATGCAATATGGGGTGGAAATGAAAAGGTAGTGCTGCTAGATGCAAATGGAGGATTTTGTGGAGCGAAAAAATGGGTGGTGGAAGCAGATGCAAATGGCATACTTGAGGTTGGTTGAGATGTAGTATGCACTAATGGTTGAGTGAGAGTGGGATGAGTGTTCTGTGGAATGGGAACCGGCACCTGGGTCGAGGGGATATTTGGGTCTGCCGGTTCTACCTAAGGTGGTTGCCATCCAAACAATGGGTGAGTAGGATCTATTATGTTGATAGGTGGTGGACGTCCAAACTTGAAGACACCAACATTGTCTTGTAAGAAATTTTCCATGATGGTTTCCTTGTTGCAATCTATGATGGCATTTACAATAATAGCATGACCAGGTTGGTTCATGAAAGCCTCAATATCTATGGATGATCCTGGTTCTTCTAGGATTTGGGGTGGTGGGTCTGATGGTGTCATGGATACCACAGAGTATGGCTGAGCTCGAGATGTGTTACCACTATGACTAGGATCCATGTCTTTTTTTTGTGGGTGCCTACCAAAACATGTGGTAGGTGGCATGAAAGGATGCTTCTCCTAAATGCAGCGAGGGATGATACTAAGGGTGCTAAAAGGATATGATGCTAAGTGCAAGAAGCCTGTGTATTCCTAAAATATGAATGTGGGAAATGTGATGGTGATGCAAAAGGTGTGAACCTAACCTTTGGCTCAAGGTGATATGGGGCACCAAAAAGCAACCTATTCTTAGCAAAGTGTTGTGTTTCAAGGATACTCAAGATGATGAGAGATGTGATGCAAAAATGTTTCTAAGTGAGTGAGGAAATAATGCTAAGATTTTAACAATGCACGTGGAGGATTCTTCTTCAACAACCTAAGATGAGAGGAGATGGTCTAACTTCAAATGCTTGACTGGGATAGTGCAATTCCTAGATAAGAGACTAAACTTATAAGTGTGTAAGTGTGTGCGGAAAAAAGGAAGGACCTAATCAGAATGAGTAATAGTAGAGTTGTCGATAAGGCTTGTATTAACACCACATTGAAGGGTTAGGTTTTGGATTTTGTAGTCCCATTCAGTTTGCAATGCCACTTCAGCTCTATCTTTCTCAATTTGATCCAATTTGGCAATCCTAGGGTTGGGGGTATGCTTCTTATGTTCTGCTTCGATTTCCTTATAGGCTGGTATTTGAGAAAGCTTAGCCTTCTTAAACTTAGTCTTAGGATGGCTTGACATGAGATATTTCCAAGGATCAAGATCACAACTATGGGGTTCTTTGGAGGCAATGACTACGCTAAGTATGCCCTATGTTAGCATTAACCAAGTTTGGAAAACATTCATTCAACAAGTAAAAGATCAAGCAATAGATAAGAACAACTTGATAGAATTTTTGATTCCCAGAATGTGATACTTGCGCCAAGGAGTGTGTATATTTTTACAAATGTTTCAAGCAATCACTTCAAGCACATGAACATCCTAGATGGTTGGCTACAAAGCTGACAATTGGTTTATCCGAGGAGTCCTCGATATACACAAGGTACGTAAGGCCCAAATCTATAGATGAAACCAAAAAGATGTCACACAGCCAAGAGGAGTGGTAACCCACTTCTCCTCTTTCACTTCTCAAGGGTATAAAGTTCATTGAGGCTTAGCTCGAATGACAAAATCTTGATCCCAAGAGAGGTGTCTTTGGATTCACCTCCCAATCTTTATACTCCGCCAAAACGCTGGAGTTGAGGTCATCCAAAGGGGTGATGAAATCACCAAGTAGGCCTCCTAAAACTTAAACAAGATTTTGGATCCTAATCTTATGCACCCAAGATAGCCTTGAAAGATGACAAGGGGAGAGAAGACTTGGATGAACTTGGGCTAAAAGACCGAGTTCTTTTCCAACTGATGCTTAAGTTTTCTAATCTAGACTTTGCAAGCACACATGTTTAGGATGCAAATGTTTAATTCCAACTTTGAGAAGCGTCAACAAAATAAAATGTGATCAAAGAATGAATACACAAAGGAGAGTTAGGGTCAACAAGAAAGTAAACCCGCACACCTGGAGGCCCTCCACGTCAAGTATCGAATGATTTTCTGTAAGGCATTCAAGATTGAGTGTGATTTTGTTTTAAGCCCAAAATAAAGATGTGGGTAAAGTTCAATTTCAAGTGCGCGCTCGGAGGCCCTCCATGTCAATTGATTCTTGTTCAGTTTTAAAGCCCAAATTTGAAGTGTGATCGATTTAATCTAGATTTTTGGACATTCAAGAAATCTTATAAGTTAAGACAAACCCTCAAAAACTAATTAAGTAGAATTCAATCGTGGAACACTTAACACTCTCTTATGTAGACCCATCCCCATATATGGTGTTGATATTGCAACCAATGGTTAGAATGATGGGTGATTAAAGAGGGTGAGTCCAATGAAAAACTACTCAATTTGACTCTTGTTGATTTGGTTTTAACTTAACCAATTTAGTAATTGTTCAAAAATCAAACTTGCCTAAGTTGCATACAAAAGAGAGATTTGTTTGTTCTTTTTAACGCACCAAAATGAAGTGTTTGGTTTGTGGGGTTTTTAGACATACAAGTTCATTTTTCCAATTTGCAAAGACAAATGACGATGACTTTGACAAGACCAATAAAAAAAAGTGAGCGTTCCTATAGAGAAAATGCGAGAAACAACATTCTCGCGAGGGTACTTGTGTTCCCGCAAGTGGGTTCGCGATCTCGCTGGAGTTCTTGTTCGCGGGAATGACAATCTTGCCACGAATTTGGATTGCGAGAATGATAGGAAAGACTATTAAAATGAATTAAAGCCGCAAGCCAAAAACCTAAGAGCTCTTTTTGACAGAGCAATCTTGCGGGTTTATGCCATTACAATGTTCCCACAACCGAGAATGACGATCCTGCTAACAAAAATTTATTACAGCCTCGAGAAGTTTAAGATTGGAAATGGTAAGGCGAGAATGACGATCCCGCTGTTTCTGAGGCACATTCTTGCTGGAGGATTTGTCGATGGGGATGAAGAGGCTTGTTTGATGATACATGGCAGAGGCTGTGTGTTGATGAAGTGTGAACTCGCAGTCGCGGGTTCACGTTCCCGCTGGAGAATAGCAGCGTTCCCGTGTCACAGGATCACGTTTCTATGGTCGCGGGGATGCAAAAAGTTTTGTGTTTTTGACCGTTTGCTGGGTGAAAATTGAGGACAAGGTTGGGAGCGTGTTCTTGAGGCGTTCAAATTAGTCCTGCAAGAAAAATCAAAAGGTAACACAAACAAAAGATATTGCCATTAATGTTAGCTTTGCATGGTTAATCAAAAAATGAGAATGAGAAATAAGCATGTAAAACTAGCATAAATGGAGATTAAAAATGACCCTTGCGGGGTCCCACCGGGCGTGCCAAAATGTGTACACTAATATGTTAGCAAGAAACACTAATGTATTTAAAAACAAAAGCATTAACTAACAAAACTAGTATAAACTTTAGATGAGACAAAGTGAGGTTCTCAAATGAGAATATGAGCCATGGATAGGCTCTCTCAATGAGGATGATCACTTGATTAGTAGATGTGTCCTTTGATATGGATTTGGGATGTATGCTCAAGCTTCAAAATGCTTCAATGGAGATGGGTTTGGGATTTTTGGTGTGGATATGTGAAAATGGTATGAACTTGGCTTCTCAAACTAACATGGTAACTTTAGCTTAAGGATTGTGATAAAATGGCTTGGGAGGGGATTCAATTTATAGGCTAAGGGCTTGAAGGATGGAGGGGTAGGATGCAAGGATGGAAAGATGGTGAGGGAGGGCTAGGATGCACTCAAAGGGGAGCACATGGATTGTGCTTGTTTAGCACCAATAGGGAGTGGACACTTGTCACAGGGAGAGTGGGTGGAGGAAAGGGCATGGATGAGTCAACAAAGGATGCTAAAGGGTTTAAATGGCCCTCATAAGTGCTTGTAAGAGCAATGAATGAGCTTGTAAGAGTCATTCATGGCTTTGTAAGAGCACTTATGGCTTGGTGGTTGGGATATTTTGAGGGGAGACTTTGGTTTGGTTTAAGAAAGTCTTAATTTCATTTAGGATTGTCCAAATGATTAGGGGATGGGTTAGGCTTGGGTCAGGATTAGATTAGGGATGTTAGAGATGTGCAAGTGGATGGCATTGATGAGGGTGGGTGAGTTAGTGGCTAAGCTTAGTTAGTATGGGTGAATGAGGTGGATTAGGCTAGATGGAGGATTTAGGATAGTTTAGGGGTTATTAGATTTGAGAGTTTTATTTAAAGTGATTTTAATAAATTTGGGATTTGGAATTAGATAGGAGAATAGGATTATTTGATAAATAATGGGTTATTTGATTTATCAATTAGGACTATATATGATTAATTAAATTAATCAGCTAGGGGATGGCAAAGGATTAATTAAATAGGAATTTAAATAATGATGCCTTTAGAGATAGCTAAATAGGATTACCGAAGCAGTGTAATCAGATTTAGGTGTCTACAAATAATAGTGTCATGCCCAAAATATGTAGCAAAAACACACCAACATTTTTTTATTTTTTTTAAAAGATTATATATCCACTATGTCAATACATGCTACATTGATTTGGTTATGGAAAGTTGACAAAGGATTAAAGTGAGTTTCAAACACCTAACATAATGATGTAGAGTTGGCATTCCAATGCAATGCATAGGTTTGAAACCCTGAGTCCTAGTCTTATCGGAACACTTAGCTCTGGTTGAATGAGTTGATCAAACTAAAATTTAAGTTCAATTTTTAAAGGTACAACTTCCAATTCAAATTTCATTTTATGATTTCCAAGTTCATAAGTTGACTATGAAGCTATCCTTTTTAACACTATACTAGATCAATAATTAGTAGACTCTAATTTTGCATTTAAAGGTTAACCCATCATATCATACTAATACTTAATCTAGATATTATCATAACTCATTTAGAACTAATTAAAATATTAAACATTTATTAATAAACTATTTGCAACATCTAACTCATCTTCTATCATAACTTGACTCATCATATTATCTTACCTAGTCAACTCAAAATATAATATTTCTCGATCCACTAACAACCTTCTAGGTTTAAAATTCAAATGCAAAATATCTCAATACTATAATCATTACATGAATTTAAATTCCAATAAAAGAACTAATAACATAAAATTTCTAACTAATACATTTCCAATCCTACCCTTCAGTTGATTTTTAAGAGAATATTTATCCATTAACAACTAATACTAGCCTTTGGAACAAAAGCTTTTAACCCTAATGCAAATTTGAGTTTACTACACCCACAATGTATTCGAATTAAAAATGATTCATTGTTTAAAATTTTAACTAATCTAGATAGTAATATTTTGATAAGATTGATGCATAAAGAACTCACTATGCGCTTGCATAACTATAATAAGTTAAATAAAAAGATATATTGTATGTAGTTCACTTTACCTATAAAATATTATATATTAAGGAACATAAGGTATCAATAATTCATAGAATAACTTTATATTATTCAACATCCTCTTAAATTATATATATATATATATATATATATATATATATATATATATATATATATATATATATATATATATATATATATATATATATATATATATATATATATATATATAAAACTTTGCATATTAATGATAGAAGCAACAAGAAAATTATACTAAACAATCTTAGAAAATTACTAAATCTATGTACTTAATAATTAAAACTTTATCTAACAGTAAAATAAAACTAACAAACACCTAACACCACTCATTTGAACTACACACACTTGCCAAACCGTTTGACCTATCCTTGTGCATTTTCAAATCACTCTAATGGGGTAGTAAATATGGATTCTAAGTATATGGCTTAGGGTACTTTAGCCTTGGATGCTTTGGTATGCTTCCTAAGTTATCCTCAAATCTATGCATTGCTACTTCATCTTGTCTTTTTGCACAACATTTCCCTTGATGGATTAGGCATAATCCTAAAGCATGGATTATTTGTGGGAAGAGATCATCCTTGACATTGACTCTCTCTCTCTCCTCTTTGCACACACATATGCTAAATCTTGTCTATGGGTAACACATAATAATTTTTTAAGTCCCATACATGGGTAACACAGTGTTATAGGACCATGCCATGGTGATACAAAGAATGGTGATCTATGGATGGACCCTTTGATGGGTTGAATAGCGGGTTACCACCCTGTTAGACTATTCAACACTATCTTTTGCAACAACTCTTTCAATGCAAAAATATCTCCTACTTATTGACTCTTTTAATGATTCATAGGAGGGTGGTCACACTACTGGATGAGATAATCACTTCTCTTCTCTTCATTTTACTTCTTTTTAGTCAATGATTTCTCTCTTGCTATGATATGGGAGTTAGAAAAGTCTAAATCCCTTGGGGGCTTGATGGATTATCTCTCCTTAATTATAGTGAGAGTATATTATGTTTTGTCCTCTACTTTACTAAGTGTTTGGATCAATTCCATACTCTTTCTTAAGTGAGGGAGAAATTCACCATCTTAAATTGGAAGCACTCCAATTTAATGAAGGTCTATCACTTATTCAATGCTATATCATCAATCTCCTTGTACATTTCCTTCTCTCTTCCCTTTTTGTTCTTTCTCCTAGATAAAATTGGGGTAAAACCTAATGGATCCTCTTTAAAGCTCCTATTTTCATGGCATAAAGCTCAAGGTAGGATCTATCCTCCTAGGTCCTCCCTTTCATTCATTTAACCAATTAAAAATTGTTCTCCACACTGAAATGATTATATCTCAAACTCTGTGCCCAATTTCTAGGATCCAAGACCTATTTTGGGATCTTGAAAGGATCCTGGAGTTCTGAGCCTAACTTTTAGAGGTACGATACACCACTAACAAGGCCTTATTTTGGATCCTTTGTTTGAGTCCAATGTTCGAATAGCTTGGGGGAGTTCATTCCTAGGCACATTGGGCTAGAGGTTTTAGTTGATTACGAGTTCCATATAAACCTATCCATTTCCTCATTTTCACATCATGCATTCACAAGATCAAGCATTCACACTCAAGCACTCAAGCCTTCAAACATTCTTCAAGCAATTCCTCCAGTGAAGATCAAGGATCCAAGCATCAAGCCATCAAAGTATTTTATTTAGCAAGATCTTCTTCAAGATCCTTTGCTGCATCTTCCACATCTATAACCATTAGATCATTTTTTGTATTCGTGCTCCTTTATCACCCAATTGACACTAATCTTCTTAGATCTAGTTACCTTAGTGTTGGGATTGAAACGATCAATCTCCTTGACTCCCTCTTTGAATTGTGTAAGTGTGTTGATCTGATGAACTTAGGGTTTAGATCCCTAATTCACACTCCCCCATTTATACTTCTCAATAATTAGTCTTGATAACATTTACTTTTTTCTTGTTGCATGTCTTTTAACGAATCTTTAAAGCATGTTCTTTGTGCTTGCAATTTTCTATTAGAATGAGAAATCTCAAAATGACCCCTCTTTTCCACTATTTATCTAAAATCTCATGTGCATAAGCTCCTATTATCTTTGAGACACAATCAATTGTCATGTTTCCTAAGCTTTCAACAACTATTTTCAAGCAGTCAAGGGTTCTCCTATTTCTTGCAACTATACAAGTACAATAATGATAATCACAACAAACTTAAGAATACTTATCTCACACATTAAAGTTACTTGATAATTTCCTCATTTTTAATTTGTTAGCACAAATTTGATAAAAGGAAAAGCTTAGAGGACATATGTAAATTTCATCATGTACCTTGAATGTTAAGCATTATAGTCTTTTCTATAAAGAATACATATTAAATAGTCACTTCACACATTTGCACCTTACTCTTTCTACCATGTAGGTAACTAGTGCAAGCTATCTGTGGGCTTGTAATTTAATAGATTTAAAAATAACCAAGAAACTAGACCAATACATCTAAGGCTAGAAAATTCCTATGATGGATGCACTTGACTACAAATCTTGGGTCAACTATAAGGCATAACTCCTTCACTTCAGGCTCTGCAAAACCTAGGCGGGTTAACCTTGAGGTATTAATATATGATAATAGTGAAAATAAACATAAAATTTGAACCTATCAATAGCAAATGAAACCCTTATATCTTCTAATACTTATGCAATAATGTAGGAATAAAATAGCTAGAAATCATAACCTATAAACCCATAAGCTAAGTGAGGGTTAATTCCTTTCAGCCCATTACAAAACATGAAAAACTTTACTAATTTGATTAAAATGATTTGTGCAAGTGACCATCTCAGCTTGCATCTAATTTAGTGATCAGTGCCTTATCCATTGCAACATAGAGTCACTACCAATAGGATGACCTAACTTGATTGCCTTACAATTAAGTTTATCAACTAAAATCCCAAAAATCTATTCTTACTAGCATCCCCTCCATACACCCAGAAACCCTATCAAATCATTAAAGCATTTACTTAACTCCTTGAATCAAAAGCAACAATAGATATGACACAACTCATCCAAGTTGTCTTAAATTAAATGAACCTTATTTGTTCAATCACAAAGTTAACAACATATGAAGAATTAGGAGACAAAATAAGAGAATATAGATAATTCATTGTAAATCCCCTTTTGTATTTATCCTTGGAAAGACTGAATACATTAACTAGTAACACTAAATGAAACTCGAGATATATTACATGATCTATCATCAATCTTCATTATCTCAGAGAAACAATACATGAAATGAACCTAGAAACCTACATAAGAATGGATGTGTGGCCTTCACAGCTAGAGCTCTACTCAATAGACATGAAGTAAAACCAACCAACAACTTGGTCTCACAGTAAAAACTAGAACCCTTACAATGAATGAGAAAGAGAAAGATATAGAAGAAGAATGGAATCCCAGATCTGATATGAAGGTGACATGTGTCCACTTGAATCCTCATTCCCTGCTATTGTGAAACCTCTTTCATCTTTCTACCCATGAGATCTAATTTGTTTTTCATCATTGTTTTGTAACAAACTCGAAATATCTCTTTCTCAATGATGAAAACCCTCCTATTACTAAAATATCTGAAAAGCATCATGAAATGCAGATGATACCTTGGTTTAGCTGATTTGGAGATGAAAAAACTTGCCCATTACTATATTTTATTGCCTTTTACATTCACTTAGTTCATCATTTCACAGGGAATCAAATATGAACTGCCTCAATTGAATTAAACTGAAAATAGGGCACCTAAGACAAATCCTTGCATATCTCTAACCAATGACCTCCTATGCAAAAACTGAATATAGAAATGGATAGTTCATTTTCTCCTGATTCCGATGGAATATATTACTTCATGTTTCAAGTAAAAATTGCCCCTCTAGTGTGCATTTGAAAATTCTAGCTATAGGCCATGAACAGAGTTGAAAATGAAAATTTTAAATGACCATATAGTTTAAACTATATAACATCATTAAATTATTTCAAATCTTTGAATTTTTGAAATGACCACACAAATTTGAATTTATATGATTTTAATCTTTATTTTATTCCCATTTTTCCTCATCTCTCCTACCACGTGGTGTTTGCCAATTGACCCTAGTGGGACCCACATTTGCTCATGCCATATTTGAACATTTTGATTTTGCGATCTTACGATAATATGATGAAATCGTAACATCTTAAACTTTATACTTCTCATTCCTAATTTTACGAACAAGGCAATTTTTGTAATGTTGTAGCTCTTTATCCTTACCTCCCTGATCACACAGCAAGAGGCCCCATCGTAGCATCACAGCTCCATATTTTAATCTTCCTAATCCCATGATTTGACATATGGTTGGGCCTCTTCATTTGCATACAAATGATCTCCTGAGGCGTCATAACATCGTAGGGCTTTATGTTGGCTCTCCCAACTGGCTGTAATATGCAAATCTTTAAAATCTAGCTCCCAACCATATGGAAAACTCACCATTCTCACCATTTTTGTAATGTCTTACACCTTTCTCTTTCTTTCTACAATCTTTCACTATGGGAAGACTTCGTGGCATCAGGACACCCTTAACTTCTTCCTCTAATCTCTCGACTCCCTCTTTCTTAGCATAACATTGCAACCCTCTAAAATTTGGCTTGTAATCTTATGAAACTTCATAACATCATAGCATTCATATCTTCACCTCTCGACCTTACGAAAACCTGATGTTACGATGAAGTCGTAACATCTTACATCTTTAATTTATGGTTTTTGATCCTTCGATGGAACATCTTAATATTTTTAATTTTCTGGGCTCCATCATAACATCTTAAACCTTGTTTCTTACCTCCCCAACCTCACAGTATGATCATAACATCGTGAGTCCACTTTGCAACATTCTCGATCTCACGATCAACCTTTCTAAAGATGTCATATGGCACCCTTTGTTTGGGTGGTCAAAACTTGTTCCTCTTGACTCTAGCTGGGCCCCATCCATTCATTGAGCTCTGCCTTTTTAAAACACATTCTATCTTAAAGACACTCTATGCTTTGAGTGTAAGAACTTTCCTTAGGGAAAAATTACCCAAGATCAAGGAACTCAAGCACAAGTATAGAATGGACCAAAGCATAATCAGAATAATAATATGATATTCAATTGTTGTGCATACACACTAGGAGTGCCTGAATATAAAGGCCTCTGGAATGCTTCTAGAATGTCTAGGAGTTAGAAATATGATAAGCCTCACAACTAAGCACATGTCCACCAAGTATGGATTATCCTCCATTAAGCACAAGAGTTAGTGCGATGATGAGATGATAAGCCTACAAAGGTGTGTCACATAAAATTATGTTGTAGACACCATGTTCTTAATTAAGAGTGTGAATAATTGTGTTGTTAGCATGATAACTCAGTTAAGTATGCAAACTCCAGTATTGTAGACACCATGTGCTAAATTAGAGTTGCTTACTTCTGTGTTTTCAACATGACAACTCATAAAAGTATTCAAACTCCTAGTTGTCAAACTAATAAACAATAAAATAATACATTGACCTAAGTAAAATTAAATAAAGTGTAAATAGTGAATACTTATTTAGACCAACACCCCCCTTTAAGTGCAACTTAGGGGAATGCACTTAAGCATACAAAAGCTAGAATGAAAATGCATGATGCATCTCGGCTACTAGGCCATGTTAGGTACTCATGTACATAATGCAATGCAATCTCTCATAAAGTGGAGAAAGAGGGAAAACCTCATGGGAAAAACCCTCCCCCAAAAAGAGAGATGAAAATCCAAGATGCATGGATGGATGGAGTAATCAAGATCCCCCCATTATGACATACATCAAGTATATACAATAGAGAATTATGAGAAGAACACACTCCCAATAGAGGAAAAGGTTCCCCCTATAAAAGAGAAGAAGGAGAAGAAAGGAGACAATGTAATCCTTCCCCCCCCCCCAATGTAGAATGTCAATCGGTGATAGTTGCTCCAGTGTAGAAGCTAATCCATGAATGCTGAATAATATTCCTCCCCTTTGGAAGAAACAATTTTATAGTTACATATGAGATGCTTCCCCAATGTGTAGAAAGAATCTCGAAGATGAATGGTGTCTCTAAAACTTGCTCAATTGTCCCTGAGTCGATACTGATGGTTGCCCCTTCCAATACTTCTGAAAAGAACAAGTGCAAATCTCGCAAGGATGGATGTAGAACATATCCCAAAGAACTAAATGTCTCCTCAAATGATAAAGAGACCTCCTACAATTGTTGTACATAAGGATCCATAATCATATCAACCTAGAAAGACTAATCATGTAGAGAATGGACAAGAGGGTCAGAGTGGGCCCTCGCAACAACTGAAGAAGGATCTTCTTCATCAAAGAGAAGATGTATATCATCAATGATGTCTCCAAAATCTGCTATGTATGACTCCACAAAAAAACTTAAAATGTTTGTCAAGAAGTCATCCCCTAATGCTGGAATTGGAAGACAAGGTGTACCCAACTGTACTAAATTGCATGGACCTATCACTATAGAAAAGTATGTATGTGGAATGTGTTGACATGGTGACCTTATTCTGCATCTGTCAATAGGATCCCACATATTTGAATTTGTTGAATCACTATCACTATTGTCACTATCAATTTCCACTATGTATGAAGTGCAGAGAGGATTAAAGGATAAGCTAGGTGAACTTTCCTCAAAGTGAACATTCCTCTATATGAAGATCTCATGAGTCTTAGGATCCATAAGTCTATATGCCTTAACATTTTCTTCATATCTAATGAAAGTACAGGGCCTTGGTGGTGGTGCCTTACATTCCCTAGAAGATATGTTTGCCCATGATGGACAACCAAAAACTCTAAAGTGTCTCACAACTGGTTTTCTACTACACCATGCCTCAAAAGGAGTCTTTCCATCTAGGACATAATGAGGAGACCTATTAAGTATGTGATTGGCACTGCTTATAGCTTCGACTTCAAGTGATGGATCAAGAGACTTAGCTTGAATCGTGCAACTTGCCATTGACTTAAGAGTTCTAATCCTCATTACTACAGCATTTGTCTTTTGCGGGCTAAATGCTACTAGATTCTGAAGATGAATATCCTCAAGCTCACAAAAGTCTCTAAGGCTTGAGATCACATATGTGCTTTCATTGTCCATACAAAGAACCTTGATGGATTTCCTTGATTGCTTTTCAACATGACTCTTGAAGGCTAGAAACTTATCAAACACTTCATTCTTGTCATCAAGAAATTAGACCCATGTGTAGCATGAAAAGTCATCAATGAAAGTGAGGATACAATAACCCTTGCTAATTGATGTCATTGCAAAATGACTTTCTAGAACTATGTGAACCAACTCAAGAACAATTGATGCTCTTGAAGACTTCCCTTTGTCATACTTTTCTTCTAGATGCATATCCATTGAACAAGTTGAACATTCACCCTTAGAAAAGTTGATTGTAGGTAGTCCTTTGACCATATTGTTTGAGCTAAGTTGATGAAGATAGAGAAAGGCAAGATGTCCATACCACTCATGCCATAATTTGCTTTGTGAATGAGATTGAGTCAACAAGGCATGTGAAGGAGACTTAGGCACAAAGTGGGAGAAGGAATAAAGCCTTTTGTCATGATTAACTTTACCCACTACAACTAATGAATCATCTTTAAGATTGCACACCATTACTGAATCAGGAAGGAACCAAACTTTATTGCCATCTCCATAGTGAGTGATTTGGTAAATTGACAGGAGATTAGAGCTCAAGTTTGGAATGTAGAGAACATCTTTCAACTCTCCATTTTCCATCTCAACTTATCCTTTCCCTTCAACTTCCTTTTTTGTATCATCCCCTATAAAGATGTGAAGTACCTTAGACTACTTCAATGAGGAAAAGTGTCCTTTTGAAGAATCCATATGATATGAGGCACCTAAGTCAAGAATCGATTCCCTTGAAGAACTTGAACTAGCCATAAGTGCTTGCCCTTTTCCCTTTGAAGTGGGTGGAGTTGAATCCTTGGAAGCATTTGGTACATTAATTTTGTTCTTCCAAAGTAAGTTTTCCAACTCATCGATTCCCTTAGTCTTGCAATGATGCTCATCATGATTCAGTTTCTTGCAATAGCACAAAATAGTTTGTCCTTCTTGTTGTTGTTTCCCTTCTTGTTGGAAGAAGAATTTCCTTGTTGTGAGGAGGAAGATTGTTGTGTTTGATTGTGATTTTTGCTTCCACTGCTTTTTCTTGCTATTGGTAGAACTTTTGTCACTTTGATTTGATTGGTTCTCATTGCTAGCTACCAATGATTTGGTCTTTGATGACTTGAGAATTCCCATATCTATCAGCTTGGATTGTTCCAACATCAACTTTTCTACAAATGCATCAAATGTAGGCTTAGTGAAGGCACTTCCCATGGTCAACCTGTGAGTGTTGTAACACAAAACAAAAGATGCATACTCTAATGGTAGCCTCTTCAAGATGTGATGAATCAATCTATCATCCTTCATGGGATTACCACAATCCTTAAGTAGTGCTCTCAATTCATTGACTTTGTTGACATAGTCTTGAATTGTGTCAAAATTCTTAAGATCCAATAGAAGTAGATCATTCTCAATTTGGAATCCCTTTTCCTCATCCACCTTACTATACAACCCTTTAAGTTTGTCCCAACCAACCTTGGCTTCCTTAAAGCTAGAAATATGGAAGATGAGATCTCTATGAACACAACTCTTGATGATTCCTAAAGCCTAATTGTCTTTAATTTATCAATCAAATAGAGCTATAACATCAATGGGTTTGGTAATTGTACCATCAACATATAGATTTAAACCTTTTTCCATTAATCTACTCCATACAATATCCTTCCATGTAGCATAATTGTGTGAAGTTAGAAGTGGAGTTTTAGGTGAACCCGTGAAGCAAAAAGAGCACAAAAGAGAGACACAAGAACACAATACACACCCCCCCTATTCACTCAATCAAAGAACCCCCTCAAAAATGATGCTTTTGGCACTTTATATGTAGTGCATTTACAATAGGCCACTTGTCAAAATGGACAAGAGTGGACTTTTGATTTTTCTATTTAAATTTGGTACTAAGCACTGTAGCTCAAATGTACAACTTTTTGAAGTGTAATCAAAGCAATACAATGCAAAAGAGGACCTAATTCTGAAAGTGATATTTTTGTCCACACAACCCTATAATCTGACTGTAGATCTGGATAATAGATGAAAAATTAAGCACTTTCAAAAAAAATGAAACCTAAAAATGTGTCCAAATGAGCTCATACAGAGCCTTTGAAGTTACAAAATGTAGGATTAGACAAGTACAGTTGCCAAAAAAATGTAATTTCTTACAAATTCCTACACCAAAACCAGAAAATAATACCACCACTAAAACATTCAAGAAATTCTACCCAAAATTTTAAAAAATCATACCTGATTTGGAGTCCAGATGACTGAGCTATGACCTCCCAAAGTTGGACTATCAAATCAAAACTAAATTTGGAGAGGGGTCTAGGCAGCAAACTATGAGGCTAAATTTAATAGTCAAATGGTCGCCACGGTAGTGTATTATGGGCTGCAAATGATGGTCAAATGACCATAAATTTTAACATAGTAAAAATATGACATCAGCAAAAAGGATGCCCCTGGGTGATGTGGCAGGTGACATCAACAATGACATCAGCAATATACAGTGTTGTATGATGTATGGCAATGTGGGCAGTTGACATGTTTGTTGACAAGGTAGGGTATGTGGTGACTGTGACATGTAAATGTTTGACGTGGCTTACTATCGTTGGGCTAGGTGGCAGCTAAGCAGTGGCTCCACAAGGCACTTACAAGGCACTGAGTTGGAGTTGAGACACATGGTAGAAGCTGTGTCAAACAAATGGTGGGGCTAGAGAAACCATAGCAGGGCAAAAGATTGTTTGTCGTCAGGCCAGTGCTATCACCGAAATGGAGGATTAGCGCCGACGTTGGAAGTTCTGGTGGGAGGAGGTTGGATACTGTGGTCGAAGATGTTGCTGGGAAAATAAATGATAGACGAGTATTTATGGTCGACGAGGGATTAACAATAATCCCACATTGCACTGGTGATGGGTTGTGGTCACCGGTCACTGTCTAGGTTTGTTAATCACTTCGCTAGATTATGTGTAAAGTGGCTGGAATTTGTGGTCGATGCTGCCTGCATGAGATGTAAAGAATATTCATCAGAGTATATAAATAATATTCCACCTGCAGGGGCTAAGATTTCACCACCCAATTCCTACAAAAAAAAAAACTTTGCAAGCCTAATGACCTAAAAAAAAATTGAAAATATTCCAAAAATTGCAAAAAATTGCTAGCAGAGAAAATAAATACTGATCTAAAATTAAATTAAATAAATCTAAAAAATGATCATACTCAATTTGCAATTGGACCTTCAAGTGCCAGTTTGCAAAAAAAATTTGCCTCAAATTCGACTATGGCCCAAGGTAGGAAAATTTATAGTCAAATTTCACCAAATGGATGCTCCAGACATAATGGCGAGGGATGCTTTGGCTCTAGATGCTCCCAATGACTATGATACTCCAGATCTGGGTTGAGGTCCTTTAAGAGGTGAAGTAAGAAAATGGTCTCCAATGGTTATGTGAAGAGAAATTCCCTAAGCTCTGATACCATGTAAGAATTTTCCTTAGGGTAAAATCATTGAAGATCAAGAAACTCAAGCACAAGCACAAAATGACCAAAGTATGATTAGAATAATAATATGATATTCAATTGATGTACATAGACACTAGGAGTGCCTGAATATAAAGGCCTCTAGAATGCTTCTAGAATCTCTAGGAGTTAGCAATATGATAAGTCTCACAACTAAGCACATGTCCCCCAAGTGTGGATTATCCTCCCATAAGCATAGGAGTTAGTGCGATGATGAGAGGATAAGCCTACAAAGGTGTGTCACATAAAATTATGTTGTAAACACCATGTGCTTAATTAAGAGTGCAAATAACTGTGTTGTCAACATGACAACTCATGTAACACCCCGCCAAGAGATCCAAAAGAATTAACCTAAATTTTTACTAAGTTTGCTAAACATTTTTTTTTTGAAATAAGAAAGTATAACATACACATCAAACACATAGTAGCGAAAGCAATAACATGTAATCATCAACAAACATACATAACAAGTTACATTCCTTAAGGGTCCCAAGATTTTGAGTCACATTTAAATTTAATTAATTCTAATTCTAACAACTACCACATCCTCATGAAAGAATATTAAGAAAGTCCAATGTCCATAATATATAGTTATTCTGAATGCCTCTTGGCAAATTAATTCGAAATGCTCAATCATCTACTGTACATGTCACAGGGTATGAAAGGCTTAAAAGAATATACATATGTAAAAATAAAGATACATCATCCTCAAATCCATGACACAAAGTACAGTAAAATAAATAAAATCATTCACCATACATGATACATCCATACATCTATAATGTTGAAACATCCATCATAATAATCCATGAACAGAATGAAGGTAAATGCCAACCAAGAAAGCTCTAGCCACGGTGACCACAGACTGATCTCAATGGTAAGAGTAAAAAGTACTACCACCCGACTGCATGGAACCTAAATGGCCCACTCCTATTGTGCTGAGGAGATAGTCTCGAGTCCCAAACAGGATATCAAAACACAAAAAACAAGTACTCTTTAAGTCTCAGAAATCCTAAAAGTACACTAACTCAAAGGTTCCAACATAGATCGACATCTAGACCCAGAGGCACCACAAAGACATGTAGGGAATCTACTATGCAAGAAGGAAAGTGTCATCGCACAATTCACATCGAAAGTTACCCAAGCAATCCCTTAGGAATCTCGGGTCCCCTGTGATCCTGCGGCCACTAGTATCCTCTCGTACTGATGAGGCATACTATGAAATGCAAGGTCACAACCAAGTGTTCTCTCTACCCATCCTAGTCTGTACTAGCACTCAAGGCATGGGAGAGAACATACAGTTATCTTATTAGGTTCATTTAAGTCAGTATTTAGGTGAGATGTTTTCACTTATTTAAACAACTTACAATGGGTTTCTCCAGGCAGCCTTTTAGGGCCCCGACCCCCATTTCAAGCCACTTCCTGACACTACACATAGATAACCTACCCTAGGCTCATGAAATCACAAATCACAAATATCACCTCAACCCTATACAAGCGACTGGAAAGCATCAAATGATAATCATAATGATCAGAACAGTTCTCTATCAGCAACTGAAGGCATCAATGATAAGTCACAATATCCAATGGTTCTCAACGAGCAACCCAAGTATCCCAATAGTAGATCACAAGACTAATTGAAGACTCCAAAATGGTCAAGTCAACATGTCACAACATGACATCGTTAAGAGCAAACCATCCAAAACATCTTAGTCCTCTCAAAGCGACTGGAAGGAAAATCATATATATACAACTGATTGATGACTCAAAAATGGTTAAGTCAGGTATCTCATAAACATACACCTCAACTTCACACAAGGAAACTAGAAAGCAATAACAACCAATAATACATCCATCATAGAGCATATCAACACATCACCATGGTTGGGTTAAGAAAGATCGAGACCAAATCATCATAACATCACATTCACAAACCCCCCCGAGCCTCTAGTAACAACCTAAATTGGTCAACACTAGGACAAAGCCCAAAACCCCAAATCATAGACAACAAAAAAGTCACAGAACAGATTCATCACACAGTTGGGCATGAATGATAATATATTGTTGAGTTAATGTAAGGTTTTAAGTTCCAGTTTCATGTATATCTCAAGTAATAAGTTTTTGCAACTAACCCTTACAATTAACCCATTTCTATATTTAAATGATTGTATAATTACCCTATAAAAATCTAAGGATAATCATTTATTTATCTAAGTTATAAAAATAACAATTATTGATTTTAAATAGAATAATTAAAATTTTATTAAATCAATATTGTCGATGGTTAAATAAATAAAAAACCCTATTGGAAAACTTTAATTAACAATTAACTTAATTAATTTTCAATTAACTAAATTAAGCAATAATTATACAAATACCTATATTAATATACTCGTAATTAATAGTTATTAATAACTAATAAAATTATCAATAATTTCATTAACTAAAAACTAACTATATATTAATTGTATTATTGTTTAAATAAACAATAATAAAATTTATTAATAAATATCATTAAATATTAACAATGAATTATTAAAATCTTAATAATATTATTATTAAAACTTTAAATAAATATTATTAACTAAAAATAATAATTTAAAATTTTAATATTATAAAATTATTAACAATTTTAAAATAATTTAAAAATTTATTAAAACAAACTTTAACATTATTGAAATCTATTATCAAATTTATAATTTTAAACATTTATTAAAAAAAAATAAGTTATCTACTAAATAACTGACACCTCCTTTGAAGAGTCATGCGGCCAACGTCATAGGGTGCCACAGGCTTTTAAGGCCGTGCGGTCCCCTACTGACGCAGGTCTGCTGCCGATGACTTTAATGAGCTGGGGGGGAAAAAGGTAAGACCCCCTCCCCATACTTTTTATTATGTATATTTTTTGTTTATAAAAACTTTTAAATTTAATTAAAATCGCCTCCTCATAAAAATAGTTTTGTTTATTAAAAGAGGACCCCCTCTCAATTTAAATTTAATAATATATGTTTATTATTATATATATTTTATAAATGATTAATTTTTTATTAAATTTTTTTTTTAAAAAATTAAATTTAAAATTCAACCCTTCCCCAGTTAAATCCATATTTCTTTAATCTATCAAACGAGGATTCCTAATCACTCTTCTAATTTCTATGTATGCCGAATATATTGATAAGCATTTAATAATTTACAATATTGAAATATTTAAGCTTTCATCACAGAGAATTCAGATATACAATCCACAGGCACGAAGAAGACAGGAAAGGATAATTGCGTAATTAATCAGTGATCAAAACACAAGATCCTACATGAGCCTGATGCTAATATCCAATACCCAAAAACTGTAAGAGAATTCGCTCCTCTTCAATATCTTTCTTGTAAAAATCTTTCCTAGAATTCTCCTTCTGAAATTCGCTTCCAAAAGTTGTCTACCAAAATTCCTGTCTCCAAAATTCACGGTCCCTCAAAAATGAACCCCCAAAGTTGTGATAAGGAGTTTTCTCCTCAAATTGGGGCATTAATTATGCGTTCACCCGAGAGGACTCTTTGCTCACAAGACTCAAACTCCAAATTAACTTTATTTATCTTTGCTTTTATCTTTTAATGCACGTTAAATGAATTATTAAATAACTTTATTTAATTTTCCACTTGACTTCTATTTTTAATTAATTTATTACTTTTAATCCCATGTGCACTTTATGAAATTAAAAATAACATTATTAATTTCACTTATTTTATCTTTTTAATTAATTTCTTTCATTTTCAACTCATGCTCGCATCATGTGATCTAGAATCTTTTAATAGTTTAATATCTTTTTTTACTTTTAATTTATTTTAGAAACTTAATTGATAAAATATTTAATTAACTTGAATAACAATAATATTTAGCATTTATTTAAAAATGAACTCTAAATATATTATTATTAAATTAAATAAATATTATCACGTTCTAAATTTATCCTTAAACTTTTATCTCCAATTTTGAAATTCTTTTTATTTAATTAATTTCTCAATTAATTGAATAAAATTAAATATTAAAAAGTCATAACAATTTTCCATTAAAGTAAATCATTAATTAATCTTTTAATTAGACTTGATTAATAGAAAATACACCAGGGACTCATAAAGACAACATACAAAAACCCATCATAACAAAATACATACTAAATCAAACAAAGGGTTATAATCACGAATTAACATCATCTGACGCATTCAAAGGGTACTCAACTCAGATACTTGTACTAATTATCAATTAGGACAAATGGCTAAAGGGTTTAGGATTTGGACTTAAGATTTATCTCCCCTCTCTTACCATTGAGATAATGCGATAGGGTATGCTCATCCTAGCAATTCAGGGAAGTCGATACCTGGTACCTGCAACCTGCATAAAACCCACGCATGTACAGACACAATATTCTAAGCTAAACAAGCAATGGTAGGAAGTGGTGCATCGTGTAGATCCCGACTAGCAGGTGACTACAAATCCCTTCCTTAACCACATCAGAAACATCATACATAAAGAAAACAAACACGCACACCATACAAATGCAGTATGGGGTAAGTATCCATAAGAAAACACATGTGATAATAAGCCATCTAACTAATCATCATCAAAAATTAAAAACACTAAATAATCATCATACATACGTGAAATATAGAGTACCCAGTAATCTCATCATATAATCAACTAAATCTGAAACAATATATGATAATCTTAAAACAATACTACTAATCATCAAACATAAAACTAGCCTAAAAGAGTTTGGCAAAGATAATAGAAATGCAACTTAGGGGCAGGCACTACATCCACCCCCCCTAGACTTAGGCTCGCTCCTGAAAGCCTACAAGAAAAGAAAAGCTAAGGACTCACTATGTGGGTCCCATTGGACCCTTTCCCTTTGTAGGAGGATATGACTCCACTGAGTACACTCTTCGAGCTCTACCCATGTCACCAACTATAGGTTTTGAAGTTGCAGGTCCCTGGCCTAAGAATTGTGGTTTCCCTTGAGGGCAACGAGATGACTTGTGTCCACGTTGTCCACATGAGAAACACTCTCCATTGAAGCTCCTCTGAACTCTAGGTGCACTAGATTGCTGAAAACTACCCCCACTAGGATAAGACTGAACACTCTGAGATGCTCGATCATACTAGTTGGGCTTGTTGCGATGAGCCTTGTGATAGTTCCTAGCATTGGAACCACCACCACCACTCTGTGCTAGAGGGTAAGTTCCTCCCTGCTGCTGATTACCCCCAGAAGGAGGTTTCCTATTACCACCTGCTCCCTGACCACCCTTTGACCCTGATGCTAAAGGTGCTCCTACAAAACCCCCATGTCCTAGGTTCACACTCTGCTCTACAAGGACGGCTCAATGTACCACATCCTTGAGGGTTTTAGGTTCAAACACCTTAACACCCCCAATTAAACGATTGTTCAAACCTTTGATGAAATGTTGTGCCAACTATGTTGGGTTGTCACTGAATCCTAAAAAGGGCATGAGCTGAAAGAACTTGCACTCATACTCTATAACGGTCATAGTGTACTGTCTCAGGTTATGGAGCTCATCTACTCTATGCTACTTCCATTCCTTTGGTAGGAATCACTCACGAAAGCTCTCTAAGAATAACTCCCATGTGACACTGTTCATGGTTAAGCCCAACTTCTTTTCCTTGATTGTCCACCAAGTGGCCCCAAAGAACTCCAGGTTGGTGATAGCAAACCTTGCTTTGACATTACTGTTAAAGTCTTGCATAGAAAAAATCTTGTCAAGGGCAATAAGCCACTACTTAGCTACATATCCAAAACCCTACCTGTTAAAGGGCTTGACCTTGGACCTCTGAACATCCTTCATCTGTGAAGATACAATGGATCTATATCGATCCCTCGGAGGGCTCCTAGACCTAGGTCTATGCTCATGTTCTGCCTGATGCGCTCTATCTTGATCATGAATAGGAGGTAGGTGATCAATGATGGTTCACATCATTTGCCTCAGACCAAGCTCCTCCGAGTTAGCATGCTCCTCTCTATGATTCTCTTCCTGATGCTCACTGACATGCTCTTCCCTATTCTCTTCTTGATTAAGGTCTTTGTGGACAGACTCATGGACACTAATAGCTCTACCTCGTCCATGACCCCTACCACAACCTCTAATGGAAGACCTCATCCTAGATACCATCCTACAACAAGATATAAGATACTATAATAACCATAAAAAATACTACTGAGAAGCATAGATAAAAGACACATGTTTTGCAAATAGAATAGTTTCAATTTTGAGTTTGCCTATAATTTTGGTTTAAGTATAATTTTAGTTTTGAAGTCTAAGTGTTGAAGTATGAAAAATATGCAACTAACATTTTACGTTATGTTTCAGTTCAACTAGTTTCAAGTTTTAGTTTGAAAGAGATACACATAATAGTCTAAAGTTTTCATTTTTGTTCAACTAGTTCACACTAGTGGCATTCCAATATACATTGGGGCTCTGATACCAGATGTAACACCCCACCAAGGGATCCAAAAGAATTAACCTAAAGTTTTACTAAGTTTGCTAAACTTTTTTTTTTTTGAAGTAAGAAAGTATAACATACACATCAAACACATAGTAGTAGAAGCAATAACATGTAATCATCAACAAACATACATAACAGGTTACATTCCTTAAGGATCCCAAGATGTTGAGTCACATTTAAATTTAAGTAATTCTAAGTCTAACAACTACCACATCCTCATGAAAGAATATTAAGAAAGTCCAATGTCCATAATATACAGTTGTTCTGAATGCCTCTTGGCAAATTAATTCGGAATGCTCAATCATCCACTGTACATGTCACAGGGTATGAAAGGCTTAAAAGAATATACATATGTAAAAATAAAGATACATCATCCTCAAATCCATGCTACAAATTATAGTAAAATAAATGAAATCATTCACTATACATGATACATCCATACATCTATAATGTTGAAACATCCATCATAAAATCTAACCATCCATCATAATAATCCATGAATAGGATGAAGGTAAATGCCAACCAAGAAAGCTCCAGCCATGGTGACCACGGACGGATCTCAATGGTAAGAGTAAAAAGCACTACCACCTGACCATGTGGAACCTAAATGGCCCACTCCCACTACGCTGAGGAGATAGTCTCAAGTCCCAAACATGATATCAGAACACAAAACACAAGTACTCTCTAAGTCTCAAAAATTCTAAAAGTACACTAACTCAAAGGTTCCAACATAGATCGACATCTAGACCCAAAGGCACCACAAAGACATGTAGGGAATCTACTATGCAAGTGAGAAAGTTTCATTACATAATTCATGTCAGAAGTTACCCGAGCAAACCCTTAGGAATCTCGGGTCCCCTGTGATCCTGTGGCCACTAGTATCCTCTCGTACTGACGAGGCATACTACAGAATGCAAGGTCGCAACCAAGTGTTCTCTCTACCCCATCCTAGTTTGTACTAGCACTCAAGGCATGGGAGAGAACATACAGTTATCTTATTAGGTTCATTTAAGTCAGTATTTAGGTGAGATGTTTTCACTTATTTAAACAACTTACAATAGGTCTCTCCAGGCAGCCTCTTAGGGCCCCGACCCCCATTGCAAGCCACTTCCCAACACTACACAGAGATAACCTACCCTAGGCTCATGAAATCACAAATAAAAAATATCACCTCAGCCCTATACAAGCAACTGGAAAGCATCAAATGATAATCATAATGATCACAACAGTTCTCTATCAGCAACTGAAGGCATCAATGATAAGTCACAATATCCAATGGTTCTCAATGAGCAACCCAAGTATCCCAATAATAGATCACAATACTAATTGAAGACTCCAAAATGGTCAAGTCAACATGTCACAACATGACATCATCAAGAGCAAACCATCCAAAACATCTCAATCCTCTCAAAGCGACTAGAAGGAAAATTGTATATATACAACTGATCGATGACTCAAAAATGGCTAAGTTAGGTATCTCATAAACATACACCTCAGCTTCACACAAGGAAATTGGAAAGCAATAATAACCAATAATACATCCATGATAGAGCATATCAACACATCACCATGGTTGGGTTAAGAAAGATCGAGACCAAATCATCATAACATCACATTCACAAACCCCCCCGAGCCTCTAGTAACAACCTAAATTGGTCAACACTAGGACAAAGCCCAAAACCCCAAATCATAGACAACAAAAAATTCACATAGAATAGATTCATCACACAGTTGGGCATGAATGATAATATATTGTTGAGTTAATGTAAGGTTTTAAGTTCCAGTTTCATGTATATCTCAAGTAATAAGTTTTCGCAACTAACCCCTACAATTAACCCATTTCTATATTTAAATGATTGTATAACTACCCTATAAATATCTAAGGATAATCATTTATTTATCTAAGTTATAAAAATAACAATTATTGATTTTAAATAGAATAATTAAAATTTTATTATTTAATCAATATTGTCGATGGTTAAATAAATAAAAAACCTTGTTAGAAAACTTTAATTAACAATTAATTAAATTAAGCAATAATTATACAAATACCTATATTAATATACTCGTAATTAATAGTTATTAATAACTAATAAAATTATCAATAATTTTATTAAGTAAAAACTAACTATATATTAATTGTATTATTGTTTAAATAAACAATAATAAAATTTATTAATAAATATCATTAAATATTAACAATGAATTATTAAAATCTTAATAATATTATTATTAAAACTTTTAATAAATATTATTAATTAAAAATAATAATTAAAACATTTAATATTATAAAATTATTAACAATTTTAAAATAATTTAAAAATTTATTAAAACAAACTTTAACATTATTGAAATTTATTATCAAATTTATAATTTTAAACATTGATTAAAAAAAAATAAGTTATCTACTAAATAATCGATGCCTCCTTTGAAGAGCCATGCGGCCCACGTCACAGGGTACCGCAGGCTTTTAAGGCCATGCGGTCCCCTGCTGACGCAGGTCTGCCGTCGGCGACTTTAATGAGCTAGGGGGGGAAAAAGGTAAGACCCCCTCCCCATACTTTTTATTATGTATATTTTTTTTTAATAAAAACTTTTAAATTTAATTAAAATCGCCTCCTCATAAAAAATAGTTTTGTTTATTAAAAGACGACCCCCGCTCAATTTAAATTTAATAATATATGTTTATTATTATATATTTTATAAATGATTAATTTTTGATTAATTTTTTTAAAAAAAAATTTAAAATTTAAAATTCAACCCTTCCTCAATTAAATCCAAATTTCTTTAATCTATCAAACAAGGATTCCTGATCACTCTTCTAATTTCTACGTATGCTGAATATATTGACAAGCATTTAATAATTTACAATATTGAAATATTTAAGCTTTCATCAGAGTGAATTCAAATATACAATCCACAGGCACGAAGAAGATAGGAAATGATAATTGCGTAATTAATCAGTGATCAAAACACAAGACCCTACGTGAGCCTGATGCTAATATGCAATCCCCAAAAACTGTAAGAGAATTCGCTCCTCTTCAATATCTTTCTTTTGGAAATCTTTCTTAGAATTCTCCTTCTGAAATTCACTTCCAAAAGTTGTCTCCCAAAATTCCTGTCTCCAAAATTCATGGTCCCTCAAAAATGAACCCCCAAAGTTGTGATAAGGAGTTTCCTCCTCAAATTGGGGCATTAATTGTGTGTTCACTCTAGAGGACTCCTTGCTCACAAGACTCAAACTCCAAATTAACTTTATTTATCTTTGCTTTTATCTTTTAATGCACGTTAAATGAATTATTAAATAACTTTATTTAATTTTGCACTTGACTTCTATTTTTAATTAATTTATTACTTTTAATCTCCTGTGCACTTTATGAAATTAAAAATAACATTATTACTTTCACTTATTTTATCTTTTTAATTAATTTCTTTCATTTTCAACTCATGCTCGCATCATGCGATCTAGAATCTTTTAATAGTTTAATATCTTTTTTTACTTTTAATTTATTTTAGAAACTTAATTGATAAAATATTTAATTAACTTAAATAACAATAATATTTAGCATTTATTTAAAAATGAACTCTAAATATATTATTATTAAATTAAATAAATATTATCACGTTCTAAATTTATCCTTAAACTTTTATCTCCAATTTCAATTCTTTTTATTTAATTAAGTTCTCAATTAATTAAATAAAATTAAATATTAAAAATTCATAATAATTTTCCATTAAATTAAATCATTAATTAATCTTTTATTTAGACTTTATTAATAAAAAATACACCAAGGACTCATAAAGACAACATACAAAAACCCATCATAGCAAAACACATACTAAATCAAACAAAGGGTTATAATCATGAATTAACGTCATCTGACACATTTGGAGGGTATTCAACTCAGATACTTGTCCTAATTATCAATTAGGACAAATGGCTAAAGGGTTTAGGATTTGGACTTAAGATTTATCTCCCCTCTCTTACCATTGAGATAATGTGATAGGGTACGCTCATCCTGGCAATTCAAGAAGTTGATACCCGATACCTGCAACCTGCATAAAATCCACGCATGTACAGACACAATATTCTAAGCTAAACAAGCAATGGCAGGAAGTGGTGCATCGTGTAGATCTCGCTTAGCAGGTGACTATGACTCCTTTCCTTAACCACAGCAAAAACACCATACATAAAGAAAACAAACATGCACACCATACACATGCAGTATGGGGTAAGTATCCATAAGAAAACACATGTGATAATAAACCATCTAACTAATCATCATCGAAAACTGAAAACAATGAATAATCATCATACATACGTGAAATATAGAGTACCCAGTAATCTCATCATATAATCAACTAAATTTGAAACAATATATGATAATCTTAAAACAATACTACTAATCATCAAACATAAAACTAGCCTAAAAGAGTTTGGCAAAGATAAAAAAAATGCGACTTAGGGGTGGACACTACAACTTAGTTAAATATGCAAACTCCAGTGTTGTAGACACCATGTGCTAAATTGTGTTGTCAACATGACAACTCATAAGAGTACGCAAACTCTTAGCTATCAAACTAATAAATAACAAAATAATGCATTGACCTAAGTAAAGTTTAAATAGTGAATACTTATTTACACCAACATTGAGTAGTGGGATGTATAAAAAGGTAAGACTTTCCAACTCCGATACATGTGGGATAAAATATCTACATCCTCTACACTTTGTCTTTCCCATGGGATACCTTGTTGCATTTGTGCATGTCTTGCTCCTACTCAACTACCATGGGTGTTGGATGGAGTTCCTTGCTCTTTTAATGCAGGTACTCTCTTGCACTTCATCCCTCTTTGCCATCAATCTCCTCTATACCATGCATACTTTCCCAATTTATCACATGGACTGTAGCATTGGTGGCACTTCATGCACATGTTCCAAAACCATCACTGCCTTAGGCTTTCGGCCACTGCTACACCCCCTTTCATATTTTGCAACTCCCCTTGATTTGGGCGCAAATCATGAACAAATGGGACATAACAAGTGTGTGACCTCTAGAATGCAATGCAAAAGGAATTTTCTCAGTAGGGTCAATTGGGTCAAAGATAAAATCGGTCAAACAGAGCCTTTTGGAATTCAGGGCAATATGCATTAGCATGACAGAGATAAGTAACCAACTTTGGGGAATTCAAAACCTAGTCAAAACATATAAAAATGATTCAAAAATTGAATTGTAGGTTCACTGATATGCATACTAACAATCCCAAAGTGGCGAGTCATGAAACATTACTGGGTACAAGATATTTGAATGCAAACTAGGCCTCCTATTGTTGTTTGACACTCAGGCAAAAATGCAAAATTGAACACTACTCAAAATAGAACTTATTAGAATGACTCAGAATGATAGTTTATCATTATAGGACACATAGATATTCTAAATTCAAGGTATTAGAAACATAAAACACCTTATAGACCTTAAAATGATAGTAGGGTACATAAGCATGGAAATGCACATATAGGGCTCAAGGTGACTCAAAATTTGGAATGGTACTCAAAATGGGGAATGCAAATTTGAGTCCCATTGGTGGCTTTAGCTGGGTATGCATGTCCTTGTGGGCATAGCAAGGATTCAAATCTCTGGAAGAAGCAGACCACGTACTTGACAGCAAAAAACTTCTTTCGAATAACTTTATTGAAAGTAAGAAACCTACTCCTACTATGTGCAAATGATGGCCCCGAGCCACTGAAATGTTTTCAAAGCTTCTTACCTCTATCATATACTTGATTCTCATTGACATCTTCTTGAGGTAAATTGAAACTCTCACTCTCCTTTGTTTCACCCAACACATCAGCACTTTCAATCACTTCATTAGGCAAAACAAAACTATCATCATCACTTGCATAGTGCATATAAAAACTAGACATACTTTCTTCATCTTGCTCACAATGAAAATATGAATCAACATGATCATAACTACTAATTTCAAACTGAAATTGATAATTACTAATTGACTCATGGAAAGGTTCAATCAGAGACACAAAAGTTTGGTATTCTACTTCATTCAATGAGTTACATGAATCAATTCATAACTCACCTTGTGCATCCAGATATGAAAAGAATGTAAAATCTGATTTCTCCTCATTTGTAATATCAGTAAGTACTCAATAAATTAGACTGAACATATGTTGCAATTTCCTCACACTCCAACAAATGATTACATACCAAATCACAAGAATCATCATGAAATTGCATTTTCATAATATGATGATTCCTATTAATGTTTTCCTCAAATAACTCATTAGAATTAACCACTTCATTACTATTACTTTCCTCATCATATGAACAATCAAAATTTATCTCAACCTCATGAAAACAAGAAGAAAATGAACCAGCAACAGACTTTATCTCTACATCTTCCTTATCAACATAGAAGTCATCATGTGTATTGATGTACAAACTACCATCACATACACCTCCAAAACTTGACATAGCATATTCTGAAACTATATCTTCTTCAACATCAAATTCAAGGGAAATAACTTCACCATATGAAAAGGCAAAATGTGGAAAAGCACAAACATCCTTGGATATATGCATACCTCCAACAAATTTGAAATCTCATCAACACTTAACAAGACTTCATCATTAGTTTCTTCTCCTTGGCTGTGATTATTATCTGGATAGCTTGACACACTTACAACAATAGACTCATTAGTAATGCATTCTAAAAAACTATAACTATGATCATCACATACATCTTCTTCTTTAAACAATACCTCAACAACTGGTCTCTTAGCACATTCATATTCATCACTAGAAGAAAGATTCTTACTATTGTTACACTTTTCCTCTTCTTTACAATAATCATCATAACAAGATGAATCCACATTATGCCTATCATCAAATTGCTGATTACTGTCCTCTGATTCATAAAGCTAAGACTCTTCATCTTCAACATTCAACACCATTTTCAATGGATTCATTGCAACATTCATTATCATTTGCAACATATTCATTTCTATTATCATAAGATTCATTAGAATTCAAATCACTTTCAATCTCCATGATAAAATCTTGGAATTCAATAATCTTTTCTAACCTTGACTTTGCTGACCAATCAATTGAATGTGGCATAAAAACTTCTAAGAGTACCACTAGCCATGAAGACTCCTAAGGTCTGATATACCCATCAAGATTCATAACTATTGATTTAAATTTCATGTAAACTTGAAAATTACTAAGAACCTTAATATTACCAATTGCATTTCTTATGCAAATGACGGTCTTATTATGAATCTCTCTTTTTAGCCTAGCAATATTTGCACGATCACTTTCAAGAGTTGGCACATCACTTTCAGACATAGACTCTAAATCCATCTTTTTAAAATTTTAAACTTCTACCTCTGGTTTCTTAGTGCTAAAACCACTAGTTGGAGGCAACCATTTCTACTATTCAACTTTCATGAAAGATAAATACATGAAAATTAAAAATACATTTATGTGTTGCTGCATGAAACCTCTGATTTGTTGATTAGCACTGTGTAAGCATGAAATCCTTCACACCATACATAAAATATTTGTAGAGCTGCCACCTCCTTGAAGAGGAAAATGAAATCACAATAGTGATTCACCTTTTGAAATCAATTACTTCAGTAGATACAAACAACCACATAAACTATCAATCAAGAATCTTATACTTCCTATTTCCCAATAAACTAGATTTGCCATAAATACTGAAAGCCTCTGATATTAAAATAAACCATGCATTAGTACAGAGATTTAAACTAGAGTCGCCACTCACACTTTATGAGAAATGGTTTGAAACAATTTACCACTTGTAAATTTTGAACTAGACTTTCAATATGAAAAACTTGTAGATTATCAACATCTTGAAAAGAGAATACACTTCATAAATCAATTCCTGATTCTAAAACTTTTTCAACAACACATGCAACAACTGAATTGATTGAAGGTTAACTTCTAACAGTTACAAAACACAATTGACATCCAAGCTTACAACATATTATTCTCCATGAATAAAGCTTAACTGGTGAACACAAAACCTTGCATACAAAACTGAATATGCATAATATATCAGAGATTTCCAGCTTCTTAAACCATATTGAAAAACAAGACTGAATTATTCAATTCACACTTGAGATTCTTGTCCTTTTAATAAGGCTTATTTACCATTATCTCCCTAGCAGAGTCGCCATTTTGTTGGCTCCTGATTTAACAGATTTTAAAAAAACCAAGAAACCAAACCAATACATCTAAGGCTAACAAATTCCTATGATGGATGCACTTGACTACAAATCTTGGGCCAACTATAAGGCATAACTCCTTCTTCGCTTTAGGCTTTGCAAAACCTAGGTGGGTTAACCTTGAGGTTCTAATATATGGTACTAGTGCAAATAAACATAAAATTTGAACCTATTAACAATAGATGAAACCCTTATATCTTCTAATACTTATGCAATTACATAGGAATGAAATAGCTACAAATTGTAACCTCTGAACCCATAAGCCAAGTGAGGTTAATTCTTTTCAGCCCATTACAAAACATGAAAAATTGAATTGATTTGATTAAAATGATTTGTGCAAATGACCTTCATCTTAGCTTGCATCTAATTTAATGATCAGTACCTTATCCATTACAACATAGAGTCACTACCAGCAGGATGACCTAACTTGATAGCCTTACAATTAAGTTTATCAACTAAAATCCCCAAACTCCATTCTTACTAGCATCCCCTCCATACACCCAGAAACCCTATCAAATCATTAAGGCATTTACTTAACTCCTTCAATTAAAAGCAACAATAGATTTGACACATTAACCCATCCAAACTGTCTTAAATTAAATGAACCTTATTCATTCAATCACAAAGTTAATTGCATATGAAGAATTAGGAGACAAAATAAGAGAACACAGATAATTCATTGTAAATACCCTTTTGTATTTATCCTTGGAAAGACTGAGTACATTAACTGGTAACACTAAATGAAACTCAAGATATATTACATGATCTATCATCAATCTTCATTATCTCAGAGAAACAATACATGAAATGAACCTAGAAACCTCCACAAGAATGGATGTGTGGCCTTCACAACTAGATCTTTGCTCAATAGGCGGGAAGTAAAACCAACCAACAACCTAGTCTCATAGTAAAAGCAAGAAACCTTACAATGGATGAGAAAGAGAAAGATATAGAGGAATGGAATCTCGGATCTGATTTGAAGGTGACATGTGTCCACTTGAATCCTCATTCCCTGATGTTATGAAACCTCTCTCATCTTTCTACCCATGAGATTTGATTTGGTTTTCATCATTGTTTTGTAACAAACTCGAAATATCTCTTTCTTAATGATGAAAACCCTTCTGTTACTAAATTATCCGAAAAGCATCATGAAATGCAGATGATACCTCAATTCAGCTAATTTGGAGATGACAAAACTGGTCCATAACTGTCTATTACTACCTTTTATATTTACTTAGTTCATCATTTCACTGGGAATCAAATCTGAACTGCCTCAACTGAATTGAATTGAAAACTAGCACCAAAGACAAATCCTTGCATAACTCTAACTAGTAATCTCCTATGCAAAAATTGATTGCATAAATGGATAGTTCATTTTCTCACAATTTCAGCGATATCTAATATTGCATGTTTTAGGTAAAAATTGCCCCTCTAGTGTGCATTTGAAAATTTTGGCTCCGAACCATGAACAGAGTTCAAAATGAAAAATTTTAAATGACCATATAGTTTAAACTATATAACATCATTAAATTATTTCAAATCTTTGAATTTTTGAAATGAATCTATAGATTTGAATTTATATGATTTTAATATTTATTTTATTCCCATTTTTCCTCATCTCTCCTACCATGTAGAAAATTTCTATTTGCCAGTTGACCCGAGTGGGCCTCACATTTTCTCATGCCATATTTTAACATTTTGATTTTGCAATCTTACGATAATATGATGAAATCATAATATCTTAAGCTTTATGCTTCTCATTCCCGATCTTACAAACAAGGTAGTTTTCATAATGTTGTAGCTCTTTATCCTTACCTCCCTGTTCACACCACAAGAGGCTCCGTTGTAGCATCGCAACTCCATATTTTAATCTTCCCAATCCGACGATTTTGTGTATGGCCGAGCCTTTTCATTTGCACACTAACAATCTCCTGATGGTGTTGTAGCATTATAGGGCTTTATGTTGGCTCTCCTGATCTCCTGACTAGCTATAATATCATGGACCTTTGAAATCCAACTCTTGACCATACGAAAAAATTCACCATTCTTGCCATTTTCGTAATGTCTTACACCTTCCTCTTTCTTTCTACGATCTTATGCTGTGGACGAACTTCATAGCATTAGGGCACCCTTAACTTCTCTCTCCGATCTCCTAACTCCCTCTTTCTTGGCATAACATCACAATCCTCTGAAATCCAGTTGGTGATCTTATGAAACTTCGTAACATTGTAGCATTCATATCTTCACCTCCCGACCTTATGACAACTTGATGTTACGATGAAGTCATAACATCTCACATCTTTAATTTATGGCTTCCAATCCTTTGATGGAACATCTTAATATTTGTAATTTTCTAGGCCCTGTCATAATATCTTAAACCTTGTTTCTTACCTCCCCGATCTCATGGTATGATTGTAACATCGTGAGTCCACTTTTCAACATCCTCGATCTCATGATCAACCTTTCCAAAGATGCCACATGGCACCCTTTGTTTGGATGGTCAAAACTTGTTCATGTCGACTCCAGCTAAGTGCCATCAATTCATTGAGCTCTACCCTTTTAAAACACGTTGTGTCTTAAAGACACTCTATGCTTTGAGTAGTGGGATATATAAAAAGGTAAGACTTTCCAACTCTGCCGCATGTGGGATAAAATATCTACATCCTTTGCACTTTGTCTTTGCCATGGGATACCCTGTTGCATTTGCACATGTTCTACTCTTATTCGACTGCCATGGGTGCTGGATGAAGCTCCTTGCTCTTTTAATGCGGGTTCTCTCTTACACTTCATCCCTCTTTGTCATCAATCTCCTCTATACCATGGATGCTTTCCCAATTTCTCATGTGGACTGCATCATTGGTGGCACTTCCTGCACATGCTCCAAAACCTTCATTGCCTCAAGCTCTAGGCCACTACTACACCTCCTTTCGTATTTTGCAAGTCCCCTTGATTTGGGTGCAAATCGTGAACAAATGGGACATAGAGAGTGTGTGACCTCTAAAATGCAATGCAAAAGCATTTTTCTCAGCAGGGTCAACTGGGTCAAAGATATAATTGGTCAAATAGGGCCTTCCAAAATTCAAGGCAATATGCATTAGCATGACATATAAGTAATCAACTTTGGAGAATTTAAAACCTAGTCAAAACATATTGCCATTATTCAAAAATTGAAATGTAGGTTCACTAATATGCATACTAAACAATCCCAAAGTAGTGAGTCATGAAATATTACTAGGTACAAGATATTTGAATGCAAATTAGGCCTCTTGTCGCTATTTGACACTTAGGCAAAAATGCAGAATTGAACACTACTCAAAATAGAACTTTGCAAGATGACTCAGAATGATAGTTTATCATCACAGGACACATAGACATGTTGAATGCAAGGTGTTAGAAACATAAAACACCTTATAGACCTTAAAATGATAGGAGGGTATGTAAGCATGGAAATGCACCATATAGGGCTCAAAGTGACTCAAAATTTGGAATGGTACTCAAAATGGGGAATGCAAATTTGGGTCCCATCACTATCATCGAAATACAAGTTGTATTGTAAAAAGAGAAGTTGTACATACTACAAGCACATATTCTCTTCATAACACAACTAAAATTTATAAGTGTTCATATGGTTGTCATGTCATCCTTATGAAGTGTAACGCCCTACCAAGGGATCCAAAAGAATTAACCTAAAGTTTCACTAAGTTTGCTAAACATTTTTTTTTTAAAGTAAGAAAGTATGACATACACATCAAACAAATAGTAGCGGAAGCAATAACATGTAATCATCGACAAACATACATTGCAAGTTACATTTCTTAAAGATCCCAAGATGTTGAGTCACGTTTAAATTTAATTAATTCTAAGTCTAACAACTATCACATACATATAAAAGAATAATCAAAAACTCCAATGTCCATAATATACATTTGTTCCGAATGCTCCTTGGCAAATTAATTCGGAATGCTCAATCATCCACTGTACATGTCACAGGGTATGAAAGCCTTAAAAGAATATACATACGTAAAGATCAAGATACAACATCCTCAAATCCATGATACAAAGTACAGTAAAAATATATGAAACTATTCACCATACATGATACATCCATACATCCATAATGATAAAACATCTATCATAAAATCTAACCATCCATCATACTAATCCAAGAACATAGTGTAGGTAAATGCCAATCACGAAATCTCCAACCACGGTGACCACAGAACGGACCTCAATGGTAAGAGTAAAAGCACTACCACTCGACCGCGTGGAACCTAAATGGTCCACTCCCACCACGCTGAGGAGATAGTCTCAAGTCCCAAATAGGATAACAAAAAAATTTATAATCAAAATTACTCTCTAAGTCCAGGAAATCCTATAAGTATGCTAACTCAAGGGTTCCTAAAAAGATTGACATCTAAAACCCAGAGGTACCACAAGACACGTAGGAAACCTAATATGCAAGCGGGAAAGTGTCATCGCAAAAGTCATGTAGAAGTTACCCGAGCAATCCCTTAGGAATCCCGGGTCCCTACTGATCCTGCGGCCACTAGTATCCTCTCGTACTGACGAGGCATACTATGGAATGCAAGGTCGTAACCAAGCGTCCTCTCTACCCCATCCTAGTCTGTACTAGCACTCATGGCATGGGAGAGAACATACAATTATCTTGTTAGGTTCATTTTCTCTCATTTAGTGTAAATGTTTTCACTTATTAAAAATGACTTACAATGGGTTTCTCAAGGTAGCCTCTTAGGGCTCCGACCCCCATTGCAAGCCACTTCCTGACTCTACACATAGATAACCTACCCTAGCTCATGAACTCGTAAAACAAAGAATCATAATAAAACCATCTCAGTCCTATACGAGCAACTAAAAAAACATCATAAAAAGATAATCCACAAATTATATCAGTTCTTCATGAGCAACAGATAACATCAAATAGTAATCATGTAATCACGACAGTTCTCTATCAGCAACTGAAGGCATCAATGATAAGTCACAAAATCCAATGGTTCTCTAATGAGCAACCAGAAAGTAATACAAGTATAACTGATCGAGACTCAGAAATGGTTATCAAATATAACTGATCGAGACTCAAAAATGGTTAAGTTAGGTATTCTCAAATACATACACCTCAGCTTCACACAAGGAAATTGGAAAGCAATAACAAACTGTAACACAATCATGTCATAGAGCAATTCATCATATTACCATGGTCGGGTTAAGAAAGATCGAGACCAATTCATCATGACATCACATTCACAACCCCCGAGCCTCTGGTAACAACCTAAACTGGTTGACGCTAAACCGACCCCAAAACATTCAAAGTACAAAGACAACATCAAAGTCTCAGGGATTGGATCTGAAAGTATATTATTTGAGTTAAGGTAAGGTTTATGTTTCAGTTTAATGTCGAATTCAAGTAACAAAGTTTTAATATTTACCCCCTTTACGATTAACCCTTTCTATAATAACTTCCATTAAGTCAATCTTCCAAATCTACTATCTAATCAGATAGTATTCATTATTAATTAACTTTAATTAAACTAATTTTAGTTAAAGTAATCAATAATCATTTGATCTAATTATTTATTTTAATCTATCAGTTAATTGTTAAATTATTAATATTTAACCAAAATTATCAATAATTTAATATTTACCATTTATGTGAAATACATTTAATATTTATTATTTAAGTATTAATAAAATAAAACTTTTATTAAATAAAAATATATAATAATTTTATTAATTAAAAATTTTAATTAATAATAAAAATCGTTTTTGTAAATAATATATTAAAGAAAAAATGAATTAACAAACTATATATTTTTTTTAAAAAAAATAAAAATAAAAATCAAACTCATTATTATAAAATCGTCGGCTTATATAAGCCGACGGCCTGCCGCAGTCCTGCGGACGCAGGGCCTGCGGCAGCAGGTACGTCGTACCTGCGATCGCAGTATCTGCGACGCAGGTCTGTCGGCTAAGCCGATCGTGGGGGGTGGGCACGGGGTAATTCCCTCCCCCCCCACAAACTTATAAAAATTATTATATTTAATTTTTTTTTAAAAAGGGGTACAATCAATATATATATAAACATTTTTAAACTATATATATATTAAAATAATAATTTTTTTTTTAATATATATATATATAAATATATGCCTTGAAAGATTGTTTCCTCCTCTATCTTGATATAGAAAATATAGTCATTCATCCAAACGTTTAATCTAGAATCTCGGTATTAAATTCAACCCTTCCCATTTAAATCTCATGTATAAAGAAGTTTATAAACAAGTAACTGATAAATACCAATATCGTAATGTTTAAGTATTCTTCACAAGGAATTTCAGATTTACAAACCCCAGACACGAAGAAGACAGGAAAGGATAATTGCGTATTAAATCGATAATCGTAAACACAAGACCCTACCTGATCCTGATGCTATTATGCAATCTCCAGGAACTATAAAAGAATTCGCTCCTCTCAATAACCTTCCTCTGGAAAACTTTCTTGGTATCAGCTTTTTGAAATTCGCTTCCAAAATTGTCTCCCCCCAAAAATTCTCGTCCAACTTCGTATATCAAAAAAATGAACCCCCAAAGTTGTGATAAGCAAATTCTCCTCAATTCGGGGCACTAATTGTGCGTTTACCCGAGAAGACTCTTTGCACAACTCAGTTAACTCCAAATTAACTTTTATTATCTTTTCTTATTCTTTTGCATTCAACTTTCATGCACATTAAGTTGAATTATTAAATAACTTTATTTAAAATTTCACTTGACTTCAATTCTTAATTAATTTATTACTTTAAATCTTATGTGCACTTTTAAGAAATTAAAATAACATTATTAATTTTTATAATTTAATCTTTTAATTTAATTCTTATATTTAACTCATGTTTAGATCATGCGATCTAGAATTCTTAATAAATTAATATCTTTCAACTTTTTAATTTATTTTAGAATTTAATTGATAACATATTTAATTAATTTAAATAACAATAATATTTAGCATTTATTTAAAAATGAACTCCAAATATATTATTATTAAATTAAATAAACATTATCTTGTTCTAAATATATCTTGAACTTTTAATTTCCAACTTTAATTCTTTTATTTAATTAATTAATTAATTAATTAAATATAAAGATATCATAATAATTCCTTATTAAATTAAATCATTAATTAGTCTTTTTAATTAGACTTAATTAATAGAAAATACACCAAGGACTCATAAAGCAACATACGAAAACCCATCATAGAAAAATACATACCAAATCAAACAAAAAGGGTTATAATCACAAAATTACATCATTTGATGCATTCGGAGGGTACTTAACTCAAATACTTGTCCTAATTATCAATTAGGACAATTGGCTAAAGGGTTTAGGATTTGGACTTAAGAGTTTATCTCCCCTCTCTTACCATTGAGACAGTGCGATAGGGTACGCTCATCTTGACAATTCAGGGAAGTCGATACCCGGTACCTGCAACCTGCATAAAATCCACGCATGTACAAACACAATATTCTAAGCTAAACAGGCAATGGCAGGAAGTGGTGCATCGTGTAGATCCCGACTAGCAGGTGACTATGACTCCCTTCCTTAACCATATCAGAAACACCATACATAAATAAAACAACACGCACACCATACACATGCATTATGGGGTAAGTATCCATAAGAGGCACATGAAATAATAAGCCATCTAACTAATCATCATCGATAACTAAAACCATTGAATAATCATCATACATGCACGAAATATAGAGTACCAAGTAATCTCATCATATAATAAACTGAGTGTAAACATCCTCTAATAATCTCTAAAATAATGATACTACTCATCAAACATAAATTGGCCTAAAAGAGTTTGGCAATCATATCATAAATGTAGCTCGAAAAATGTAAACTAGGGGCAGGCACTACATCCACCCCCCCTAGACTTAGGCTTACTCCTGGAAGCCTATAAACAAATAGGGATATAAATCCCGTAATCTAGATGCATCCTCCCATATAGCTGAAGAGTCATCAGTAGGGTCCCATTGGACCATTACCTACTCTATGGTTCGACCCCTGAGGGTCAACTCCCGCTGCTCCAGAATACGTATTGGCTCCAAAGCCAACTGCCCGTCCTCTACCTGCAATGCATTCCAATCAAGAATATGTACAACATCAGGGATATACTGTCTAAGTACTGAAACATGGAAAACATCATGAATGCGAGCAAGGTTGGGCGGTAAAGCAAGACGATAGGCAACTGGACCAATCCTCTCAAGAATATCGAATGGTCCCACAAAGCGAGGTGCTAGCTTCGAGCCCTTTCCATAACGGATTGGACTCTTTCGTGGACGCACTCTCAAGAAAACCTTCTCTCCCACAGCAAACTGCTTATCTGACCTATGTGCATCAGCATACTTCTTCTGCCTATCATGTGTCGTTGTCAAGTGCTCTCGGATACACACCACCTGTTGCTCCATGTCACGAAGCATCTCTGGTCACAACAGGATGCGATCCTCAAGGCTATCCCAACTCAAAGGTGTACGACAAGGGCGTCCATATAAGGCTTGGAAAGGTGCCATGCCAATAGAACTGTGATACCCGTTGTTGTAAGCAAACTCCACTAGGTAGAGATAGTCCTCCCAATGAGTCTGCCTATCCATCACGTACATCCTCAACATATCTTCGAGAACCTGATTCACTCTCTCTGTCTGCCCATCTGTCTCTGGGTGATATGCTGAACTAAAGTTCAACTGCGCTCCAAGATCATGCTGTAGTGATGTTCGAAATGCGGAAGTGAAAACATGATCCCTATCCGAAATGATCTTTCGGGGAATACCATGTAGTCTCACAATATCACGCATGAAGACATTAGCTACTGAAGCTGCAGTGTAGGAAGACCTGATTGGTGCAAAATGTACCACCTTGGTCAACCGGTCAACGGTGACCATGATAGCATCATGACGACGAAGAGTCATAGGTAATCCTACTATGAAATCCATAGAGATGATGTCCCACTTCCATGAAGGAACGAGATTCGGTTGCAAAAGTCCTGCCGGATGCTGGTGTTCTGCCTTGACTCTCTGACACTCAAGACATCTAGCCACAAAATCAGCAATGTCGTGCTTCATCCCGGACCAATAGAATAAACGTTGCAAATCTGCATGCATCTTCTTGACACCTGGATGTGCCGAGTAAGGTGCACGATGGGCCTCTGATAGGATCAATATGCGAAGCTCATCCAGTAGCGGCACATAGATCCTTCCTGAATGTCTCAAAAGGCCATCTGACTCTAGGACATAGCCAAAAAACTTACCCTCCAAGGGTCTCCCTGAATTGATCTCACTGCACACCTCCAGATACCATGAATCAGTGGGGAGTGCCTGAAGTATCTGACATCTCAAATCGACACTAAGAGTCACAGATGATATCACATGTTTCCTGCGACTCAAAGCATCAGCTACAACATTCTCCTTCCCCTGGATATACTTTACCTCAAAGTCATACTCGCACAAAAACTCCATCCAACGCCTTTGCCTAGCATTCAGATTAGGCTGCGTGAATATGTACTGAAGACTACGATGATCGCTATGTAGTTCAAATCTGTGTCCCAACAAGAAATGTCTCCATCTCACTAAGGCATGAACTACTGCTGCTAACTCAAGGTCATGTGTAGGATAATTCAACTCATGATCCTTGACTTTGCGTGACTCATATGCAATCACTCGACCATTCTGCATTAGAACTGCTCCAATACCCTCAAGGGAAGCATCTGTACACACCATGAAATCACCTTCTGGATCAGGTACTGCTAAGATTGGTGCACTGGTCAGAAGCTCTTTGAGTTTCTGAAATGCTTCTACACACTTTTCTGTCCAAAGAAACTTCTTTCCTTTCCTCTGAAGGGAGGTAATAGGGTGTGCTATTCTGGAGAAGTTTTGAACAAATCTGCGATAATACCCAGCTAGACCCATGAAACTACGAATCTCTGACACAGTAGTGGGTGTAGGCCAATCTACTATTGCTTGGATCTTCGCAGGGTCTACAGAGATACCTTCGCCTGAAATAACGTGTCCCAAATACTGTATCTCTGATTGAAAGAAATCACACTTGGCCGCATTGGCATACAGTTGATTATCTCTCAAGCACTGCAAAACTAAACTCAAATGTTCCTCATGTTCCTTTTGGGACCTAGAATATATCAGAATATCATCGAGGAACACAAGAACAAATCTATCAAGATAGGAACGGAACACCCCATTCATTAAGCACATGAAAACTGATGGAGCGTTCGTCAGCCCAAAGGGTACCACTGTGAACTCATAATGCCCGTAGCGAGTTCGGAAGGCGGTCTTATGAATATCAGCCTCCTTGATGTGAAGTTGATGGTATCCTGACTTAAGATCAATCTTAGAGAACACTATAGCTCCCTTGATCTGATCAAATAAATCATCAATCCTTGGTAAAGGATACCTGTTCTTTATTGTCACCTTATTCAGCTATCTGTAATCAATGCAAAGGCGCAAAGAACCATCCTTCTTCTTCACAAAGAGCACTGGAGCTCCCCATGGTGATACACTAGGTCGAATACAACCCTTGGCCAAAAGTTCCTCTAACTGCAAACGCAACTCACTTAGCTCTTGAGTGGTCATACGGTAAGGAGCTCTAGAGATAGGTTCCGCTCCTGGAGTGAGTTCGATGCTAAAATCAATGTCTCTCTTCGAAGGCATGCCTGGAATCTCACTCGGAAAGACATCAGCATACTCCTGTAAAATAGGTTGATCTAGGGTCTTCCTCGTAGAGTCTTCCTCATCAAGCTCATTTACCGTAACGGCAAATACCTGACATCCCTTACGAAAGCTTCGCTTAAGTTGCATAGCAGAGATCATCCGTAGGGATATAGGCCTCGGTATCCCCACAATCTCAACATCCTTCCCTTGGTCATCCTGACACATAATGGTCTTCTTTCTGCAGTCTATACTAGCCCTATGAGAGCCAAGCCAATCCATACCTAAGACCACATCGTAGGAGCCAAGAGGAATAACTCGAAAATCAACTGAAGTCTCAAACCCTCCTATGCTAAGTCCACACTTATGAACTACCGAATCTGTGGAAACTTTAGCGCCTGAGGCTAGTTCCACTTGCCAACCATGATCTTGCTTAACCGACTCCAGCTTACACTTGTCAACTAGAGATGGAGAAATGAAAGAATCTGTAGCACCTGAATCAAATAATACAGAGAGAGGTGTACCTCGGATAGCTCCTGTAGTCTCAACTACTGTCCCCTGATGGTCTGCCTGACAGTGATCCACCGCTGCAAATACTCTATGAGATCCACCTGTATTTCCGACTGTAGGCTCAGATGCCGCTGGCTTGGGTCCTGAATACTGAGATGCTCGCTGTGGGCAGTATGCTGCAATATGACCAATCTGTCCACACGAATAACATCCTGTGCCTCTGCCAGATCCTCTCCCTATAGGTGGTGCATTCGACCGCTGGTGGCTACCCCTGCTAGCAAAAGACTGGTTGCTCTGTGCAGGCCGAGATTGCTGATTCTGTCTATTACGTTGAGCATTGCGATTGATCCTAGAGTTGGATCCACCGCCACCACTCGGTGCCTGAGGGTAAAATCCCTTATGCTGCTGAGGCTGCTGCTGAGAATGTTGCTGAGAATACTGATTCCTCCTAGGGAAGGGAGGCTTCCTGATTCCACCGGAATTGTGGTTGCCCTTAGATCCTGCTATAGTAGGCGCTCCCACAAATCCTCCTTGCCCAAAGTTGACACTCTGCTCTACCAGGATAGCTCGATGTACCGCATCCTTGAGGGTCTTAGGCTCAAATACCTTAACACCCCCAATAAAATGGTTGTTCAAGCCTCAAATGAAATGTTGTGCCAACTGTGCTGGGTTGTCACTGAATCCCGAAAAAGGCATGAGCTCATAGAACTTGCGCTCATACTCTACAACGGTCATAGTGAACTGTCTCAGGTTATGGAACTCATCTTCTCTATGCTGCTTCCATTCCTCTGGTAGGAATCGCTCATGAAAACTCTCCAAGAAAATCTCCCAAGTGACACTACCCATGTCAATGCCCAACTTCTTCTCCTCAATAGTCCACCAGGTGGCTCCAAATAACTCTAGATTGGTAATGGCAAACCTCGCTTTGACATTACTGTCAAAGTCCTGCATAGCAAAAATCCTGTCAAGGGCAATAAGCCACTGCTCAGCTACATACCCAGAACCTTGCCCATTAAAGGGCTTGATCTTGGACCTCTGAAGATCCTTCATCTGAGAAGATACTATGAATCTATGTCGATCCCTCTGAGGACTCCTAGATCTGCGTCTATGCTCATGTCCAACTTGGTGTGCTCTATCCTGCTCAAGAACAGGAGGTAAGCGATCAATAAGGGTTCGCATCATTTGCCTCAGATCAACCTCCTCAGAGCCGGCATGTCCCTCTTCGTGGTTCTCTTCCTGATGCTCACTGACATGCTCTTCCCTATTCTCTTCCTGAATGGGGCTCTCATGGATAGACTCATGAACACTAACATCTCTGCCTCGTCCACGGCCTCTGCCACGGCCAAGGCTACGGCCCCTAACGGAAGATCTCGTCCCAGATACCATCCTACAATAATATCCAAGACACAAGATACTAAAATAACCATGAAACATACTACTGAAATACATAAATAAAAGACACATGTTTTGCAAATAATATATTTTCAGTTTCCAGTTTACCTATAATTTCAGTTTAAGTATAATTTCAGTTTTGAAGTTTTGAGTGTTGAAGTATGAATAAAATAGGTAACTAATAGTTTATATACTATTTCAAATCAACTAGCTTCAAGTTTTAGTTTAAGGTTTGCATTTTTATTCAACTAGTTAACACTAGTGGCGTTCCAATATACCCAGAGCTCCCAATGTAGAAACTTGCGCTCTGATACCAGATGTAACGCCCCGCCAAGGGATCCAAAAGAATTAACCTAAAGTTTCACTAAGTTTGCTAAACATTTTTTTTTTAAAGTAAGAAAGTATGACATACACATCAAACAAATAGTAGCGGAAGCAATAACATGTAATCATCGACAAACATACATTGCAAGTTACATTTCTTAAAGATCCCAAGACGTTGAGTCACGTTTAAATTTAATTAATTCTAAGTCTAACAACTATCACATACATATAAAAGAATAATCAGAAACTCCAATGTCCATAATATACATTTGTTCTGAATGCTCCTTGGCAAATTAATTCAGAATGCTCAATCATCCACTGTACATGTCACAGGGTATGAAAGGCTTAAAAGAATATACACACGTAAAGATCAAGATACAACATCCTCAAATCCATGATACAAAGTACAGTAAAAATATATGAAACTATTCACCATACATGATACATCCATACATCCATAATGATAAAACATCTATCATAAAATCTAACCATCCATCATACTAATCCAAGAACATAGTGTAGGTAAATGCCAATCACGAAATCTCCAACCACGGTGACCACGAAACGGACCTCAATGGTAAGAGTAAAAGCACTACCACCCGACCGCGTGGAACCTAAATGGTCCACTCCCACCGCGCTGAGGAGATAGTCTCAAGTCCCAAATAGGATAACAAAAAAACCTATAATCAAAATTACTCTCTAAGTCCAGGAAATCCTATAAGTATGCTAACTCAAGGGTTCCTAAAAAGATCGACATCTAAAACCCAGAGGTACCACAAGACATGTAGGAAACCTAATATGCAAGCGGGAAAGTGTCATCGCAAAAGTCATGTAGAAGTTACCCGAGCAATCCCTTAGGAATCCCGGGTCCCTACTGATCCTGCGGCCACTAGTATCCTCTCGTACTGACGAGGCATACTATGGAATGCAAGGTCGTAACCAAGCGTCCTCTCTACCCCATCCTAGTCTGTACTAGCACTCATGGCATGGAAGAGAACATACAATTATCTTGTTAGGTTCATTTTCTCTCATTTAGTGTAAATGTTTTCACTTATTAAAAACGACTTACAATGGGTTTCTCAAGGCAGCCTCTTAGGGCTCCGACCCCCATTGCAAGCCACTTCTCGACTCTACACATAGATAACCTACCCTAGCTCATGAACTCGTAAAACAAAGAATCATAATAAAACCATCTCAGTCCTATACGAGCAACTGAAAAAACATCATAAAAAGATAATCAACAAATTATATCAGTTCTTCATGAGCAATAGATAACATCAAATAGTAATCATGTAATCACGACAGTTCTCTATCAGCAACTGAAGGCATCAATGATAAGTCACAAAATCCAATGGTTCTCTAATGAGCAACCAGAAAGTAATACAAGTATAACTGATCGAGACTCAGAAATGGTTATCAAATATAACTGATCGAGACTCAAAAATGGTTAAGTTAGGTATTCTTAAATACATACACCTTAACTTCACACAAGGAAACTGGAAAGCAATAACAAACCGTAACACAATCATGTCATAGAGCACTTCATCATATTACCATGGTCGGGTTAAGAAAGATCGAGACCAATTCATCATGACATCACATTCACAACCCCCGAGCCTCTGGTAACAACCTAAACTGGTCGACGCTAAACCGACCCCAAAACATTCAAAGTACAAAGACAACATCAAAGTCTCAGGGATTGGATCTGAAAGTATATTATTTGAGTTAAGGTAAGGTTTATGTTTCAGTTTAATGTCGAATTCAAGTAATAAAGTTTTCATATTTACCCCCTTTACGATTAACCCTTTCTATAATAACTTCCATTAAGTCAATCTTCCAAATCTACTATCTAATCAGATAGTATTAATTATTAATTAACTTTAATTAAACTAATTTTAGTTAAAGTAATCAATAATCATTTGATCTAATTACTTATTTTAATCTATCCATTAATTGTTAAATTATTAATATTTAACCAAAATTATCAATAATTTAATATTTACCATTTATGTGAAATACATTTAATATTTATTATTTAAGTATTAATAAAATAAAACTTTTATTAAATAAAAATATATAATAATTTTATTAATTAAAAATTTTAATTAATAATAAAAATCATTTTTGTAAATAATATATTAAAGAAAAAACGAATTAACAAACTATATATTTTTTTTAAAAAAAATAAAAATAAAAATCAAACTCATTATTATAAAATCGTCAGCTTATATAAGCCGACGACCTGCCGCAGTCCTGCGGCAGCAGGTACGTCGTACCTGCGGTCACAGTACCTGCGACGCAGGTCTGTCGACTAAGCCGACCGTGGGGGGTGGGCACGGGGTAATTCCCTCCCCCCCCCACAAACTTATAAAAATTATTATATTTAATTTTTTTTTTAAAAGGGGTACAATCAATATATATATAAACATTTTTAAACTATATATATATTAAAATAATAATTTTTTTTTAATATATATATATATATATATATATATATATATATATATATATATATATATATGCCTTGAAAGATTGTTTCCTCCTCTATCTTGATATAGAAAATATAGTCATTCATCCAAATGTTTAATCTAGAATCTCGGTATTAAATTCAACCCTTCCCATTTAAATCTCATGTATAAAGAAGTTTATAAACAAGTAACTGATAAATACCAATATCGTAATGTTTAAGTATTCTTCACAAGGAATTTCAGATTTACAAACCCCGGACACGAAGAAGACAGGAAAGGATAATTGCGTATTAAATCGATAATCGTAAACACAAGACCCTACCTGATCCTGATGCTATTATGCAATCTCCAGGAACTGTAAAAGAATTCGCTCCTCTCAATAACCTTCCTCTGGAAAACTTTCTTGGTATCAACTTTCTGAAATTCGCTTCCAAAATTGTCTCCCCACAAAAATTCTCGTCCAACTTCGTATATCACAAAAATGAACCCCCAAAGTTGTGATAAGCAAATTCTCCTCAATTCGGGGCACTAATTGTGCGTTTACCCGAGAAGACTCTTTGCACAACTCAGTTAACTCCAAATTAACTTTTATTATCTTTTCTTATTCTTTTGCATTCAACTTTCATGCACATTAAGTTGAATTATTAAATAACTTTATTTAAAATTTCACTTGACTTCAATTCTTAATTAATTTATTACTTTAAATCTTATGTGCACTTTTAAGAAATTAAAATAACATTATTAATTTTTATAATTTAATCTTTTAATTTAATTCTTATATTTAACTCATGTTTAGATCATGCGATCTAGAATTCTTAATAAATTAATATCTTTCAACTTTTTAATTTATTTTAGAATTTAATTGATAACATATTTAATTAATTTAAATAACAATAATATTTAACATTTATTTAAAAATGAACTCCAAATATATTATTATTAAATTAAATAAACATTATCCTGTTCTAAATATATCTTGAACTTTTAATTTCCAACTTTAATTCTTTAATTTAATTAATTAATTAATTAATTAAATATAAAGATATCATAATAATTCCTTATTAAATTAAATCATTAATTAGTCTTTTTAATTAGACTTAATTAATAGAAAATACACCAAGGACTCATAAAGCAACATACGAAAACCCATCACAGAAAAATACATACCAAATCAAACAAAAAGGGTTATAATCACAAAATTACATCATTTGATGCATTCGGAGGGTACTTAACTCAGATACTTGTCCTAATTATCAATTAGGACAATTGGCTAAAGGGTTTAGGATTTGGACTTAAGAGTTTATCTCCCCTCTCTTACCATTGAGACAGTGCGATAGGGTACGCTCATCCTGACAATTCAGGGAAGTCGATACCCGGTACCTGCAACCTGCATAAAATCCACGCATGTACAAACACAATATTCTAAGCTAAACAGGCAATGGCGGGAAGTGGTGCATCGTGTAGATCCCGACTAGCAGGTGACTACGACTCCCTTCCTTAACCATATCAGAAACACCATACATAAATAAAACAACACGCACACCATACACATGTAGTATGGGGTAAGTATCCATAAGAGGCACATGAAATAATAAGCCATCTAACTAATCATCATCGATAACTAAAACCATTGAATAATCATCATACATGCACGAAATATAGAGTACCAAGTAATCTCATCATATAATAAACTGAGTGTAAACATCCTCTGATAATCTCTAAAATAATGATACTACTCATCAAACATAAATTGGCCTAAAAGATTTTGGCAATCATATCATAAATGTAGCTCGAAAAATGTAAACTAGGGGCAGGCACTACATGAAGTTGCACCTAACTTAATGTTGCACCATACATTACAAACATTGTTGCAATATTTCTAGCAAATTGTCATATTGACAATTCCATTGTTTGCTTCAAAATTTCTATGTAATATCTTCTACAAACTAAGATAACTCATATTTTATCCAAGAATGCAACTTTATAAATTAATAGAGTTGCTCAAAAAGATCTTGGATAGATGAATTTGGATTATCATGCAATTACTTGTTAATGATTGAGGCACAATGACATGAAGTTCTTCCTTTTAACTCTTATAATATTTCACGCATTATTATTTCAAATTTTCAACTTAATTGTTGAAAACAATAACTCTTCTCCACTCAAAACATGAATCATTAGAACTAACTAATGTTGATTGACATTCTACAATGGCTAGAAGGGTTGAGTGAGATGGTGTGAGTGTGTTAATATTAACGTTTATCTTTTTTGGTTAAATTTGACAACCATCTACATGTCAAAATATTAACAATTATTCTAAAGAGATTATGTTAAAAATAATAATTTAATAAACGATGCATAAAATATTTGCTAAAATTATAAATTTCAGAGATATAAATAATCATATTTTTTAGAAATTAAAATATAAAAAAGTTAAGTAAGTGCAAAAATAAATGAAAATGAGAAATTCAATATTGAAATCGTTTACAAATCTTGTGCTTATTCAAGCAACAATATGAGACCAAGGTCTCCACAATATTTTTAGATGTAATAAATTTAATTTTAATCATTTTACAATAGATATCTATTGACTTTTATTTAGATAGATTTAATGAAGATATCTATACTAGTAAGTAAATCTAATTTGGTATGCTTACAATTGACAACTAAAAGGTAAGAACTTCAACACTTACACCATGATGGTTGTCTTGAACGTTTTTCCACTTTTCAGACATATATGATAGATTGAAAATTTATTGGACTTAATTTGCAAAATATAAACTTGAAATCTTTCTT